>VXBA01004950.1:182374-434055 GCA_013399895.1 Serilophus lunatus
AAAGGGGAAAAAAGACCTGCGCCCCCCCCCCCCCCAACAACAAACTACTTTTATGTCCTTGGGTGTAGTGATGGTGGTGGAGCCACAGGGGGCTGATGCAAGTGCACCGGGAGGTGCCTCTCAGGAGCAGTCATGGGGTGAAACAGCTCCTCACGCTGGGCTGGTGATCCCAGAGTAGGAGGGAAGAAAGACGAAAGAAGGGCTTGGGAGCCAACAAGTAGAACATATGGCCACTGCCACTATCTCCCACGTCCAGGACAAAAGAAAAGGGCAGAGACAATGGAGTCACCACGTGCAACCTTGTTTGTCACTGCTGCTGTCTGCCTGCACCTCACTCTGGTCGAAAGAGCGAAAATGGCTCCGGTGACCCCTGCTTTTAAAGTCTCTGTCTTTTTCCATTTCTGGGACACTCAGCGACCCCGTACGCACAGGGTATCCCAAAGGCACTGTATGTGGTCACCGGGAGTCGCCCCAGTCACTTGGGGCCGAGGCATGGCTGCCACGAGCCCCGCATGGTGGGTCATGCACCCGCTTGCCCCAGCTGCCATTGCTGCGGTGGGGCGCTGCCGCCGCCGGGCTCCACCGCCCGCTGTGTCTGCCCTGCTGGTGCAGGGCTGCACCCGCCGCCACTCGGTCCACGCAGCACCACTGACTGACCCGGTGCTGAGCTGCAGGCCAGCACAGCGGTGGTGCCACCCCTGGCCCTGGCTCGACTTGGTGAGCTCGACAGCGGTGAGCAGGGGCTGGGTTGGGCTGGGCCAGGCCAGTGCCGCCATGGCTCCGCTCCACACCCACGACCCTGCTCCACTGGCCTCCTGCATGATAGCCCTGCACTCGAGAGTGATGGTGGTGTGGATGGAATGAGGGCAGCTGCAGAGGGCTTGTCCCATTCCATCCCAACGCCACCTCTCTCCTGAGTGAGGAAAGGAGAAAAACGTTTTATCACACCCTTTAACAATGCCCATGATAATGATATAATAGATACATGATATAAGAGTTTACACTGTATCTGTTTTGCCACTTTTTAATTTTCCTATATTCAACTCTGTTATAGAACCTATTAGTTTGTGTAGGGGTGAGCTATTGCAGTCCTTTTATCTTCAACAGTAAATTTCAAATACTTTGTAGTGACGTCCTTGTGCTTGGCAGTTAAAGCATCTCTTGCTGTTTACAGTCTGTCACTTACTTGCATTGTCTGGAGAATTTTGTGTTTAGTTTTTCACTTTATTTTGATATATCTCAAAAAACAACTATGGGTTTTTTTTTTAACAAATCTTAGCAAGTGCAGAATTCATATTGCAAAAATTTAAGGGGTGTCTTCTGAGTTTTAGACATTGGATTTAAAATAGCAAGGAAAATACTCCTTTTTTCTGTTTTGATAGTAATTTAAAATTAACTTACAGAGAACCTAATTTTTCTGAAGTTTAGGATATACAGGCTCAAGTATGAATGCAATACCAAAAGAACTACATGCAGAAACAGTATTTTTACATCTCAACAGAGAACACAAACAGAGTAGAGGTACCCAACACTTTATGTTAATTGTGAAGGTGCAAAGGAAGACCTGTTACCTGTGTAAAAGAATATGTGTATGAAAATGGGGATAAAAGGGCTATAGGGTTTGAACATATTGGAGGTAGTAGACAAACAACATTAAACTGTTTCCAAAGCATATTGTGGCATCCCTGGAGCAAATTGGCAAAAAAATTGCTATTGGGCTTTTGAAAGTCTGGAATGAGCTTTAGGTATTAAAAAAATTATTTTAGTCTTACTGTTAAAGAGGACTTCAGTCTTGAAAAGGAAAACAAGGATTGAAAACAACAGAACAACAGAAAAATAAGGCACAGTGATAGATTAGTTTGTCTTTACTGGAATAAGAAATGTTTCAAAGACTCAGACTGCATTTATGTATGTAGACGTAAATAGTGAAATTTATTTGCAGTCACATTGGCAAGTAGAAAAGTAATTATGGAACATTATGCTGAAAATAGATATCGACAAGTACAAGGTAAACAATTTTCAGATGAGTTGAGGAGAAGTTAGTTACACAGAAATAGTAATGAGAAAGCCTTGTCTTAGTTTTTTGAATTTTTTTTTTAGCTTTCAACAGCTTGATTGATGAATTTGATCCAGGTTGCTTCCATTTAATAAACCTAAATTCCCTGACTTTGAAGGTGTTATTTTTAATAATGGGAATATGTAGAGGCCTCAGTGTGACAGGTGACTGGTACAAGTCACAGAGAATTAGACATTATTTCAAACTGTCATACTGTCTAGCGGCCTGTCACTTTGGACATGGTATTTTAACATCTTCAGTCCTTTTCCTAATCTTTCTTAGAAAATGCAAATTTTTTGGAGCAGGAATTCTAGTTTTATTTTCTTTTCAAATTATACTTTGTGTATGGGTCTCCACAGAATTCACTTCTCTAAACAGTACTCTCGTAATAAACATGCTCCAGTTAACTGGAAGGAGGTATTTTGAACCTGTATTCACAAAAATGTTTTTATTGGTTAAAACACACTGACCTTGAATTAAGTAAGATAATGCAAATACTGCTTTTCAGTATTCATATATTTGAGCCAAACCTACAACTTCATGCTTAATAATCATGAAAATGGAAATCTCTGTGCACATACTTGATTCTATGCATATATTCTGAATGCATGACTTCTCTGCTTCAAACCAACATTTTGTGTTTTGTTGGTATGCATATAATTTAAGATTTCTGTGAAAGTAGGAATCAGAAGATGATGTGCTTACTTTTTTTCTCTAAAAGTAAAAAACACTTAAACTTGCTGAATAATCCCTGAAGTCCTGTGGAAAATGAAAGGGTAAAAAGAAAAGGAGTTGCATCTGTGAAAGAACTGGATAAAAATGCCTGTGTTTAAAATACAAACATTAGATAATGAAAGTATACTGCTACCTGAGAACTTCTTTTCGGCTTGACGTTTGTCTTTTGTTTTGTGCTTCTTAGAACAAGTGATCTTGATTGGATTTCTTTGAGGGATGGACTGTTTGAGTACATTAGAATAACAATTTGCCCATTTGTGATTCTTTTCCATAGGTAGCAAATGATGTCAGGATATATCTGTATAATGTTTTAGAATTTTGTTACTTTCTTGTAGAGATGTAATAGCGAATTCTTTCATGGAAACTTTCATGTGGAATCCTGAAATGCTCGTAAGAGAAACAGCCTAGCTAGCCTAGCTTAAGGACTGCCTCTAAGTTGTGAATTAATTATTCAAGTAATATAATTCATTTGTGGTAGTCGCATGTTTATGACAGCTGTCCTACTTTGTTGTATTGCACTTTTAAAGTTTCCAAGCCAGCATTTGTGAAAATTTGATTTGAGCATGGCAGAAAAGAGTGAATATAATGAGTGGATCAAAAACCATGGCATTGAGCCTTAGGGCAAGTAAAAGTTCAACAGCCAAAAAAAATACATAAAAAAATTTTCTGTTGCTGTCTTTTAGAAGTGATGCAGTTCACATCTGGAGAGTTACCTGTTTTTTGGTAAAATAATATATGCAAGGAATGTTCAAAATTACACAGCCTGTTAAAGAACACTGGTATTCCTACAGGCTTCTCTGAAATTCTTAATGACTTTATTGCTAACACTTCAGAAGCTGCTGAGTAGTTTTCACAGAGTGTGGGCAATTCTGTGGTATTTGAAATAAATGTGCTAATTTTACATGGTTTAATCTGCACATAGCTTTAATCTTCAATTATAAGGATTAAATCATGTAGTTATAAAAGCTAATATACCTAAATTAGCGCAAACTTTAATAGAGTTGTATCCTGTAGTTTTATGAGGAGGAAGCTGAACAGGCTCTCAAATCTAAAGGTCTCTGAAATACCTATTTTTTTTCTACTTTTCAGTAAAAAAAGTTACACATATTGTTTATACCAAATAACAATAATAATGCCAGTTTTTTGATAAATTTTTTTTTCAATTGAAATGTATTAGAATTGTTAGGTTTGGAAAAGACCTCTAGGATCACTGAGTCCAACCACTGACCTTGCCCCACCATGTTCACCACTAAACCATATTCCCAAGTGCAACTTCCACACATTTTTTAACATTAAATATGTATCATCATGGATTATGAAGTATTTTTCATTTGTAAGACTTTCTGATTGTAAAGCATGTTTGCACTGTTATGATCGAATTGCTGTAGATGAGTGAGTTGCTGCTTGTGAATTGAGGTAATGTTGTCCCTATTTTGAATTGGTTTCTAAGTTACGTAGGAGCGCTTAGATTATCAGCTGGTAAGCAAGCATTCATTTGGTCATGTGGGCATATTTGGCCGATTCTTTCAATTTTCTCCAGTATGTTTTGAATTAGTATTGTAACTATGATATCCTGTTTTGTATTTTTTAATTTAAAGGTTATCCCTCCAAAGGAGTGGAAGCCAAGAAAACATTATAATGATATTGAAGATTTGGTGATTCCTGCTCCCATTCAACAGATGGTCACTGGCCAGTCGGGGCTTTTCACACAGTACAACATTCAGAAAAAGCCCATGACAGTGAAGGAGTTCAAGCAGCTGGCCAACAGTAACAAGTATGTATGTTTTTCTTAGGAAGACAAATATTTATCTTCATGTACTGTGATTCCTTGGAATAGTGCAAGGCTACTAGTGATTTCTTTTTTTTTACTTTTTTTCTTTCTCCTAAGGTATGGAAGGGTACCACAATGTGAAAATTCTCTTTTTGTTGTTGAAGGCATCTGATAGCATAATAGCAAGAAAACATTTGAAAAAAACCGAGACATGATGCTTTCTGTCTCCTTTTTTATTTTCCATTCTAAAAGATGATTTTGTAGAAAATTATGAAGATACAGACTTATATCTGAGTTTTAATTTGATTACACCTATTAATGCTTAATATTTAATTCCTAGATACTGGAATGGCTTTCCATCATGTAATTATGAAAAAACCCCAGCATCTTTTTAACTTGTCCAGAAGTTTTACATTAATCTAAGAGAACTAAGCTGTATGTAGTGAATGTCTATGTTTTGGCTATAGAAAGTTGGATGTTAAGCGGGGGGGGGNAAGAGCCAGGCACTGTACTGACGAGTTTCAAATTGGTGAACAAGAAGAGGAAAGTGATAGAAGGAATTTTTTCCCATCCCTTTGACCACATAAAAAGCATACATTTTACTTCAGTTTCTTCTCAAAACTGAGTGGCAATAGCTTCTGGAAAGTGAATTGAAGGATCTTGGAGAGAAAAGATGTTTGAATAGTTTGGATGAGAGTTTGTCTTTTAAGTTAGATAAGAAATTAAGATGCAAGATGGAAAGCTGATATCAAGATCAGGAAAAGCTAGAACATGGCAAGGAGGCTCCTCAGTAATTGTCTCATAATATCCATGCCTTCATAATAGTGTGAAACAAATGATATATTTTTTTTTTCTTTTTCCAATTAAAATGGATTGAGATTTCCACCCATATACTATTTGGGAAAAATTGAGTTTATGACACAAGATTCTTTCTCTGCTAAGTGGGAACCTATTTAGTAGTTTTAAAATGGTTTAGTAACTGTTACAGGTGAGAATAAAACATAAGAATTGTATGGCATCTGATGTCATTTTCAATGATACATTTTCATAGATGTTTAAAGTTTACATTTTGTAAAACTGTCATAAAATGAGATACATTAATTTCTTAAAATAGTTATGTAATGCAAAACTGTGAAGATTTTAATATGTATCAGGGTATTTGTTAAGTTTAATATATTAATTATGGAAGATATTTTGGAAGTGTTTATGATTTCAGTTTTCATGATTTTTACTGAAATCGGATGGCAACTTAATTTCATAGACAAAATTAAGAACAACTGGGAGGTATTCTTGCCTATTACTAGCTCTATATCTTTCTAAATATTTGTCACTGCTCTTTAGAAAATGTGTATATAGCCTCCTATGACACTTGTGTCTGTGGCAGTCTGTATTTGTTAAACTATCAGGTAACTGAGACCCTCTGTTCTCCTACAAAAGTAATTTTATTCCTTAATGGAGGAGACCTGTTGAAGACTCTTTTCTTGAGTATTTGTGATGTTATCTGTTTCCGTTGGATAACAGAGAAGGGCCTTGAAGATCTAAATTAAATTATAGTTGCCTTTTAAAGGATCATGTGTACATAGAGTAATGTATTTCATCTTTTATTTGTTTAGACATGTGCAACTCACCACTGAACCAAAATGCTTCTCTACTTGACCTCTGGGAAATAAGAGTATACCTCTATAATATGCATATTACTCAGTGCCAAGCAGAAATGCAATTTGATTTTTGGAGCTGTATCATGAGAAATAATTAAAATAGCTCTGTTGCTGAGAATGCTTTGGTTGTGTTTTGCTAAGGATTTTGTCTCTATTCAGAGTTACTAAATGGTGTAAATGCACCTGATCTGCTTACGTCTCGTTATGTCTGGATTTTCTTTCCAGTTGTTCAAGTGTAGCATGTTGGCAGTTCTAATATGAAACTTCATTTCTCAGAGTTGTAGTAGTGGAGGAACAAGTTTTCTTTTCTGAAGACTTAAATATGGGAGAACAGAGATCTGATAAAGGATCTTGAGGCAAAGCTGTTGATACTATAGTAGTGTGCTTGTATTGTGTTCCCACAAGATTTTGCTTGGGTAACCTTCCAGAGGTATAGAGATAAGTATATTTAAGCATGTGTATTATGTACTTATAATTAAGCATATAAGTATAGTATTCTGTGCTGTTATAAAGGAGTAAAAAGATTTCCCTTAGATATTTTTTCTCTGCACTTTTGTATCAATTGTTTGAACTATCATAGCTTTTCTTGAAAGATTTTTCTTGGGAAGGAGGAAGAGAAAGTACTGGTTTTGCCTGGCAGGGCTGATGCATGGCTGACTTAGTAAATTCAAGTTGGTCTGAGGCAGGCTTATGCATGACCTACATCTGTGTCTTTGTAGAACTCATAGTGAGGTAGGCAAGTAATAAATACTTGTTAATTGCATGGCTTTTCCATATGTGTCTTTTTTATGGAAGAGAAAGGAAAGGGAGAGGTTCAGCTGAAGGACAGTCAGTACATGTACTGATGAGTTACTGAACACTGTAGCAAATGTTTTATGAGTGGGTGGAAGGCTTTTGTTACTGTAGTTGTCAGGTTGGAGGTTCCATGGAAAAGCTAAGACATGGTAAATCATAAAACTAAGAACTCAGAACCATTAGTAATTCCTTTATTTCAGTGAATTTGAAATAAAGTGATCTCTCAGATTTCAATTTTTGGATTCAGAAGCATAGTATAGTCCGTTGTGAGGGTGGTTGTTGAAAGATTGTGATGAACCTTTACCTACCTCTTCCTCTGCAGATACCGCACCCCAAGATACATAGATTACGAAGATCTGGAGCGTAAATACTGGAAGAACTTGACTTTTGTGGCACCAATTTATGGAGCAGATATCAATGGGAGCATTTATGATGAAGTATGCTTAGCTTTTTATGCAGTTTCTCTTCCAGCCCTCTTTTAAAGGATACTGTACTTAGAGGATACAGTCTTGCTTTGTGGCTGACAATCTGTCTTTTGAAGTCTTTGTGTTACTCACTTTAAAGACTCCAAGCAAGGTTGAAATTATATCTGCAAGAATCAGACAAGTCTGTCCTTAGACGGTAGCATATTGCTACTCTTCCTGATCATAAGACTCTTCCTTTTTTCACTCTGAACTCTCCAGAACTTTGAGATTACTTCTTACTTATTATTTGTTTAGTAACATTTTAGTATGTAAGTTTTCTGTGCACTTTTGTGGAAATTTAGAGGTATTTTAAATAGCTTTTATTTTAAAATTAAAAGATTTTAGTTCTTTCTCTTTCATGGAGGAATGTTGATTGATAGCTGTACTTTATACATGCCTGGAATGCCTGCAGATTCCTGGAAACATGCTTACACTTACTGTTTATCTTTCAATTAAAAAAGATAAAGTATTCCTGAGGAAAAGAACTTTGCTGGTTACTTGCCAAGATCTCCACGGATAATAAAGGGACTCTTAACACAGAGCTCATTATCCAAAGAATTACAGTGTTATCTATTGGTATCAATGAAGCTGTGTCAGTTAATATAAGAACTAGATTTGGGGTGTTATTTAAATAATGAAAGTAACAGAAGAAATGTTAGCATTTCAGAGAAGATTTGAGGATTTAAAACATGCAGGGCAAACTTTCATGAAAAGAATCTGCCATCCGTGGACTTCTGGAGTTATTCCGTGTTTTATGTAAGTGCCTTCTCCAATCATTAAAAAAAAAAAAATTCCCTGTGGCAGATGGTCTGAAGTTCTACTACTATTTCACGTTTCTTCACAGAAGACAGATTACTTGACAACTGTCCAAAGATAAATATGGTCAGCCAGCATGGCTCAAGGCAATTCAATTTTTACACACTGAGTTATGTGATCTTTGAAAGATAGCTATAAATGTCCAATGGCCTATTGTTTAAAGAAAGCAGCAAGGCCAAATTCTATTGTGTGTCCAATAAAAAAACTGAACACACAATATTGTGTCTTGTCTAAAAAAGCAATTTAGAAAATAATTAAAGATTCTGATTTGGAATGTTTTGGAGAAGAAACATTCTAGGTGGTTGTTGCTTTGTAGAGACCAAAATGAGGCACAGTAAAACAGTCCTTGTTTCAAGAAATGGAAGCTGTCCCTTTTTATTCTCTGATGTTTATTTTTTCTTTATTGTTGGCAGATAATGCCTTATGGTATAACTTTTTACAAATGTACCCTTTGATTATGTTTTCTTTGGTCTTCAGGATCTTAAGCTTACTGTTGCTTGAGCAACATTTACAAAGAAAAGAGAATGAATGCATTAACATCCAGTTTGGAAGTGCTGACAGGGCAAAGAGGTCAGAGATTTCCTTCTCATGAAATTGTACTCTCATTAGAATGGGAAGCTGAGGAAGGAAGGTCAAAAAAAAGCAAAGGAGGAAATGAGAAGAGCAGCATTCAGGGATCATAACTCAGATGCTAGGTGCATAGGAGAAGGAAACAGCACTAGAAGTTGCAGTGAATGGGAAAGAAAGCAATAAAATTAAAAAAAAAGATGCCTATGACAAAATGAGTATTGTTTAAAAATAAATATCAAAAGAAGATATTTTAGTAAATGGAATTGACATTGAGGAGTGTGAACAGACTGAGCAGTTAATGTGAGAGCCACATGATGATGTACATCTCAGCGATATACAAAGAAAAAGAAGGAAAAAAAACCTCTGGTACCAAACTCTTGGTGAGAAAATTATGATGGCACTGATCAAAATATTGTCTCTTAGAATAATTTTGCCACAGTTAATTTTTGGCCAGCAGATGGTGTACTTGCACAACTAATAGATTTCAGTCGTAGTGCTTGAAGATAGTGCTAAGAAAGGATCTTTTTGATTCTGTTTGAAGTTAGGGTTGTTCTTATGCATTCATTCTGTTGCCTTCAAGATTGTCATTATTTGGCTAAAGGAGAAGAATACAAATTACTGGCATTCTGAGCACCATACAGGGGAGAGGCAATGGTGGGATTAATTTGTCATAGCAGCCTATTTGTAAGAAATGAACGAAATGCTTGTTTTTTGCAAAATGCATTTTACGGAATTATAGATGTTAACACTTAAGGAAAATATCTAACAGAATTCCAGGTAGAAAACTGTGATAAACTTAGTGAAAATGTGATTTATATGCATACACAGGCTATTAAAATTCATGAGGAATTGTGCTGTGCTGTAAATCTGTATTTTTCTGTTTAGCAGTTTACCTATTAAATTTTCTTTTCTACTTGAGGATGGTCAATGTTATACCGAGATGTTTATATCTGAAGCATGGTGAAACCTTAATTTTTACTATTTGGATTATTTAAGAAACATTATTGTTCCTTGTGGAATCCAGCACTTTGCTGGGATTGTGCCAGAGATACCACAGATCTTGTAGTATTTGGGTTTTTTAGACCAGAGCATGACAGGTTCCAAGGGGTTTGGAAGATGGGGCAGAGTTATAACACCTATGCTACATGGAACATGAGAAGACCCAGCAAAATAAACAAACAAAACACAAACAAACAATAACAAAATTATCAATGCATGCTTTGAAATTTTACTACTGCCATTCAAGGTTTACCCTTGTGGTATCTGAATTATTCCAGAATCTCTGTTACCTATTTAAAATGTCTTTATGAGTATTTGACATTTTTGAACTCAGATTAAATCTTTACCAATAAAGAAATAATCTAAGAGAACAAGTGTTCTGTCCCCTCTATAGAGCTTTGTAGGAAATAAATTCCAGATTGAGGTTTGCTTGAAATGTTATTCTGTGTTTTATGCATTCTAATTGCTGTTACATTTATTTGCTGTGCTTTGTAGGATAATGACAATGTAGGTTACTCAAGAAAAAGCATGATCCCTACATTGACTGATACAGCTTCTGCTGGGGACGGGGGAAATCTTCCTAGTTTCAAAAGAAGTTCCAAAGAAAAGTGACTGGTTTAATTGCTGACAATTGCATCTTCCATTCCATAGAAAAAAAGCTGAGTTTGGAAGAAGCACATATAAATATTGTTTTGTGCCTATCTCACCACTCTTCTTCAGCTGCTGTCTTTAATTCCATTTTTCTTCTCTTATTTTTCTTGATAAGACAATTCTTAATGCCTTCCTTCTCCCATATATAAGGTGTGGGGAGCTTATTTGTTCAGTAATACAGGAGCAATTGATTGATTCATTGGAGTTTGTAGGCTAACAGTTATTTTTGCTAAATTGAAGGTACATCTCTAATGTGATATTTTTCTCTAGCAACAGATGTACTTGAGTTTCCTGCCATATCCTTTGACAGAGAAGCCAACTTGGTTTTAAAGTGGCAACCTTGACATTACGTATAGAGTTTGGATTCTAAATGAGTTAAGGATGGCATTTGAGTTGTAGCTAAACCTAAGGCTGCAGGAGAACAGCAGGCATAAGCAATCTAAGAGAGTGTAGAGAGCATCAGTAACAACTTCCTGACCAAAGTTGGCTGCTGGATCTCTCACAAACAAGAAAGGATTTGTTGTGTGTATGAAGGTTGAGGGCAGCTTTGGCTGTAGTGACCATGAGATGGTAGGGTTCAGGATCTTAAGGGAAGATCTCAAAACAGAAAGCAGGACCACAGCTCCAGCTGTCAGAAGAGCAGACTTTGGCCTCTTCAGTTATCTTCTTGGAAGAGTCCCAATGGATAAGGTCCTAGAGAAAAGAAGGGTCCAAGGAAGCTGGTTGGTTTTTCACCTTCTCTAAGCTCAAGTGTCCTCCTCTCAGTAGGAAGTCAGGAAAAAATGCCAGGGGTCTGTGTGGATGAGCAAGGATCTTCTGACAAAACTCATGCATTAACAGGAAATGCAGAGGAGCTAGAAGCAGTTTGTGAAGAACTATAGCCGTTGGGAAAGACCCATGTGGAGGCGTTTGTGGAGGACTGTCTCTTGTGGGAGAAACCTCATGTTGGAGCAGAGAAGGAGTGTGAGGAGCCTTCCTCTTGAGAAGGAAGAAGTGGCAGAGACCTGTGGGAGGAGCTGAAACAGTCTTTGTTCCTGTGCACTGCTTGCATGAGAGTGGGGGAGAGAGGTGGAGGGAGGAGGGGTTGAGTATAGAATTCTGACGTGAAGTTGAGAAAGGTCCCCTCTTTGCTGGGTTAAAAACTAGCTGGGCAGGAGTGTTGCACTGCTAGAGAGTAGGAAGACTCCAGAGGGATCTGAGCAGGCCGGATTAATGGGCTGAAGTCAGTGGGATGAAATTTGACAAGGCCAAGTGCTGGGTCTTCTTGCGTCACAACAACCCCAGGCAGCGCTACAGGCTGGGGGCAGAGTGGCTGGAAAGCTGCCTGGTGGAAAAGGACCTGGGGCTGCTGGTGGACAGCAGCTGAACGTGAGCCAGCAGTGTGCCCAGGTGGCCAAGAAGACTGATGGTATTTTGACTTGTACCAGAAGTAGTGTGGCCAGCAGGACTAGGAAAGTGATTGTCCTGCTGCGTTCAGCATTGATGAGGCCACACGTTGAATCCTATGTCCAGTTCAGGGCCCCTCACTGGAGCTCTTCCAGAGAAGGGCAACAAAGCTGGTGAAGGGTCTGGAACTTAAATCCTGTGTGGTAACAAGCAAAAGAACAGGAAACTGCCTCAAGTTGATACATTGAATTTTAGGAAACATTTCTTCATGGAAATGGTTACCAATCACTGAAACAAGTTGCCCAGACCAGTCCCCATGCCTGGGTATATTTAAAAGACCCTTAGATATGATGCTCAGGGGCATGGTTTAGTGGTGGCCTTTGGAGAGCCAAGTGAGTGGTTGTTCTTGATGATTCCAAAGGTCTTTTCCAACCTAAATGAGTCTGTGATCCCATGATGCTGTTTCTCTGTGACCTACTTGTAGTTGAGGTCAATGTGAACGGTCATTATGGCATTTGTTTTCTAGTGTGCATTCCAAAGAATCTACTTGCCCACCCTTCCAAAGGGTGCTGAAAAGACATTTGTATCCTTAAATATACTAAGAAGCAAGAGCAGATTTAATGAGGGAGACTGTATTTATTAATCTATTTATGGTACAGAAATTCTATAGCAGTTTTCCTTCAGTAGTTGAATGACTTTTTGCAGTAAAAGCCTGGTTGGTGTGAGTGAATGGTTGTGTGGAATGAGGAGTAGGACACCAAGCACAGATTCTTCTGTAATGTTTCTCCTGCAACTTTCCACTCTCTCTCTTAATTGTTTTTTTTTACTCTTATTTGAGTTGTTACAGCCAGTTATATGGGCTTTTTAATCTTACTTGTACAACTGATATAATTTGCTAGATTAATATTGGACTGAAGCTACAGGATAATCACAGGAAAAATTAAACACTGAAAAAGTATTGTGTGCAATAATATATAAATACAGAAATCATATTCTTGATAATAGAATACATCACATTCTTGACTGATTTGTTTAAATATAAAGTGCAAAGGATAGCATTGTGTCACTTCTGTAAGTACTTTTGAAAAAAACTAAATTAAAAAATCATTACATTTGGAGCCTATTTTCTTCTTAATGTGCAGAGAGGTCACTGCTTACAACCCTGAACTTCACTTTTTACCAGTATACTGAGATCTATGTTAATCTTTATGCCTTTGAGAAAATAATGTGCAAGTCTGTGCAAATGTTCAGAAGAGCTGATTGTCAAGTGTCTCACTTCACCTCCATGTTGCATTAAAAGCAGATGCAAAGGCTGTTAAGAGTAATAAAAACTCTTGATAGTAATTTACAGTAAGTTTGAATAATTTTCAAAATTAGTGAAGATGGGAATAGTGGTCTTCTATCTAAACTACTATTTACCTTGCATTATTTCTCCAAGGAATTACAGAGGTAGGTGTAACGGCCATAAGGTGTTTCAACCCTGTTTAAATAGTATGTTTTTGTCAGCTTTTTTTTCAGATGTTGGATTATGTGGTACAGTTGTCAGTGATGACAGGTATTCTTTAAAGAATTTATCATCAGAAATGTGGATAAATTTGAAATATTATCTTTACATATTCCCTTGAAATTACTATACTATTCAGATATTACTGTGATATTCTGAACAGAATAAATATTTTGCAGTTTCCTAATATTGAATAGATTATAATGTCTAAAAGTATTTCTTGAGAGATTACTAGATACAGTTTAAGATCAAGTAATATATCTATCGGTGTTTAACAGTAGTTATTAAATATAGCATAGCCTGCTAAAATATAATTTAATTTTGAGAAGTATTGTTATGTATTGACCTGTCAAACTGCTCCTATAATAGTGACCTTTTTAGTTTGCATTACGATTGTTAAGTCTAAAACCAGTGATATAACTACTGGTAAATTTAGAATCAATATTTTACTTAAAAAAGTTATGTAAGCATTTTATTGAATGTTTTGGAATATTTAAAAAGAAATCTGTAAGGTAAAATAATACTTTGTGTTAATTCTAACAATTTAGGCATAAATATAAAATTGATTTATTATTTCAGGTTCAAGGAATGTAGGAGGAGTTGAAATGAGCCAGCGTGATTTTAGTGTTTTCAGCCAGTTTCAGTGAGCTTTTGTCTAGAAATTTGGATTGTTTATTGGGTATATTTGGTATTTTGAAGCAAGCTATTTGTTCTAGGTTTTGCCTTTGTTTTAGGATAAACCACTAGCAGTTCGCTTGGTGACTAGTTGTGATACATCTGAACAGAATGTGAAAAGATGGGATGTGTTGTTAAAAAAAAATTTCTTATCACTTGATTCTTAGTAAGAGAATACTAAAATTTCAGTATACTATTGTTGCTAAAAGTTTACATGGGAGAAAGGATGTGATGGAAGGAATAATTGGTAAAAAGCCCGTGGGATATACTCTTAAGTAGAAAGGTGACACTCTGGAGAAACCTTGAAACTGCAAATTGCTGCAGGTTGGAAGGGTATTCTGTGGAAGCACTGCTTTTCTTACACTATTTCTTGTCTACTTTGGGTCACTGTCAGAAAAACCAGACTGCCAAGTTTAACAGTTGTTTTTACATATGTTTAGTGTTTTCTTCTACCCCTCTATTTTTGTCTGTGCTTACATTGCTCTTAGTTTGCTGTATTAATTTGTTTCTCCAAATGAAATGCAAAATTTGTAAACAGATAAATTTTATGTGATTTTAAAAAAATTGTAAAGTAATTTGAGGACTTATTGGATAAAATAGTTTCTTCAAATGATTTTTTTTCTTTTACAGCACTAATAACTTGCTGTGTCTGCTGCTTTTTATATTTGAAAGGTGCAGATTTTTATTGGCAGCTACTATTTAAGTTAGTTTTTTCTTTGATCATCCTATTTTTTTTATTTTTAAATTTGAAGTGCCTTTATGTTTAACAAATGCATCAAAGCCAAACCTTACATTTTAAAAGAACAAAAATCATTATCTGAATTGAATTAATTCAGCAAACATCCTTTCCTTGCTTATAGTATTTCAGATAACTTAGAAGTATTGTTTCTTAGTAAGTGAAATATTCATAGCAGGCAGTCAGAAGTGCTTGTTCAATGAGAATTCTGAACCTCATACAGACATTACCTTCTTGTATATCAGTTCTAGTTGCTGCATGTGTAACATGTGTGACATAAAAAGCTCAAAAATTGAGGCAAAGAAAACGCAGAGTATTAAATTTTCATTACTTCTTGCTTTAACCTGTATTCTTACTTCTCCAGCTGTCCAACTATTAAATGTCATCATGTTACTTAGTCTTAATCAGCTGCATCAGTACTGCAGTCTGCTATCATTTCGTTCCCCAATGAGTACGATTCCCAGAACTGCAGGTTCAGTGATGGGTTGGTGCAGAGCAGCTTATGGTTAAGGGTATACTTAGAAGCTGTCTTCCCAATAAAACTTGCCTGAATTGAGTTTTTAATAGTTTTGATTATATTTCTTGTTTTTCTGAGTGCTTGAGCATCAGCTAATGTCTTCCCTAGAGGTACTAATAATTGCTGCTATAATGAAGCCCAATCTTTTCCTTTTCAGTTTTGTAGCTTTGATCTTGGTTATATTGTCTTTTACATGCTGTATTACCTGAAATTAGAATTGCACTTTGTAGCTGAATCTGAAATACAACAAAAACTACATGCATTGCTTTCTGAGTGACTCTTAATATACAAGTTTTATGGGCAATAATGTAAGGAAACAGCTTAAATCCCTGGAAATCAGTAGTTTTCTTCTGTAGTATGTCTCTTATGCAGTATATCATTATGTTTAGAAGTACAACTGAAGTGATGTAATCATTTTATATTTTTATACTCTTCAGAGAAATGGTAAATTTGTGCATGTAAAATAAATTTTTAAATTTTCATACTATTTGATATGACTGTGTAAGTAATAAAAAAACATAGATAAGCCTAGTGAAACAGTGGCTTCCAGCTATCAAATCATCAAAGATTTTGTCTGCAGCTATTATTTCTATTTTGTATGGTGTTTTAATCCATGTTAGATTTGATGGACTAAGTGTGAACCAGGTAGGAATTTCCTTGTGTTCTCTGCTCTCAACATCTCAGACTTATGACTGGATCTAAAACTTGCAAAGGTCAAGAGAATATTTCTTCAACTGTCTTCTAAAGTGCTTACAAATTTGTATGAACATAATGTTTTGAAAAGCTAGCTCAGGTGTGTATCTTTTGACTGAGTCTGTTATATAAAATTGCATTGCTTTATTAACTAATTAATACATTTATTATGTATCTTTTTCAGGGTATTGAGGAATGGAATATTGCCCATCTTAATACAATATTGGATGTTATAGGAGAAGAGTGTGGAATTTCTATTGAGGGTGTAAATACGCCATACCTGTATTTTGGCATGTGGAAAACAACATTTGCATGGCACACTGAAGACATGGATCTCTACAGTATTAACTATCTCCATTTCGGGGAGCCAAAGTCATGGCAAGTTTAAAGTTTTATGAAAGATGATGTCTCTTTCAGCTGACTAAAACAGATGGGGTACAATAGCTTCACAATGGTAAACTTAAATGGGAAGCTAAGATAGTAGTTTTGTGAGGCGTTTTTAAGATCAGTGCTACAAAATATGTGAGATTGATGAACATCACACCAATACAGTTTTTGATTTTAAAAGACAAGACAGATAAGTATGTAAGACTTGGTGGAATTCAACAGAAAAATACTTCAGAGATTCGTTTTAAAAAGCTTAATGTATTGAAAACCCCAAGTCTATATGAAGAATTTCAAAAAGAGCTCTTTGGAATCAATTTCTTTGGTTCAGTTGCTATTTGGGACTGCGTAACGCCTTATATATTAGGCATGCATTTAATTACTTCTTTGAATCACAGTTATTTTCCAATATGAACTTAGTAGGACTGGTTGGAGGTAAGATTCAGTGTTAGAGGTACTTCCTGTGTATGAAACTTCTGCTATCCTTTCTCCTTAATCTTAGGTTTTTGCTTGAACAGGCTAAATAGACAAGTGGGTTTAACATTACACATACCAATTGTGATATACATATATCCAAAGTATACCAGAAGGCTGTTTTCCATTTGATCATAAAATCTCTTCTTCCCCCCCGGCCCCCTCCCCCTCCCTCCGCAAATACCTGTGATGAGAACTTAAAATCATTAGATATGTA
This sequence comes from Serilophus lunatus, assembly GCA_013399895.1. Taxonomy (NCBI): domain Eukaryota; kingdom Metazoa; phylum Chordata; class Aves; order Passeriformes; family Eurylaimidae; genus Serilophus; species Serilophus lunatus. Next base: position 199,476 of record VXBA01004950.1, read on the forward strand.
AAAGATAGGTTATGCTTATTTCTATTCTGTGAGTTTCTAGTCATCCAAACTTAGATGGACGATTTGTAGCTGGTAATTCCATAAAACATTATTGGTTATTTTTATACAAAATGCTAATACTTATTCAACGTTATGTTTTTATACTGTGAGGGTGGTAAATTGCTCAAATGCTGTTTCTTAAGTTATTACTTTTAAGTTTACCCGCTTTTCTTACATAGTGAATCTCTTGAGTTAAGGCAGAGGAGGTGAATACAACCTATTATAGTACTGTATTTTGAATTGATAATTGTGAAATTGCTGCTTTGATAGACTTAAACACACTAAGGGAGTCTTAGGTATAAGTTCAGTATCTTTGATGAAAATCAGTGTCAAGATAAGTGATTTCAAAATGTTCTAAGATGATAGGACAACTTTGACTAATACAATGATTGCATAAAATTTGTTTTTGCTTCTTATGAAATTCCAAAGAGTAGAGACAGTTAATTAAACCCTGAAGTCTTTAGACACAATGGAAAGAAACTGGGAAAACTTTGTAGTATTTTGTTAGGAGCATGAGTTTATGGTAGAATAAATATTTTTCTAGTTTATAGATGCTTGTTTACAGTTCAAATGAACAAAATCATTAAACGCTGGCCTCTTCATCTTTTGAAGAAATAGCAGTGGATACGAATTAATTTTCTGGACCATATTGGTCTGTATTTTTAAGAAATGCAGCATTCTAAAAAAAATTGAATGGAAGACAGCTAAAGATTTATTTTGTGTTACACATGTGCCTTTACTGAAGGAATGCTGCAATTATTTATGGTAAAGCTTTCATTTGTCAGTAAAATGTGTCTTGTGTTAATGTAGTATTAGCATAATATTTTCTTCAAGACAGTGGAGCATGAGCTTAATTTAGGACACAGATAGTAAAGATCTTGTCTGCTTTTAAATTTAAACTGATTTGACAAATGCTTACATAGTGAAACCACATAACCTGACATTTACAGTAGTAATAGATGATTTCTAATTTTACTGGGTACACCTGTAGTTTTTCAAGATAGCCACAATGGTCTCACAGGGAACTACATGCAGCATATTTTCTCTGAATCGTGAAAGGACAACCACTTCTATCTGAGAGCCACACTGAGAACTTGTGGATGGCAGCTAAAGCTTACTGCTGTAACAGTCTTTATGGAATTGAAACTTTCTTCAGTCTTTAGGCATAGATTAACTTTCATTACTTCTTACACCCTGCACTTCCACTTCCAAGAGGTATGCAAAGATGTCTGCGGTTTTATATTTTGTATATATGTTCACTGACTTCCTCATATGAAACACAGGGGAAAAGTATGTCTGATAAACATTTGCAAAATCAGGATTGTGGCTGTTTATGTGTTTATGTGTTTATGTCAAAGATTGTGTAATACATTTATTTTATCAATATTTTTTTTCTTTTAATTTGCAAAAAAGTGCTAAAGAGAGGAATTTGCAGGAGAAAAAGGAAATTACATTTAGAAGTCCTGAAACAGAATGGGGGCAGAAGAGAGTGGGATATGGTGAGGAAAGATTTGCTGAAAAGTAAGAGTACAGACAATTAAAATTACTTGCTGTTAGGCAGAATTTTTACTGCAATTTTCCCTTTGCATTTTTTTTTCTGAGGGGAGAGAAATGTGAAGATTTTACATCACAGTTTCTTAGAAAAAGTCTTATTAGCAAGATGAACAATTGGTGTGATTGATGATTGTTTTTTTTCTATTCAGTTATTTCTTCGTATTATGTATTTTATAATGGTATCTGTGAACTGCTTATTAGTATTAAAAATTTCTTCACTCTGGCATTTGTTGTTAAATATTTTTGTTTATTGCAATTATTGTTTCAGGGGTACAGGCCCTGACTAAAGAGTATTTATTTATGGGGGTTTTTTAATAATTTGAGAAATTTTGTCATGCTGAACCGTTCAACCCCTTTTGGAAGTTTATGCCCAGCATAGACCAGATTTTTTTTACTAGTCCAAATGTTAGACTGTTAGTATATGTACAAAATCCTTGGGTAGAATATAGGAAATACTTCCATGATGAATTTATAAATTAAAAATATCTGAGTAAGATATTTATGGTTTTTGAAAATAATTCTTGGTTTATTAAGTATCTGAAAGCAAGGATTACTTCTTGTGCTGATTACCTGACTCATATTTAACACCATTGTTTTTCATTTTTGAGTATTAATACAATGTAGGTCTTCTTGAAAAATATTAATGAATATGTGGAAGTATTTCTTCAGTGGGCACAAATAATTATTTTCTTATATTTGAAATAACCACAATACTAATAATAATTGGATTAACTTTTTTAACATTTTCTTGTAAAGAAGTCTAAAGAGAATATATTATTTTACTTTAGAAAGTTATATTTTAAAAAATAGTCCTCATTTTGTTCACCTTTTATGTCTGATGGTGGAGGACTGAATTCTTTTCTACATGAAGAACCAGAGTTTTTTACTTGAAAGGGGCACACACCTGCAGCATAACACAAGCAGTAATTTACTTACCAATTTGTATGTTTTCTGTGACATTCCATCTGGTCTTCACTTCCTAGCTTTTCTGAAGGATAGAAATGACAAGACACAATACATTATTTAAAACCCCCCTTCCCTTTAGTAATGTATTTCTTAAATCATAAAATGCCTTTCAGGGCTGGTCAGTCATAAAGAAAACAGAAATATGTACTACAGAAAGAGATGTTGCCATCTTGGTGACAGTGCCAAGAAAAAGAAGTCAGACTGTTGCAAAGAGAGAATACTTTACCAAAATTAGGTGGATTACAGAGTGAAATTGGACTCCACAGTTTATTCAGGTTGTTAGAGGAAAATTATCTATGATGACATTCAGAATAAATTAGTGATTTAAGTTCAGGAATACTCTTTGTGATTTCATTGGATATAGGGTGATGAGAAATCTGTTTGCCAGGCTGCCCAAAATTTATACTGTGAGCAACATTTGGGCCATCTCTTGATGAGATTACCAGGATCTGCTTTTATGGATTTACCATTGTAGAATATGTACCAACACATTTTCATCTTCCTTAATGAAGTGGAACAATCAGGAAAGATAGATATTTGTGTAACAGGGAAGTTGAAGTCTTTAAACGATTTCATGTGAAAGTTTTCTGATTTTGAATTCCTGTACCAGAAGAAATAGTAATGGGATTATGAGTATCATGGGACAAAAAAAGAATGGTGTTCTGATATTAGTATTAGACAAAATTGCTGATAAAAAAGGTGAAGAAGGAAACTCAAACTCAGACTGGTGCTAACATTCAACAATTTAAGTACCATTATGGCAATAAATAATCAGATTTAAAGAAATTCAGCTCAGTCCTTACAGGGTCTTGTGGGTAAAGATTAATAGGACTTGTGATCATCAGCTGACAAAAACTAGACAATATCTGGCCAGGTGAAGGCAAAGTTCAGCACATGTTATGCATACCATTGACAGAACTGATATGTTTCCTAGTTAGGTTTTATGTCAGGGGAAGAAAACAAACACAGAAAATTACAAGAAAGTTCAAAATTTTCATGAGAGAAATGGGAATAATGAATGAAACTTCCATGGGAGGTGGGGAGACGATTATGCTCAAATTAGAAGAGATGAGGATTAGTCACACTTCTTGCTGAAAACTGTCATAAAAGTTAGAAATAAGAATATTATGAGTCACAGAGATGACTGTAATGAAACAGGGATTCTGATTGTAAAATGTAGCTATAATTAAAGAGTATAGTGATTTGTCAGCAGCCTGAAAGGGTTATTATGCTTGAAACTCAGCATGCTTGGTAGTTGTAATGTTCTCCATAAAGAGGATGAACTTTGCTGAAGGATTAGAAGAAAAAGAGAGGTTTTGTATGGAAGAGAATTTTGTTTCTGAAAATATTGAAGTAGAAATATTTTTATGGGGTAATAGGAAATTTCAGAGTTTATCTCAAAACATAAAATGTATTAATTTCTTAAGTTTATGAAATTTCAGTTTGCTTATGTATTAAAAAATCACTTATGTTTATAGGTAACAAATATCAACATCCTAAGTAGATAATATAGCGAGTATTTTCACTGATAAAAGAAGCATGTGATTCTGAGGCCAGTGCCTGGAATTAGGTAGCATTATTTTGGGTAATGTTAAGGTTGCATGTTTCCTGTTACCAGTTGTAAAACCAGTGAGTTTGGTTCATTTTGAAAAAAACCCTGCTGTTGTTGGTGTAGTTGTAACAACATTTCATGGTTTGCAGCTTTGGGATTTTAAAAAATACCAATCTGCAGGAGAAATCAGCTGTTGTTACCCTGTCAATATATAACATGGAATTAAAAGAAGTAGTTTGGTAAATTATTTAGCGAATTTGCTAGATTTGCTTGTGGTTGATGCTGTTAATTATTATCTGTGCATGCACCTGGCTTAGGAAGTACAGAACAAAAAACATTTCACATTCTGTTCACTGAAATGAGAATGACTGGGTTAATACAAGAGCCTGCTGTTCGGATGACCATCTTAGTTTTTGCACACGAAAGCAATGATTTGGTTTTTTTTTGATGTGATTACTTAAAGCATATTGAGAAATAGTGTAGAAATAATGTTGAAAACATATGTAAATGTTTAAGAATCACAAGTTAATTGCATAGATTTAATATTTATTACTTATTTGCAGTTATCTCTTCACCTGTACCCTTGATTTACTGAACTAATACGTAATTCAGAATATCTGTTTGAACAATACTCAACAAAACATATGTACCAAATTTTTTTGTCCTTGTAGTATGACTACCAATGAACAGTGATTCTCTAGCTAGTATCTGTCTTTTCATATTATTTAACATGTACGTTTTCCTGAACTACTAAAATGTAGATATCAACATTTCCTTTTTTGTCTTTTCTTGCCTTTTTGTCTATTTTTTTGCTTGTTATTCAAGAAACACTCTTTGCCTCTTAGTGATTTACCATTTAATGTCCATTACGTTTACTTTAAAGTGAGCTGGCCCTGGCTTTAAGATATGAGAAGTCAAACAAATGTCAATGGCTGTTTGGTAATGTAGCTAAAAGAAAGCTGGACACAGGATGACAAAAAATATTCTTCTGAAACTTTTAACTGCTCAAATTCTCCCATAAGCTAGCTGTTGAGACTGAGTGAATACTTCTTTTCTCTGACTTGGTCATCTGATTTTGGGAGTTTTTTTTCTTAATGTAGAGTAGACTAAGAATCCAGAAGGGTTCATGTCACTCAATTTTCTTATCAACTGTGTTAGGAACCAACCCTGAAGTGCCTCTAGAGTGACTTTGGGACTCCTAATGATGCTGTCTCTATTCATTTGTCCTTGTCTTAGCTGTGAGCAAGAAGCAATTGGAACAGTGGGAAGAAGCAGAGGATTGTGGAATAGGTGTTACCACAGACCTCACATGAAGACTGTGATGAAAAACACCAACTTGCGTTGAATTTCTTTGTAATCTTAGATTAGCCAAATAAATAGCAGTAGTCCAGTTAAATCATGTCCTGTCTTACCTTTCTAAGAGACTTACCGAGACCTCAGTTGTTCAGTTTTGCATTTTCACAATATTGACTTTTTGTATTGTTCTTTTTGTAATATTGAGTAAGTACTTACATGCTTATGTTTAAAAATGGAGGCATGTGACTGCATATTTTCACTAAATTGCAATAACATGTACTTTTGAAGGAGAAAATTTTTAGGAATACCAGTCCAATTTGAGTCAACTAAAACAAAGCATAGTACCTAGTTTTGGGGTTCTTTTGTTAGACATAAGCACTATCTGTTCATATTTTGCTTTATGGTGTTGTGATTTACTAACATACTGTAAGGACAGTATATAGAGCTATACATAGCATTTTTCTTGGCTGGAGTGTGAAATACGACAAACGTAAATTAAATTAGTATGGATACACTGGTGTGTGTGTAATAACAGTCACAAACACTTTGAATTACAAAAGGAGAGAAACAAAATGCATATTTTTAAGACAGTGAAATGCTGATTAAAACTGCAAACACTGAGCATAGTCAAGCTGAAAGTCTCTTTGTTTAGTACCATTTGGAGTGGGTTACCAGTAAGCATATGTTTTGCTACAGTTCAGCTTACAGAGCACTGACTCCTGTAGTGGTTTTCTATGCAGCTGTTTCAATTGTAATAGAGCAAAATTGTATTGTGTGTGCAAAAAAGAGCTTGACGTAGGGGCGTGTTTTTCTTGTGTGAAATGAGGGCCCTAGGTTGTTCTCTTGCTTTTCTGAGCGAGTTGTCAAGGGAGATGAATGAAACATATTCACAGTAAAGTGAAAGAAAAGGGCTCTGTGTTGACTTACTTTAAAAATTTGGATTTGGACTAGAAAACATATATTCAGCTGTACTGCATACTTTTCTGAACTATGTTTTTTATAGAGAAGAATCCACCCAATGGTATTGTAACTTTAGATTGAAACAAAAGCCTATTGTATCACATATTAAAGCAGTTAAAGTCAGTAATAAATCCTGATTAAGACATATAGTATAGCTGTGAAGTGCAGTAAATATGTTAAAGAAGAAGTGAAACTACCTTTCAGTATTTCTCTGGCTTTTTTGCTGCTGTAACAATAAAAATAACGTGCTTATTCCAGTTATTTTGTACTGTTACTGAGTTGTTTCAGGTAGCTTATGGAATTTTGAAAAAATTAATTTACTGTAAGAACAGAGGGAATCTAAGATACATACAAGTCTTTAAAGGCAGTCTATTTCTTTAATAATCTTAAACTCTAATGATTCTACATAGGCAAGTAACCTTTTTATTCCACAGCATTTGCTATAAGAAAAAGTAGAGGTGTTTCATTTTTCTCTATTGCTCATATTTTTCTGTTGAATCCCTGCATCTTGTGAAGCACATTAAAATTCAAAGAAATTAAACTTGTATAAATTAGACTTATTTTATGTTTTTGTTTCCCTTGGAAAATAAAAGTATTGGAGATAATATCAAAATATTGGTGTGATAATATCAAATATAGTGAATGTACCTGATTTTAAATAGTGAGTATAACATTTTTGATCTACGTAATACAATGTTTAAACTAGAAATAAGCTATTTTTTTCTCAAAAAACACCAATCCCAAGAAAAGCCCACAAAAAACCCCCCAAACTCCTAACCCAACCTCTATATTTTTGACTTAGATGTTGGTATATTTTTTTATTGTATAATTTTTCAATCTTTAATCTTTTTGGCATCTGTATTCTTAGATATTTGTCATACATGAGTGATGGCCTTTGTAGTAATTATGTCTTTAAGCATTTCATCCTTTTCTTTATGTGAATTTTAGGTACGCTGTTCCTCCAGAGCATGGGAAACGGCTTGAAAGGCTGGCTCAAGGTAGTATTTTCAATATTTCCATATGTAAGATGTTTGAAGGGCAAACCTTCAGCAAAGTGAAAAACATTGTCTTTGACCCACCTACTGTTTTATTACTTAATGTTGCGTGACTTTTATCTGTCTATGGTATTATTGCAAACAAAGAACACTGTAGTGCTCTGAGGAAGTCTTAAGATATAAAATACTTTTTTTTCCTTTCTCTTAGAACTTTATTTTATACTTGCATTTTTACTCTGCTGAAACTTAAGAAAATTAGGCTTCATATTTTGTTGTTCATTAGAACTTCATTGCTAGTATCTTTGTCTCTTTTGTGCTCTTGCTCTAGATTTTCTTTAGTAACTTTTTATATCCTAATTTCTTATCCTAACTTGATACAGAGATGGAAATATTGAAGACATACGAGTATCCAGTAGGTTCATCGAAGTTTATGGTTGGGTAGAGGAATGGAGACTTGATTAATACCTTTGCAAATGGAGAAGCAGACAAAATGTACAAACGCTAAATCTTACTTGTTAGTAGCTTGCTGACCAGTGAGCAGTCATATAAATCCACTTTAGCTAGTGTATGCTGGCTTTTGCCCTCTAGAGGTGTTGGGAATGTTTGTGGACAATGAGCAGGTATATTGTAAGGCTGAGTTTTAAGGGATAAAAATAGGACTCTATAGGAACATTCTCACACAGTAATTTGTTTTATTTTCAATACTACACCTCTATTTTTGTTTCTACATTAAAAATGGAACTTATGGACATGGGAATAATTAGAGATGTTTCTTGGCCTGGGAGCCCATGTTTTATAGCTGGCTATTAACTGTAGTATATAAAGAATACTGTTGAAAGTTCGTAATTAGATATTGTGTATAAGGACCAAATTCTGAAAATTTGTGTACATTTTGTTTTCATATCCATTTCTTTAATATATATAGGTGCATGACTATTTTTCTGAGCTATATTAAAACTATTTCTGAAAAGAGTAGAAGGGCAGTTAGAGATGTAGAAGTAAAGACCTGTAAACTTCCAATCTTAAAAACATGTCTCAGGGAAATGATAATGTCTGGATAATTACATATCCTATTCCTAAATTTTGCTATAGCTTCATTTGAAAAAGTTGTCACTCATCTTCTTTGCTCTCCAGATTCTTTTTCCAACTTGCCAAGTACAGAAATCTTTAATTTAAAGCTTTTGGTTTTCACTGCTAAACAAAGTGATGCATGGAGACTGGGCAATGGATGCTGATTTCTGATAGGGGGATTCAATAATTAAGTTTTACAAAGAAGACAAAGGAGTAAAAGGAGTAGAGAACTGGAGAAGTTTAAGAGAGGGACAATAGGACTGGTGAAAAACTTGCCTTTTTTTTTTGTCTTCATAAGTGTCAGTAAGCTCTAATTTTTAGATAGAAGAAATGTAAAATAATGGGAAGGGGATAAGGTAAAGACCTATGAAGACTGGCATGGGTGGGATGACTAAGTATTTATTGTTCACTGAGACTTCCAGTACAGCTAAAGACTCTAAATGAAGAGTTCTTAGCAGGTTCAAAGCAAACATAAGGAGACGGTTTCTTTCACAGTATGCATTCCTCACTGCCCCTGGTGGATTCTAAAATTTTGCGTGGATTCCATGGGAGATTGGACAACACTGGCACAGAAACTTGTTAGAGGAGCACAGGAGCTGCCGCTGGCTTTGGAAGTTTTGTAGTATTATCTAGTTGGCACTAGATTAGTCAGAGAAAGCAAACTTTTCATGCTATATATAAACGCTGTGGCTTCCCGGGTCCCCCCAAAGACACACGACCACACAGATGTAGTGTCAGAGGAGAAATCCGTTTATTGTTTACAAGAATACTTTTTTATAATCTACATATTGTTTATACTTTTCTAACCACTGAGAAGCAATTCTCATATCACTTCTCCCTCATCCAATCAGACACTGCCGTGTTGTACAAGCATCTTTCTTACATGGCATGGTCAGTCCTTTCACTTTCAGGTCAGCTCCTTCTTCAGCTCCTGGGTCCTAGATTCCACCTGCCATCTGTGACTTACAATAAACATTCACTGGCATTTCCCTACAAAACACTTCTCTGTACACATACCTTTACATTTGATGGAAGCAAGATACTTTTCATTTGATGTTGTATGGCTCCTCTGATGCTTATTGTAGATTTCATACTGCTTGATTGTATCTGTGCAGTGATTTAAAGCCATTCAAGTTTAAATGTCCTGTAATACCACTGAGATTAGTTTAGTTGGTTAGAGCATGGTGGTAACAACACTAAGGTTTTGATTTTGATCTCCATGTGGGCCATTCACTTAAGAGTTGGACTCAGTGATCCTGGATCTTTTCCAACTCACAATATTCTGTGAAAACTGTGAGCATGTACAGATTTATTTTTTTTTTATTTTCAAAGTGAGGGAAGAGGATTGGCAGTTTCAGCAACATTTCTACACCCATTTCTAAAAAATCATGTGGCATTGAGATATGGCATTGTTTTCTACAGGCAAAAAAAACCCCTTTAGGTTTTTGTTTGAATTACCTTTATTTCTCTAGATATTGGAGTAGCCTATACAAAAAAGTTTTGGAGATACATGATTTGCTACATGTAAAAAGAAATGCACCATGTTGGAAAACTGGCCTGAAGGTGCTCGGGCCTCTTATTGCCAATGGTGGCCCTCAAAAGTAATAGGAATGGGACTAAAGCATGGATAGAAATGGAAATGTCCAAATCCACTCTTTTCCAGAAGCCAGTAGGTTATATTGGGGGAACAGGATCTTGCTCCTGGCATATGTATGCATGATCTCCTACAGCTGTGAACAGGTAGCCAGTTCCTTGATCCTTACTGATTACTGTATTGAAAGAAATTGTTCAGACATGCCACTGAGTCTCAGTGTGCACATGTATGCATGGAAGGAAAATTTCTACTGCTGCTCTTAATTACCTATTAGAATAAGTTACAAAGAACTCTATGATGAATGGAAAACTGCTTTCCTTGATGAATCACGTGTGATCACAAATTAATTTTTTCTATTTCAGAACAGTGTTTTGAATAGTAAATAGTAAATAAACCATAGAATTAGGTACTGAAGAGAGATAATAAAATTTAAAATAGTGTTTATTCCATTGTATGCAGTGAATGAAACTGGATTCGTGTAGGAAAACTACATATTCATACAGAGGTTATTATTGTACCAGCAATGTAAGATAGATAAGAAATGTTAAAGAGGGTTGTTTGTGAAACTAAGTGCTTAGTATTCAGTTTTAAAGTCCTCTGGGGTATTTTTCTGTGAGTAAATTGTTATCATGATAATTTTGGTCCAGCTAATATCTGAGAATGTAATGTAGATGCTGCTGCTGTAGTACTTAACAATAAAGATGATGGACCATTTCTTATTACTACCAAGCTGTGGCAGTTAAGTCCTTTGTGATCTACTTTGAAGCTGCTGCCTTCTAAAATGCAGCATGAGTTTTTTACAGTGAGGTATCTTACAAAGATGAAAATAAAAAGTAAACTGCATGGCTGCAAGTCACTTAAGAGTAACATTAATAAAATATGTAAATGAGACCTTTGTATTTAATGACAAGTGTATTGAAGATATTTTTAATCATATTTTTCATGAGTGCAACATTTAAGGAAAAAAAAAGTAATTTGTTCAAGGTTAGATCTGATGATGAAATACCTACTGAATTAATCAAATGCTCTTAAATGATTAAAATAATAAAATAATGCATTAAATGTGACAGGGTGTTTAAGTCAAGGCAGAAGTTGATACATTAAATTAAAGGAAGGCTAGAATATTTTCCATTATCTTGTCTGCACATCGCAATTGCTACACATGCCTTTTGTGCATGAATGCTTTCATTTTTGCTTTCCATTGAAATCTTGATTGACTGTGGTGCCTACAAATGCTTTATCTGAAAGACATTAGAATTGCATCTAATAAAGACAACAGTTTGATTTTGCCCTTCAGCTGCTTTCTCATTTATGTAGATTTTTTTTCAATTTTATGTAGACATAAATGTAATAAAAATCTCAAGTGAACTGTTAACTGCAATTTTTATACTTGTTATGTTAATCTGGTATACTATGATATTCTTAAGAATTTTCTGTTTAACAAAATGCATTAGAAAATAAAGAGAATAGAAGCAGAGTTACAAATGAGAAATGACAGTTTGAAGGATTTTGAAGTTTTTTTAATAGATCACTTGAGTACAGAAACTGTTTTAGAAAGGAGATGACACCTATCTGTGGTTTTCAATCATGTTAAAGGAGAAACTAAAGCTTAATATATTGTAAGTATGTTGGATTGCTATAAAAAGCTTTGTATGGTGTATAGTATTAATTACTTAATTTCAGGCAGCAGTTTTTACCTGTTACGTATTAAAACAAATAGAAATAGTTGTTGAAGTGAGATTTGAAGCAGGACTTGCATAACTTTTAAGGGTCTTGAATCTGGAAGCTTGAGCAGCTGAAAAATTGAACTTTTTCTCAACGGATATGAGTCCAGTTAGGAAATTTAAGAAACATTTAAGAAATAACAAACTTTAAGCTGTGTATGTATTTGTCTTGGCACATCTATGCTCAAATTTCATAGCAGTTGAAAGTCACTTTTTAAATGGATTTTGTACTCTGTGCTTTGTATAGCATAAAAATTTTTGTCGCTTCTTTATAAACATTGTTGTCATATAGACTTACCATCCTAACTTCTTTTATGTTCAACACAAAAAGTTAGATCAACTTAGTTTAAATCACTGCAAAATAATTCAAATAAGTGACATAAAGTTTGCATTTAGACCAGAGTAAAATCCAAGAAGATAATTACTGGAAAACTCAGTACTTCTTTCATCTCTGCCCGTGTTTCAAGAGTACCGATCTGTGAATTATGATTGATATTTTGTATGTTCTAGGTCCTTTAAATTTGTAAAAATGAAAATATCTGTAACTTTAATCTTAACTAGGTCATATTGGTTTATTTTTAATTTCAATAACATTAAATTACATTTAAGATATTTGCAATTTAGGATGTTGTTGTAAGTTTTATATTTTCATTTTTATATTTTAAATAATATTAAAAACTAGAAATACAGCAGCTTTACTGTAAAATTTCAAGAGAAGTCTTTAGTGTGGAATGTAGAAAATTTACAGAAAGTCTAGCCTCATTCATTGGCTGGTCAGAATTTGATTTAAAAGAATATGATTTTATATTTGTGTGCTTTAATAATGACTGTTGGTCAAACTGTGATATCCTTGATCATACAAGGTGGTGTATAGCAAATCAGCCTGTTCAGTCTAATAGTGTTGTAGAATTGCTGATTTGGAAGTAGTATTGTAATTTGTCTGTATATGAATTTAGCTGAATAGTTTAATTGAAAACATTTTGAATACATTCTTAATACCACAGATAAGCATTCCAAATATCTTGAAAATGTTTATCAATCAGGGAGTGGAACCAAAAGCATTTTAGTTTGCCTAAATGATAGGTATGATGTTGATGTGCTCATCTGATATGAGCTGTGTATGATATGTAGGAAAGATACTCTCAGGGTGGAAATTAAAAATGAGTCTGCCAAGTAGCAATGCTCACTGTCTCTCAATAATTTATAGATTTGAACTTATTTTTAAAAATATGTTGCTTATCCCTGAACTATTTCATGTACACTTTGAAGGCTCTCAGTGCAGCACTACCCTGTGTGTTTCAATCCTGTCTTCCTCAGTCATAGATTCATAGAATATTCTGAGTTAGAAGGGACCCACAGGATCCACAGATTAGAATCTGTTGAGTGCCCGCTGTTTCCTCCTCTCACCAAAGATGAGAAGGCTTTGAGTTGTATCTAGTGTATATGTGGATTATAAAACCAGAAATGATAAGGAAATATAATACTGAGGTGGAATAGCATTGACAAAGGAGATGTCTTTCCTAGCCCAGTGATACTACTCTAACTGAAGAAGTAGTTTCATTTTGTTAGTAGAATTATCATTGGTAAGAGTGGACGTTTTGCACTGTTAGCTGTCAGAATATGTATGCAGAGTCTTCTAAGGGCATGTTTTTGATTGTTAACACTGTTTAAAGTGTGTGCTTTCACATATTCTTTATTGTTGTTGCTTGTGATGACTAGATAAGGATTTTAAAAAGCCAGAGAGAGGGACCTTGACTATGATGGATAAACATACTCTCCCTGTGCTTTGTGTTCATGCCCAAACCTTTGGCCACCAAGTATTGAATCACATACTTGCCTTGTATACTGTTCTAATTTTTGCCCTAGATGTTCAGAATGTTATTGTTCCTGTAAATCATGGATTGGAGAATTTTCAGTTTGACTGCCTTTTTCTAACAGACATAAACCAATGAGCAACCTAATTTAATTTTACCTGATCTCTGATTATTTCTCATCAGCTCCTATGAAGAAGTTATTTGAATTGTCGTTTTGTTTCTTTGTAATCATTTCCAAGAAGATGAATAGAATATACTGGTCTGCCATGTCTTAAGAGGCCATTCAAGAAAATGGAATTGCATGCCAATTCCTATAAAATACATGCTCTTGTAGAACTGATTCAGAGTTAATGTTTAGTGTTAATGGATTAAATTAAGATTTCATGTGTCTCTGAAAAGCATGAAAGTACTATAAAATTTAAACGGTAGTTACATTCTAGATAGATTTCAGTATTTATTCTTTTGGATGTAGGATTTCACTAAACATGTAGCATTAAATGGTACTTCTGTAAATTTGTAGTTTTAACATCTGCTTGGTATTTGAGAGGGTTCTGGAAGTTGCAGGCATATCTTGAATTGGCCTGCATTTAGTATTTTTTTGTAAGAGTCTTGTAATATTTTTAATGCAAGTCCCTTGTTGAGTGTGCTTTTAGGTATTTTTTTACATCTCTTCACCATTTCTCCCACAGGGATTTTCTTTTCTGAAAGAAAAGCTAGTGTGACCTTACATTTAGCCTGGCAGAACAAAAGACATTCTGATAAACAGTCTTGTAATGAGGAAATACTACCTTCCTATCTTCCCTTATTCATTGAAGGAGAGTGCTTTTGAGAAAATGAGGTGGATGAGGCTGAAAAATTTGTGTGTGTAAGTGTAGACTTTGGCAAGTCAAAAGGTGTTTTATAGTAGTACAGAATGTGTGGGCTGCACTTGGGTTTCACTGTGAGGACTCTGTAACTGCAACACATGTTCTCCTGTAGATTTCTTGTAATGGATTTTGAGCAGGTTGTGTTCTGCCACTCTGTGTTATTTGCAGCTTTCTTGGAATTCAGCAGCAAGTTTGCTTAATGGTTCGACTTGTCACAACTATTTTTGATCTCTTGGAGTTGTAGTGGTGCAACTTATGTTTTAGATGTCTGCCCATTGTTTGCTTTTTATCATCCTATATCAAGCTAATTAAGCTTATTTCAGTAACAGAATTTGGCACAAAATTTATTTTCTCTAGGAAAATTCAGTCAAACTCTCCCTTCATTTAGGAATTAAGGTTTTTTGCTACTTTTCATACCAGATCTTTCCTCAAATTTCAAGTATCACTATCAGTCATGTTTTTTACAGTAAGTTCCAGGATATTTCTTTATTGTGCTGCTCAAGACAGATTTTTTGAATCTCATAAACTATAGATTCTAAATTGTGATTGCTGTCATTATTAGTTGTGCCACAATAGTTGAAATTTATTTGGTGGAGTCCACTAAGTTTTGTTTAGTTTCTTTGAACTGTCTTTTAGGTAGTAAAGCCAAACATACTTGATAAAACAGTACCTATCAAGTGGTGCTTTTTGAACCTTAGAATATTACTTGCAATTCCAGAAGAGAGTAAAGAATTCTATGCCTGTTAGTGGTGAGAAAAAATAAAGAATGATGAATTTGAATAAAATTTGATCTCAGGGCAGCTTAGCAGATTTCCTACATTGATCAGCACAAGTCTCCATTATGTCTTTGTTGCTTAAGTGCAGCTTATTTCTGAGAAATCAGAAAAAAAAATTCTTTTCTACTGGTGAGTGTGCTAGAATTGTATGTACAAATCTAACATTACAGAGAAAGCTATACATTATGAACCAACTTTTACTCAAGAAGGATACAACAACTCACAGAAACATCTAGTTACAAAGTTGTGTTTGTTTGCTATATAAGATGGTTTGCAAGTGCCAGGTAAACCACATCCTTGTGAAATCCTTCTAAATTTATTTACTGCAGTTGATTTTCATGTGTGTAGAATGAATATTACCATAAAAAAAAGTTCCCAACAATAATATATTTCTCTAACAGATAAGAAAATATGCCTGAATTTACAGGTCCAAATTTATTTTAAATAATTTATCATCTTAACAAACAAAGAAAACTCAATGAAAACTGTAATTGCTCCACCTGAAAAGCAGTTGAAAAACATATGAAGAATGTTTGAACCTAGGAATGACATGATAAAAAATTATAAAGCAAGTTTAAACAGTATTAAGTATTATAAAATATTACAGAAATTTACTACTTGTTTTAATGAAAAAAACCACAGTTTTGCTTATCTTGCCTTGTTAGGGTTCTTCCCAAGCAGCTCTCAAGGATGTGATGCCTTTCTTCGCCACAAGATGACTCTGATTTCTCCATCAATATTGAAAAAGTATGGAATTCCTTTTGACAAGGTACATTAGTGCTTCTTTTTAAACTCTACTTTCATGTATCAAATTAGATTGTGTTCACTATAAAGATTGTTATAGTAAAGGTAGAGCAAATTTTTTTTTGTAAGGTAGTGAATGCATAAAAAGATATAGTAGAAGTTTTATATAGTTTAGCTTTGAATTTTCTGCCATTGAACACTTGTAGCTATCACAATCAGTATTCTAAGTTTCTATGATTTTTTTCTTGTTTTTATTTCCATACTCACTTGACTGACACACTTCTTAATGAGTTAAGTTGTATACCTGATATTTTAACACAAATATTTATTTTGTTTTGCTTTTCTAATGCAAAATAACTTTAATTTAAGCTTTTAAATGTATCTTTTATCAGTATTATGATCAGAAAAGTTTAAGGTGTGATAAAGCCAAAAGAACTGTTATTTAATTTAACATATTTTTAAAGCTGTAATATAGTAGAAAAAGAGGGAATGGTTATTTTTGGCTGTTAGGTAGTAGCAGAATAAATATGAACAGAAAGTAGGAAGAATAATTGGCTTTCTTCTTTGTGGATGATTTTAATACATAGCTGCTTTTAAAAACATCTGAAGCGTTCCATATCTTCTCCTTTCTACAAGATTTTCTACCTTACTGTTTTCCACTTTGAACTTTCTATAGGTGCCAGCTAATAAAACATTTTCAATTCATTGCTTTTTTTTGAAGTGTACTTATTTTATACACCGAATGCTTTGCAAATTCTAAAGTTCTAAATTTTGGAGTTTTGTAAGCCTATTTAGAAGACTAGAACTTGATTCAGAAGGTCCCCTGTTTGGACATCTGCTTATGTTAATACTGAGTATTTAAAGACTTTTGCCCATTAGGGGACTGTGGTTTTTGGCTTCTCACTTTGCAGACTATTTTAATTTCTTCAGAAGAACCAGGCAATATACACTTTCTCTCAGTCTATTTCCACTGCAATATAGTCCTGTAAACTGTCTCACCATATACCTTACTTACCACTGTGGTTTCTGTTTTAATGAATATGCTGGTTATATATTGATAGCATGTGGACATGTGTATACAAACTTAGCTTAACATGTTCCCCAGCATAGAAGTTGGAAAATACAGTGCTTTCTGTCTGGTTTAGCTGATGTTTACCTAACAGTATGAGACTTAACCCACAGTAATAAGAAGCAAGTGAATATTTTGATGTAAATTATTGCCCTGCTGGAAGGGAACACCATACAGGTACTTGATCACTCCCTCTTGGTGGGACGGGGGAGAGAATCATCAGAGTAAAAGCTAGAAAAGTTGTGAGTTGAGATAAAGACAGTTTAATAGGCATAGGAAAAGCTGCACATACAAGCAAAGCAAGGAATTCATTCACTGTTTCCCATGAGCAGGCAGGTGTTCAGCCATCTCCAGGACAGCAGGGACCCACCACATGTAATGGTGACTTGGGAAGACAAATGTCATCACTCAAAAACAATCCCCAGGCCATCTTTTTTTTCCACAACTTTTTTTACTGAGCATGACTCTGTAGGATCAGCTGTCCCAGATGTGTCCCCTCCCAGCTGCCTGAGCATCCCCACCCTCCTCACTGGTGGGGTGGTGAGGGGAGCAGAAAAGGCCTTGATGCTGTGTAAGATATCCTTAGCAAGAACTAGCACATCTCTGTGTTACAACCCTGTTGGCAACATAGGTTGGAAGAAGCCCACCTATGAAGCCCACTGATTTGATGTATGCCTTTTTGGAATATCACTTTTGATGCTTAGGTCCTGCCTAATTGTAAAATTGAAGAAATGTAGGCATTTGGAATAATAATGCCTGCCTTTGAAAGCAAGCATTTTTTGAATAAATTACTCATAAAATAAGTAGTTTGTTTTCTGAATGATGTATTACCATATGGAAATGTAGTTGCTGAGTTCAGTTTTTGTAATATATAGGTAAATACTGATTTCCTTCATAGCCTTGTGCTTTATCATAAACTGTCAGGTGAAAGTTTCCAAGCTGGAAGGTTTTATAACTAGATTTATGGTTTTGGATTTACAGAACATTACACTGAACAGTGTAATTTTCAGTGGTTGGTGTTTAGCGTAGTATGCTTATTTTCAGTACCACACATTTGAAGTGGGGTAAGGAAGTTAATTTTTTATTTTGGTGTCTTGATTATTCCTTATAATAATTAAAAAAAAAAAGCTACAAACAGTTCAATATTGAAGCTGACTGTACCCGAGTGTAATTGTAATTAATGAGATTCAGTGAGAAAATGAATAGAGAGAACCAGGCTGTGATCTCTCATGGCTCAAAGTGATAGAAGTGGAAATGTGCTGAATGCTGATAAGTCAGCCTGTGCCTACCAGGTGGCAGCTGAACTGCTGCTTGTTGCAATAGAACACCTGCTAAACAGTCAGCAGTGGGAGGGTGTATGAGATAAATTTTGGAATCGTTAGCCTTGAGAATAATCTTTCTTAAACATTCCCACGGCAATTGTTGGAGTGCTACAGTAACAGTTATAATATATACAACTTTATGTGCATTTGCATGTATATACTAAGTATGAATCCACAAAAAATTTAACCATGCAAAATGTAAGATCCAATGGTTTTCTTTAGCTTTGTCGGCTATATGTAATTTTTTTGTTTTTCCTCTCTCCTTCATCCTGTAATACAGTTAGAAATAGATACCTTGACATGCATTTTAGCAAAAAAAGCCCACAAAGAATTTGTAAAACTATAGGATAAGAATTCTGAAGGAGATTTTAAAAGCAGAAATTGAATGTAAGGCAACTATGCCAGCAGAAAGCTGAGATTTAGGATATGACGCTAATAATAAAAATGTTTAGGATTGTGAGTTTTAATTTTGGTGATTGTAATTTAACACTACATTTTTGTGATTTCAAATCACATGTGTATTTCCCTAAAGAGAGCCATGTTTGTCTTTTCAATTTTTCTTACTGTATTGCATATGCAAAGCTTTGCCACAGAATGAAAACAGCCTATATAATCTCTGAAAAGTCTTCTCATTTTCCTGTCATCAACAAATGCATCTTTTTGAATAGTCATGCATCATTGCTCAGATTATCTGCTTCATTTAAATGGATCTGTTTGCTTTTTAGAGGGCCTGTTGTCTGATGCGTGTTTCATGTAAAAAGGTATATCAAACAGAGCATGGGGAATCTCTTTTAACTATTTACATCTGCATAATTTGCTTTATTCATTAACTCTTATCAGATAGTTCAGAAGCCAGTCTACCATTTCAAGTCTCTGACTAGCCTGTCCTTGATACGGTAGTCTGACTTTAAGAGATTAAACTGTCTCTGTGGAGAGAATACTAGTGACTGACAGAAGTGCTGTCTCTTCTTTTTTCCATGTCCAGAGTAGAGCAGCAGTCCATTCCAGTATAGGAAGATGAGATTTTTCTCATGAAAGAGAATATCCTGACCAGTGATTTGTTTACAATACCCGAAATTTTTTGTAGTTTACACTAGAAGCCTTTTAAATTTGAGATATCTTTTAAAACTAGTAGGAAATTGGTTTATTTCTGAATGTACTAAAATATAATTACCATAGCAGTGGCTTTTAGGTAGGTGTTTGTTTTGATTGGTTAGTTGGGGCTTTTTCTTTTCTTCTTTATCTCCTTTTTATAATTTCTTTTTGAGCCAGTGGCCTTAGCACACTTTTTCTTTTTGGTTTTCCTTGTAAAAACCAGAGTAGCTCTTTGAAACTACTCCTTCTTATACTCTAAAACAATGTCAGAGCTTAACTGTAGTCAAGTTTTTTTAAGAATTATCTTCTATTTCCCTTGTCATCTAGTTATTTGGAAATCTTGTTACCAGTATTGCCAGAGTGCTTCTGCTTTCTAAAATTTTGCTTAAAGAAGAAGAGAGAAAGGACAGTGGCAGATTAAAATTTGTTTTGATTTATTGTCTAAAGTGATGTTTTAATAGCTTTATCTTGTGACATTTTACACAGCATTTCCAATGCAAAAATCCCCTTGGTGATAGTAGCTGTCGTCACAGACAGTGTGTTGTGCTTCACTCACGAGTTAACAAAGTTCAGTGCTTAATGTGACAGTGGTTTAATAAGATTCGATGGGAAGGGACACTTGAGTTTTTATTGCATAGAGGACAGGATCAGCCAGAGCCACCAGGGAGACCGTCCTATTGAGTCACAGATTCAGAGAGGACCCTGTTGTTTTCAAAACCCCTTTTCATAGGGGAGTCTAGGAGGGGCTGGATTTAGACTTTGTTACCTGACTTGGATAGCTCTTCATGTCTTAAGGATTATATATCAATCCTTTACATCACTTAGCTTTAAGATTACAAAATTTTGGCACGCTTACTCTCCATTCTCTTAACAAATATCTGACATGGCAAGTAGTCTCTCTACCTTGAGGAGTAACCTTGAGAGGTCTCTCTACTCAAGGGGAGATCGTGGCTGCAGCCTCTGACCTACAGGAGAGCTCAATGGTCCCTGAGCCATCCACTGTTTATGGAGTGGGATGGTTGACTTATGGTCATATTCACACACCAGTGGGATATCTGGGTCACTCCATGAGATGACTACTGTGTTGCCATCCGTCTTCCCAAAGTTCACCTTAAGCTATATGCAGCCACCACAATTGCCACTGGTGGTGGTTGCTTTGGACTCGGGAGAGCATGCTGCCACAGCTGTAAGGCTGAAGAATTGGTGCATGGCATTTGTCATTAATTCTCCTTCCCACTCCCTTTCCCCACTAACAGACACTGCCTGAGGTATTCCAATGCATTCTTCTGGGATGAACAACATTGTTTTCTTTAACAGCTAAGCCTCATTAACTTAGAATTTCTCCTACTTTATGCTTTCTTGCTGATGGTAAGGAACTTAAAAGACAAGTCGGGCTCTCAGTCACAAGTCATCAAATCAGTTTTTGAAATCAATGAGTATAGGAAAGAATGGTGGTAGTAAAATCTTTCTGCAGCCTTTAAAAGAAAACTTTTGGTACCATTTTAGAAAAACTTCTTAGGGTGATTGACAGAATAAGTTCTTCTACAATTAATTTATGTGAGTATTTAGGGATTATACTTGTGAGTATTTTGATTTGGAATGTCTCTGCTTCCTCTCAGCCAATAAGAATGATATATCCTTCATACACTCTTCTCTAGTTCCCTTTACTTCCATGTTTTTATTACTAGTGAACCTCTGCTCCAAGATTAGTTTTTTGGAAGCTCTTTCTGAACTTGTAAAGTATTACGTGCAGCTATGTATTTTATAGTAAAGAACATTGTCTCAACTATTCCTGATTGTATTAAATCTCATCTCCATGCAAGGTGCAAAAATGATATGTTTTTAGTTAGTCATAAAGGCAAATGTAGTTTTCATTGCTTTAGAACCAGAACTGCCTTTGTAATGTGGTTCACTTTGAGGTTTTTAGAATTTATTTATTATGTTTGGATTTTTTAAAAAATGTTACAGATTACACAGGAGGCGGGAGAATTTATGATCACTTTCCCATATGGATACCATGCAGGATTTAACCATGGATTTAATTGTGCAGAGTCAACAAACTTTGCCACCATTAGATGGATTGATTATGGAAAAGCAGCAAAGTTGGTAAGTCATACTGCAGAAAACTGATGTATAAGGAGGTATTTCCTGTGGTTGCTTCTTTGAGAATTTATGGGAGCTGATGAGAAAGAGAGAACTGAGAGATCATAGAGTACCTTACAGTGACATTGAAATGTTATTTATAGTTGTTATTTTTGTAGTGGGTATTATACTTCCAGCAATATGTATTCTTCTACAACCTCTTTTCAGGTAGTTGTAGGGAGTGGTAAGATCTTCCCTGACCCTTCTTTTCTCCAGACAAAACAACTGGCTTTGTATTTCCTATGTTTCCTACATTTTTAAAAAATGGCCTACTATTTGGTACACAGCTGTCCCAGTGAAAACTACTAAATATTTTATGCCTCTGGCATGCCTCTCTGTTATTGTAAACTTCATGTTAAACTTCATATTATACTGTAAACTTCATGTTATCTTTAAATTCAGCGGAGTTAGAAGATAATTTTTTAAAGCTAATGAAATTGTATTGCTTTACATCACTCCTTTTAGCTAGGAGGCCTTGGCATATACACTCTAAATACAGTTGTGTTTTTTTTTTTTTGTCTAAGTTCCCTAGCATATGGAAAAACCTTCATAAAAGGACACTGAATTCTGTGATCTGTGGTTATTGCACATAGGAGAAGTATCGTGCATATATAATATAAGAAATTAAAGTCTGATGTGTGCAGTTAAATTTAAATGCATAAAACTTTTGAAGTGGCATCTGGAGCAATAATGACTGGTCTCCATCTACAGAGAAATCTTAGATAACATTGTCAAATATGAACTGTAGTTTCTTTGCAAATGGTCAAAGTTCTTAATGTTATTTGCTTATGTTTTATCACATATTACCACAAGAATGAGAATTAAAGTTTGCTTTGTTTCCTCTTTTTAAATGAAGAAGAACATGCTAGTAAGTACTAATGGTAGTATATTTTTTTTAACTGGGTATGTGTAAGAAGAGAAGGACGAAAGGAAAGATGTATTTGTTTGTGCAATACAAATAGGGTAAGCAAGACAGAGGAAATATAGAATCATGAAATTATTTACATTGAAAAAGACCTTTAAGATCATCAAGTGCAACTGTTAGCCCAGCATTGCCAAGGCCATCACTAAACCATTCCCTAAGCATCATATCTGTGTGTCTTTTTAACACTTCCAGGTAGGGATGGTGACTCAACCGCTTCCCCTGGGAAACCCGGCCAATGCCTGACCACCCTTTCTGTAAAGAAATGCTTCCTAATATGCAATCTACACCTCCCCTGGTGCAACTTGAGACCACTTTGTCTTGTTCCTCTCCCTTGTAACCAGGAGAAGCAACTGACCCTGACCTTGCCACAGACCCCTTTCAGGCAACTGTAGAGAGTGAGGTGGTCTGCCCTTATATGACAAACTGCGTGACAGAACTGGCATAAGTACCACTATGTTACCAGTACCTGAACTAACTATTTCTAGCAAAATCCCCCACTCTTACTTAGCGATTCAGCATCAGATGAGTCTTACTGAATGAATTTGGCTAAACTGAAAAAGTCCAAAACCTGGCATTTAAGGCTACCACTTAAAAAGTATTTGTCTTGCACGGATATGCGCAAAGACCACCGTGATCTCAACAAGTTGAATTTCTTTAGCTTGCTCACCTGGCATTAAGGTACATGGCAAATACCTGTGTTTAGCTCTATAACCTGGCTTTCTGCTCAGCTCCTCTGTCCATTATAATGGCTAGTAACCCTCTCTTTACATGGTTTCTTCTTTGTAAGCACAGAGGCAGACCTAAATTTCATGTTTATCACTGCACACTCATAAAGGCAAGTGTATCACCTGCTTTTGCTCAAATTAATCTTAAAGTGTCTTCTCAAACAGCTAATCACAACAAAGACAGGAGAAAAAAACCAAAAATAATAGCAATAAACCTTAGCACAGCATTCATGGTCTCAGCTGATAGAGCTGATCTTTCCTTCTGGATTGTTTTCAACAAAGGCAGTTCTATCAGCTGGCAGAAAATTATTACAAGGGCATTCAAGTTTGAGAGTCTGTTTCAGTGCTGCACAGACACCAACTAATAAGGAGAAGCCACAGTGGAAGTTACAGGATGCACAAGGAAATGACAGGATTATGCTGCACTTTAGTGATCCCCCAGCAGCTTCAGAAGGTAGTGTTGGCAGCTTCTGAGGCAGCCAGAGCAAAAGAAGCACCTATATCATTTTAGGACAATATGAGGATTATTGAAATTGGATTGCCTCAGGAGAAAAAAAAAGAAAAATCCAAATAAAATTGGATTGTTCCCCGTGTAATAAATATGTAAGATAAGAGATAAGATTCTAAGGTGTAAGATACCATCACATACACACACACACAAAGAATAATGTAGTGTTTCACAGGTGTTTCTTTAGAAAACCATTAGCTTAACTATAATTAGTTTTGTCCCAACCTCAGAAAACTTCCTGCAAGTATTAATTATAAAGTTAAGAAATCTATGTGCTGAAAGAATAACAATATTTTAGTAGTTTTTTATTTTCAGGTGTGGTATAATTTACTTCACAAGAAAAAAATAAAATGAAAACCAATACCTGATAAACTTGTGTAGTCCTTTTTGTCATTCTTCAGATTACTGTTACTGTGTCTGACTTACCTTTTCTTTCTTTATGTGTAATGTGCAAGAATTCTGATTGAAAAGTGTCTTTTGGATCCTATAGTTCTTCTGTATTTTACAGCAGAAATCGTCTGTGTCAGCAAAATACAGCAATATCTAGGTCAGTTCATTGCTGTGTTCTCCTTAGGGAATATTGTATGCTGATGACTGACTATTTGTCTTCCTACAGGAATGCTTTTATTTTTTATGGAATAGTTTCTAATTGCTTACAGCTGGATTTCTGTCTTAGAAAAAGAAAAAAATCCTTAAGTACAGTCAATATTCTTCATTGATCGTGGGGAGAAAAAAAATCCAGCAAAGATTTCTGTTGAAGTTGTATTACATTTTTAAGCTATATAGTAGATACTGCTTTCCTGTATGAAATGAGATAGTGTTAAAGATTCTGTGAAATCACATGTAAATGTTAAATAGGACATCATTTTGACTTTTGGTGTTGGAAACTTAGATTAAGCAAAGACTGTGTATACAAATTTCAAAAATTATTTCCTGTCTTTAAAAATGCTAAGCTTCTGGTCTTGATTTCACTCTGTGTACCCTAACTGTGTGTAATAGTTGAACTCTGCAAGCAGGGATGTATCATCCAGCTTGTTTTCTACAATTTGTGTACAGTTTGTGTAATTTTGTGTAATATCAGGTGATCTCCGGTGAGCTCTTTGCTACAGCTCAGCTGCTGCTTTGAGCTGCCTTTTGGGCAAAATTAAGTTGGACTGGGAATATGAACATTTTTGGTAAGGGCTCTCTAATTCTTTGTTATACAGTTGTGATTATTTTAGTTTATTTCCTTCCATTTTCCTCTGGTTACTGTTTTAATCCTCTCATTCCCTTGTGTCTTAGTTTAACCTCAGCCCAAAAGAAAGTACTGGGCATGATGCTTTATGGTGTGGAACATCTCTTTGGCCAGTTTGGGTTAGGTGTCCCAGCCATATTCCCTCCTGGCTTCTTGTGTACCTCCTCTCTATCAGAACATGGTAAATGGAAAAGTCCTTGGCTTATAGTAGGTGCTGCTGAGCAAACCCCAAAGCACATCAGTGTGTTATCATCATTATTCTCATATAGAATCCAAAACATAGCACTGTACTAGCTGCTAGGAAGAAAATAAATTCTATCCTAGCTGTCTGTTGCTCTTCCAGATTCTTGTGTCAGGGCCTGCTACAAGCCTCCATCACCCCTTGTCCATACTTCCACAAGCTTTCAGAGAAAGTACTGGCATTTCTGCACACTGCTCCTGTTTAATGTGTCTGTTTTGTGGAACCACTTGGTGACTTTCACTCAGTATAAATGTATGTAAATTTTACTGCCTTCTCTCAGGGATAGTGTCACACTAGGTGATTTTACTAGTCATTGTAATGATTCTTTTGTACTGCAGTTCTTTTAAGACGTGATTTGTTTTCAGATGCTGGTGCTGGAAAGCTTGTTGTTGTTTAGCTGATATGTAGAACCTGAGGAGAGAAGTCTACCAACCTTTTCTACTTGAAACTAGGGCTATTTAAGTATTGCTCTCTTTCATAAAATTAAGCCAGTAATTACTCATGCATTCTTTAATGGTGGCTGCTTAGCAACGTGTTTTCTGTGGATAGGTTAGATCAAAGTGCTGGCCTGCAGGTTGTATTTTTCCCTTTGGTGGGATGAAGTGCAGTTGTTTTGATGTTAGGTTTGATGGATTTGTTTGCCACTGCATTCATTAGCTTCACATCAAAAAACTGACAGGCTGTTAAATGAAACTTTGGCTTAGATTTTCAGCTTGACTGTTTCAAGACCTATGTGAAGATATTTTGTTTTTGTGCTGCAGCAGCCTCCAGCCGTTATGACTGTTTCAAAGGGAAGGAAAGTTATTTAATATCCTGATTTATCTGAGTAAAAGAAAGTCATTGTCTTGAAGATAACCATGTCCAGCTTATGTTAGGCAAACAATATATAGAAGTATATATTGAGGGACAATAGAAAGGCTTAAATAATTTTATCAGAGAAGAAATGATACTTACTGCAGAAAACCAACTTTTCCACCTCTCAAAATTTATTAATATTTTTTCCCATAGAGATTATGTTTAAGTTACTTTTGTACAATAAAATAGTAGTTGTTTGCTAGAAAAAAGGGAAAAAATTGCAACTCGGTTGTACCATTTTTTTTTTTTTTTAAATATGGGCAAGTGATTTAAATCATCTAGGCTTAAAAAGTAGCTTCCTACCCCTACAGCAGTGTATTAGTACTGAATATCAGAAATAGCTATTTGTATAAGCTCATGATTTATTCCTACATCAGTTTATTTTATTAGTTTGATTTTTGAAACTTTTTTTAAAATCACATATTGATACATTTGATACCAGTCTGCAACAGTATCAGCATCATTCATAATGTACAAAGTAATGTTTTTTACTTGTAAGATCATAATTAGCCACCTTATATAATTGATTTGTCTGCTAATGAAATTTTACAGGGTTTCAGAAGCCAGACATGCTTTCCATTTCCTGTCTGGGGCGTTAGTACTCCACTGCAGAGCAAACCTCTGCATTCCACATTTTGACATTTCACTTCATAGTCACAATGCCACTCAACTTTACAGTTCTCTGAGAATCTTTTGGGGTTTTTTTGTTTGCCTTTTTTGTTTGTATGTGTGTGTGTTTTGCTTTTATTTTATTTTATTTCTTTTTTTTGTTTATTTCTTTTACATTGATCTGTTACTCGTCTTTTATTTTTTTCATCTTACTGCCATCATTATTAGTGCTGTTTCTTTCTTACATCAAAAACTCATAATTTCTTGAGGATGATGGCTATTCAGATTTCCCACTCTAAAATCTATTGCTGTGATGGGAGATTGTCAGTCTCCCAGGGGGCTGTAACTTGCACAGTTCTAGATTTATAGTACTGTGACATCTTGAATTAAGAATTGTAATTAGGTTTCAGGAGTAGAAGGGAATAGTAATGATCACAATATGTTTAACTGTTCTAAGAGATTAATGTGCTGTTGTTCTTTTGTACTTTTCCATTTTGTTAGATCATCTGGTTTTAAATCCATAATCTTAAATGTTATGTGGTGGTGTTTGTATGTTCTCACAGACAGAGTTATATTGTGTGCAAGTACTGTTGTTATCTATGAGTAGTGTGTTGTGTCTGTATTTTCATAAACCTTTTCCAGCTGTACCTAGCCTAACTTTTTCCTGTGTGACACTACAGTATTATTGAAAAGCATTGTATATGCGTGTTTCTGGCACAGAGCTCTCATGCAAGCTGCACTGTTTATTAAATAAAAGTCAAACCAACAGTACTAACATTTTTTGTTATTTTATGTGCAGCTTTGGTTAAGTAAGGAGAGAAGAATTCTATAAAATAGCATTTTAAACATTGGAGTATGTGTTGGCAACTGTGACTGAGTAGAAATGTTCCCTAAGTGAGATCACAGAAGTCCATTTATCAAAGAAATAAATGTACCAAGTTGGCATACTTTGTGGATGTTTGTAAGTTTTTGTTGTATAACAGCTTTCATCTAACAAGGTGATTTTTTTCATAGAAAAAGTCAGTAATTTACAATAATTCACATTCACACATTCTGTTTGTAATTCTGTGTGTAATAAACTTGCCTTTTCAGAATATAATTTATATGAAATTTTGAGTAATCATTAAAATTTCTTTTCTTTTTACCATCCTCTGACATTTCTTCTCATAAACCAAACCTCTTCCAAATACTACTACTACTACTATTACTTTGCAGGGCCAGTGGCTGGACTCAGTGATCCTTGTGGGTCCTTTCCAACTTGGCATATTCTGTGATTCTGTGATTATTTGTCTTTATTTAATTTTCAGTTTTAACTCTGCATTTGACCTGTCAGAGAGTTGGAGAACTAGAAACCATTCTGATGTTATTCTTCTATCCAGTTTCTTTTGGCCTCTGACATAGTCTGGAGCTCAAATCTTTACGTATAGTTGTTTTGTTTGTTTGTGGGGCTTTTTCAGTTGTATTTTTTTTCTTCCTTTTTTCTTTTCTGTCTCTTTTGTGTGTAGTGAAAAAACTTTACGTGAAGATGATTTTCATTCAATTTTCTTATTTAACTGCAGGGATCATCTGTAGGATTCACGTCTACTGCAGGTGAAAAATCTCCTGCAGTGGGTGCTGGAGTTGCTATTTTGGCTCAGGCCAAACCTATTGTAGAGATGAGCACATGCTTGCAATTTTCTCTTTGTTTTTCTGAGAGTCTGGGTAATATTATCTAAAAATGTAGAAGCAAGTTTGAATAGCAGTATCATACATTTCAAACACACGATTTCTTTACTACCTTCATTGGAAAAAACCCACTGTAAATATAAATGCACAATTCAAAATACTTGACTTAGAGCAGTAGATAAGGCTTCTGTGAATGAAAAGGAATAAATGTTATAACTGCATCCCTAGATAACTACACCAGAGTGAATAAAGTATAGGTATTACTTTTAGTGTAAATGAGCTCATCTAGACTGGCAGATATGTGAAACTGGAGCTGAACACAAACAGATGCCTCAGTTGCAGGTGTGCTACTTGAGTGACTACAACTTGTTTATATACTACTAGTTAAAAACTATTAAGGTTTGAAAGTCTTCGTCATATAGGCTTCCTTTTAAGGCTTGAAAGTCATCTGAAATGTTCTGTGTGACCTGCACTTGTTCGATTTTTGATAAGGCCCACAATAAAACATATTCCTATGCTTTAGAAAAGAAATAATTTTCTGGAATATTTTATAACAAAAAAAGAGTTGAATCAAGACCTCAGTGCTAGTGTGGCTGTTTTTAAACTTTGTTTTTATGCCTAAAGTATGAACAACTTTCAGGTTGTTGGGAGAAAAGGTAGGATCGATTGAAAGGTGTCATCTTTCTCTAAGGATACATAGTCAACTCCTAAACCAAAATTAAAGAGGCATTAAAATTTTAGATAAAGTGCAAATATAATTCATTAGAAGACCTTGCATATATTCTTAGATTGAAATTAGTTACTTCATTCTTTTGTAAAATTATAAGCAATGTAGCCAAATAACTTCAATTATGAGTCTCTGTTCTCTCTCTGGGATATGGTCTCATATCTTCAGCGATCCCATTGGATCAATTACTATCTTTTAGAACTTAAAAACAAAATCACCTAATCTTATCTTTGGCATGCGACCCCACATACTTGGGATTCAGGGGGAGAATTTTGACCTGTAGTTTCATAGATTTCTATGTATCTGTATAAATAAAAAGCTATTTGCCCCAGGGAACTAGAACAGTGCCAGCTTCTAGAGAGCAGTCCATTTTGAAATAATCCAGCAAACACCTGAATTAAAACTAAAAACTTGTTCTTTTTGTGCTTATGTCTGGATTTTCCCACCTATTTCAATGAAGTTGTTTCAGGTACTTCTACTGAATACGTTACTATAGTATACTATAGTTTAGTAAATGAAGTATTATGGTGGCCTATTCAAAGTATGTTAAGAACAATCACAGTATGTAACAAAGATGTAAATGCCTGGATCTTTCAATGCATTATTATGATTGCTGTGGGATAAATCTCTGGTATGTGCAGGGACGAAATGTAACATTTATAAATTTTGATTTGTTTCTAATTAATCGAGAGAGAGTAAGATCTGTGAAAATATACTCTTAAGGGGAAAGTTAAAGTAACCCTCAAAATTTTTGTTTTGCTTGATCTGATAGAAGCATTTATGGTCTGAGTTGACTGCAGTGCTACACTGGTTTAGCTGAAAGCTGACATAGTCAAGTAATGTGAACAAATGACACAGGATTTTACTTTTAGATTCTTAGTCAGATGCAGTCGTTTGATTAAATTTCAAATTTCGAGATAGGGAATGTACCCTCCACTTAAGATAGAGGAACTAGTGAACAAAGAGTGAGTAAATATAGATGAGACAATATTAACCTCTGTCATATGACTAAGTCTATAAAATAGCAACTATCTTCAACTCAATTTCAGACATTCCTCTACCCAAAAAGAGAGGCTGAGTGTTTATGGAAAAGATGCATGAGGACTTGTGTAACAGAAGAGAGCAGAAACAGTGAAAAAAAAGTCATAGGTTGCTGAGGCACTGAAAGTGTGGTCCTGAGAAAAGTGAAACATCTAGGGGACTGAAGAGGGTGCAAATGTAATTTCTGTACTTGCTATTTCAATGCTCCTTGCTATTTGATCACTTCTGGCTATAAGGGATAAATATTTTTACCTGCATCCAAACAGGTTAGTCTCAAAGAAATACCCACTTGCATAATTAATTTAATCTACGAAGAGTGATTCCAAAAATAAGTAGAGTATTAAAAGGAATACAGCTTAATGCAAAATCAGAAGAAATTTGATGGAAAAAATGTAGTAAAGATTGGGCTTTTTTCCTTTTAGACTGGACTTTGGTACAATAACCATATATTGGATATTTTTTAAATGCAGAAATACAATGAGAATTTGGGATTATTGTGCCTTTAAAATATGACACTATTGGTTTTGATCCAGAGCTGGAGAATAAAATTCTTGAGATTTTCTCTAAAGCTGTAGCAGGCACATGTAAAATCTAGTTTTCATTAAAATTGGTAAGAAAGGAGAAGCTACGTTGTCCTCTTGTGTTTTTAGTAAATGTCTGTATTCTGCATAGTTAAGTAAAATGGAATAGCTGGTGCCATAATAAAGCATTAGTTTGGATATAGGTCCTTGTATACCTTTATTGCTGTTTGTAGCTGCTTGGTCCCCATAGGTCTGCACGCTCGAATCCTTATTAAACTATTAATCTGCATACAGCTAGACCCACACAGCAAAATGTTCTCAAGTTTGACTACAGGATCTGACCCTTTTGTAGTGCAGGCTGAAGAGATAGATCCAGCAGTATGTCTTTGAGAGGTCAATTGTTGGATTAATTTGCATGATTCTGTACTTGTGTTACCTGATCAGTTTGAAGTAGCTGATTTACTGAAATCCTTGGAAATGCATACTCATTTTTAAAGAAAAAAAAAAGTGCTGCTTTTAAAGTAATGCAACTTTAAAATATTTATGGACTCAGATTATGTGTGTGGTTTCTATGCATCTCTGATTGGAAATACAGCAGTTTTTCTTTGTTTGCTAATTTCTGTTTTGTTGACTTTCCAGAAATGATTATGGTTTTGACATACCCTAACTCTGTTTACTTTCAAGAGGGCTGATACAATCACACAGAAATTCAAAATTCAGTCAATCTTTTGAAATTTATGTTTATTTAAGATTTTTGCTTGCACTAGAGCTGTTTCTCTTTGTCCTTCACATGTTGCCTTCTCAAATTGAAAAGTTATCTTCAGTTTTAGGAACCTGGGATGAGTTCTGTTGCCATTACTTGTATGACGTATTCTGAACGTGGTGGCAGCTGTTCTCTTGCTTTGAGCAAAGCAGGAAATAGCAAGTTCTGGACAAGTCAGTTAGTTTCCCGATTGAATCGTGTAGGATATCAGGTTTGATATTTGCAGCTAAGGGTTAATGACTTAGCACAGATATGCTCACAGGGCTTTTCTTTCCATAATTCTAGCTGGAGTAGTTGTTAAAATAGTATGTTTTATTTATCACTATTTAAAGTTTATTTAATGAAATTTGTGCTTCAAGAGCATTCTAATTGAATTTTTCTTCCTTATAAAAATAGTTTTCTTTACATAATCATTCATTTGTAATTATTATTATTATCAAACAATTCTCTATCATCGGTTTAAAAAAAAAAGGAAATGCCACATGTTAGTGTTAAAATATTTCATGCATTTTTGTGTAGAATAGTCATCAGCAACTCCTCACATGACTTGACTGAATGTTGATAGTGTTTTTAAAACAGGACAGTTTCATAGGTTTTATGATCTCAAAATCCTGAAACAAACCAAACCAAACAGATGAGTGTAGATTACTGGTGTCTTTTAGGAAATTATTGCATATTTGGGTTTCTTTTCCTCTCTCAGTTTACAAAGTGATCAGAAAGAGCACTAATCAGTAAATCTAAATAAAGAGATGATGTACAATCTTAATGTAGAGGATTTCAATAAAATACCCTTAATTGCAATAATTGTAGAATTCGCAGAAGAACAGGTAGATGGTTTGATTTGCCGTATTTCTGACCTTTTCCTCATTAGCAATACTTATGAATTTCTCCTGGCCAAATCACTAACAAGAAGAATCTATGAAAAGTTTTCTAATCTTTACCACTATAGATCTTCGGCATCTGGAATAAAGCACTTCCCTGTGTATTGCAAGAGGGAAGCAAGCTGATGTCACCAGTTAGTGAATTAACACTGTGGCACATGCATACATATATTCAAAATAAATAATGTCTATATAAAATAATTTTTTGTTTGTTTCTGAAGCTTACAAACATGTCAGACATACTGAGTCACACATTTTAGAAATATATCTTAAGTCTTCACTTATTATTCCATATTGTAGGATTTCTGCCCAGAAAAAGTTAAAATATTCTGTGGTGGCTGTGGCTGAAAGCTTGTTAGTTGCTTGATATTGCACACCTAGTCTGTCAGAAGAAAGAAGCTGCTTCTCAGTGTTAAAAAGGCTGAAGTTATTGAATCTGATATTAAGAATTAGGAGGTCCTTGCTTTAATTGTGATGAAATTCAGAGGGCTTTTTAGCTTAAGAAAACTTTTGAAAATTGTCATCTGCGTGAAATTCGTGTCTTTGTATGAGGTAGGATGCAGAAATAAATTTCAGAAAATCTGTTCTTGAAGTATTTTTAACCAGGATAAATGAAATGCAAACTTTGTGATGCAATAATGATTTTTTTTTGTTTTAATATTTTGATCTACATTGACATAAATGTATTTTGAAAAGATTCTACAGCTAACCAACCATTTTTAGTTCTAACTTTTGGAAGGTTCTTAACACATCTGTGCCCTGTTGACAGCTAACATAATTCAGCATCTCTAAATACCAAGCAATTTTTTATTTAATTTGAAACAGAATTTTAGTGTTAATAATGACTACGAGTGGGTCCTGGTGGTCTCCTTCAGGGATCTGCATTTTTTTGGCTCTGCAAATTTATGAGAAATGTTACATGTACCTTCATAGGCAGATTCATGTTTTCTGTGAGAAAAGCATTCAGTCATGTACTCATCAAGTGCTTGTGCAAGTGGAGAGAGGTAACAGCTGAAATGGAACCATCCTGGTTTTTCTGTGTAATGTGGGTATCCGTAATCAAATGGGCAGTGATAGTGTATTGCCTTTGTACAGAATCAGTCTGAAGTGGATTTTTCTTACTCTCATTTGTTGCTCAACTCCAGTATGAAACATAATCAGTATTTTGTTCCCTTAAAAAAATATGTGTCTAGCATATAGTGGCTAATTTAGACTAATGTGAAATTTTACTAAATTGCTGTGCTGCTTACAAAATTTTAACAAAACAGTTTGATTTGGAAAAGCGTTGAATCCAAAGATAATAAACTTAATGTGACTGCCTGTAATTAGATTTTGCCTAATTTAAATAATTTGTATTGATTATGCTGCAGTTCATTTGGATTTTTATTTTTAATTAAGATTCAGTAATCTTCTTTTACCTTCCAGAGCTATTCGTAACATAACTGTGAAGAAAAAGCATGTTAATTAACACATATACATTCATTACACCAAAATCATGCATTTTGTGTGTGTGTGTGAAGGAATCTTATATGTAGTAATATTTATTACACGGGGAACAATCCAATTTTATTTGGATTTTTCTTTTTTTTTCTCCTGAGGCAATCCAATTTCAATAATCCTCATATTGTCCTAAAATGATATAGGTGCTTCTTTTGCTCTGGCTGCCTCAGAAGCTGCCAACACTACCTTCTGAAGCTGCTGGGGGATCACTAAAGTGCAGCATAATCCTGTCATTTCCTTGTGCATCCTGTAACTTCCACTGTGGCTTCTCCTTATTAGTTGGTGTCTGTGCAGCACTGAAACAGACTCTCAAACTTGAATGCCCTTGTAATAATTTTCTGCCAGCTGATAGAACTGCCTTTGTTGAAAACAATCCAGAAGGAAAGATCAGCTCTATCAGCTGAGACCATGAATGCTGTGCTAAGGTTTATTGCTATTATTTTTGGTTTTTTTCTCCTGTCTTTGTTGTGATTAGCTGTTTGAGAAGACACTTTAAGATTAATTTGAGCAAAAGCAGGTGATACACTTGCCTTTATGAGTGTGCAGTGATAAACATGAAATTTAGGTCTGCCTCTGTGCTTACAAAGAAGAAACCATGTAAAGAGAGGGTTACTAGCCATTATAATGGACAGAGGAGCTGAGCAGAAAGCCAGGTTATAGAGCTAAACACAGGTATTTGCCATGTACCTTAATGCCAGGTGAGCAAGCTAAAGAAATTCAACTTGTTGAGATCACGGTGGTCTTTGCGCATATCCGTGCAAGACAAATACTTTTTAAGTGGTAGCCTTAAATGCCAGGTTTTGGACTTTTTCAGTTTAGCCAAATTCATTCAGTAAGACTCATCTGATGCTGAATCGCTAAGTAAGAGTGGGGGATTTTGCTAGAAATAGTTAGTTCAGGTACTGGTAACATAGTGGTACTTATGCCA
Source organism: Serilophus lunatus (assembly GCA_013399895.1). Classification (NCBI taxonomy): domain Eukaryota; kingdom Metazoa; phylum Chordata; class Aves; order Passeriformes; family Eurylaimidae; genus Serilophus; species Serilophus lunatus. Next base: position 234,178 of record VXBA01004950.1, read on the forward strand.
GTTCTGTCACGCAGTTTGTCATATAAGGGCAGACCACCTCACTCTCTACAGTTGCCTGAAAGGGGTCTGTGGCAAGGTCAGGGTCAGTTGCTTCTCCTGGTTACAAGGGAGAGGAACAAGACAAAGTGGTCTCAAGTTGCACCAGGAGAGGTGTAGATTGCATATTAGGAAGCATTTCTTTACAGAAAGGGTGGTCAGGCATTGGCCGGGTTTCCCAGGGGAAGCGGTTGAGTCACCATCCCTACCTGGAAGTGTTAAAAAGACACACAGATATGATGCTTAGGGAATGGTTTAGTGATGGCCTTGGCAATGCTGGGCTAACAGTTGCACTTGATGGTCTTAAAGATTTTTTTCTGATATAAATGATTTTATATCAGAGCAACAGGTTAAAAACACTGAGCTAATCACTCCTCACTGTTATCATTGGAAGAAATCTGTAGCAGTTTGTGTTGTGAGGTGAATGTGCTTTCTGGAGTCTCATTCCTGATCATTGTATCTCCTCAGAGTTAATTTTTGATGTGATTTCTTATAGGTTTTGCTATTCTTCATGACAAAATCATATCAGCAAGTAACTCTGAACTTTGATAGTTTTTTTCTGCAGTTATGACTATTGCTGCCTGTATGCATATGTTGAAAAGATTCCTATGTGCCTTTGTGTGTAGGCACACATTTGTGTGTTTGCCCTGCTTGTGGTTATGCTTGTCTTTCAATTTTGTGTGATTAAGCATTTTTGAAGTAATTAAAAATGGTGCTGTGTAAAAGCATTTTGAATAAACATACTTACTTATTTTCCATGTTTATTCATCTCTTATTTCCCAAAAATGGTGCACAGTGGGTCTCACTGTTGTTAGTGTAAATTAATAATTCTACTTTTTTGTTATTTTTGATTGTCTTACTAAGATGATACAATAACAAGTCAAGTACAAAAATCTGTGTCTACAGCAAATGTTGGTGTTAAAAATGTAATTCATAATGCAAATTCCTTGGCTTGATTTTCTTTCTACCTTTATGTAACTTATAAATGAATTAATTTGTTATTTAAAATAATATATAAACTATTTAGCATGGCTGTCTTTGTTCTTTTTTGTATTCAGTGGCAAATAATTGAAAATACGTGAATATATGCTAACCACCCCCCCCCAGATAACTCTTCAGATGATTGGATTTAATTGAGTTGATATTTTAAGTCTTAAGAAATAAGATACAAGAAGTTTACTGATACTGTAGGACTTCTGAAACAAGTTAGAATTGATACAGTTTTCTCAAAACTAGTAATAAATGAGAATGCTGAATGAACTGTTTTCTGCATAATCTGAAAGACTGTGGTAAATAGCTTTTCAGAAGAAAGAATGTAGTCAGGTACACAGAAGTGTTGTTTTTTGAGGACTTCCCTAGTGTGTAAAATTTGCATAGTTTCTTGAAATTTTGAATTCAGTAAAATGAGAAAAACGAATTTTATAAAGAATTTTTCCTTTTTTGTTTTTCTGTATTTTCCTCTATTTTTTTTTAAGTAAGTCTTGTATTTGCTACCATAGAACTCAGGATTTTGTTTCATTTAGAAACTGCTGGTATGTTATGATTATTTACTGTAGCCAAAAACTGAATACAAGTTGTTTGGTGGACATAAATGCATTATTTAAAGTTACAACAAGTGAGAATAAAAATTATTTTAGTGGTATTCATGCATTTACTCTTAGAATGAATGTGCCTTAATAAAAAGATAGCTTAGCAGTCCAGAACTTCTTGGAATATGAAAGATTCTTCATAATCTTTCATGTACACCATATGGATTGCTGAAGACCAGGGCATGTTTCAGGTGTTGAATTTCTAGAAGTTTAGTTATTATTGATGAGAATGGTTAATGAATACGCATGATGGAGAGAGCTATGGGGTCATCTTCTTTCTTAGTTGGCCTTAATGGGCAAAAGTTCTTGGTAAATGTGGGGAGTGACAGAGGGAGCTGGGGTTGTTTGGCTTGGAGGAGAGGAGGCTTAGAGGAGACCTTACTGCCCTCTACAACTGCCTTAAGGGAGGTTGTAGCCAAGTGAGTGTCAGTCTCTTCTCTCAGGCTCCCAGTGACAAAACAAGAGGGCACAGTCTTAGGCTGTGACAGAGAAGGTTTAGACTGGATTTTAGGAGAAACTTTTTCACAGAGAGAGTGATCTCCCATTGGAATGGACTGCCCTGGGAGGTGGTGGAGTCACTGTCCCTGGATGTGTTTAAGGAAAGGTTGGATGGCATACTTAGTGACATGGTTTAGATGATGGGATGATGTTGGGTAGCGTGATAGGTTAGGTAATAGGTTGGACTTGATCTCTGTGGTCTTTTCCAACCTTGTTAATGCTGTGTGTAAGAAAATGAGGTTGCATCTATAGGCAATCATACATACAGAAATTGAAATCATTTACTAAAAAGACTAAAGTGTACTGAGAAGATTCAGCTATGGAGTTTCAGATATTAATAAGCCTTTATTGGTATTTAAGATATATTGAAAAACTTTTTTTTTTTTAAATACACTGTGGTGACTTAATACTTGAGGTATAGTCCTTTTAGGGTCAGACCTAAAATGGTACTTTATAGTATATTTTTTGAAAGAACATATAAATAATAGAAAAATTAATGATAGGAATATAGAATATTATTTAGAAAATATACAATAATATGACTGTAGTATGAATATAATGTGCATACAGTACATTTACTTTCTAGGAGAGATGTTAAAAATTTTCTTCCTTTTTTTAAAAAATTAATTGTGGTCAGCAGAATAGTAACAAAACAAAATGTTCTGCTTTTTGGTGCAATATCAGTTGCTAATTGACTTCTATTTATAGCTTTAACATGTCTCTTTTTTGACAGGTGAATATTTTTGTTTGGCCATGTAACTTATATATATATTAGATGATTATCTGCTACTGAAGAAATTCCAAGAAATACTAGTATTGTCATGGTACCTACTCCTTTTTGCCTTTTCAGATATTTCTTTTACCCCTGTTGTATGTCTGATTTCTGTAAATAAAACACACGTTTGTGGACAAGACAAAAGTTACAGAAAATCACAACTTAGATTGTTCTCTTTTCTGTTGACTTAAACCTGTTGAATTTTAGTGAAAGTGGCTTTTAAAACAGAAGGAGTGAAGAAAACTCCATGTTAGGATGAGTACAACTCCCTTTGTACATTGTAACTTACTCTGTAGTTACTATGTAGCTTGTAGTTCCTTTTATTTGTCCTTTTAGTACACAATTGATTGGACAAACATTTTCATAGGGTAGATATTTTAAATTAGTAAGTTAAGGTGAGATCATGCAGATAAAACTATCTTATAATAAAATAAAATTAAAAATGTTTAGTTTCCAACCCTTGGAAAAACACCTTAAGAATTACATCTTCAGTTCTCTTTTATCTGAAGATAATTGTCTAATTATCTGTTTTCTGACAATTCTTTGGAAAGCAAAAATTATATTTGAATTGTGTTGGAATTATATAATAACCAAACAAATATTTGAATTTCAGTAATGTGTTATTCATACTTCTTTAGGAGCTCTGACTTCAAATCCAATTTTACCTCTTCATCAGCAGAGGGCAATATAACTTCATGCATTTTCTTGGAAGGATTTAAGTTGTTGATCTTTTTACTTCTCATTTTAACTAAAGAAGCACCTACTTGTAAATACTAAGAAAATATGTGAACTCATGATAAAAAAGCAATGAGCTGTGGTATTGGTATTCCTTACGCACTTTCAGAAGCCTATATAAACTTCCTGGTAACTGTACCCTATGGGATGTGTTCTACGTTCTTAAGCAGGCAGATAATGTCCATATTTTATGGAAATAGCAAAATATAATCTTACTTTTTTACTGTATTAGTTGACATACCCTCATCAATTAGCTGATGCACCCTTTCAATGGTTTGTTATTTGGTTTTTTTTGTTTGGTTGGTTTTTTTTTTTTTCTTTTTTGTTTGTTTGTCTTGGGATATATTTTTTCTTTAAGACAGTCTTGTGGAAAGTTTGGGAGGCTTTCTGTAATTTTCTTTTTATGTCTGTTTCAGTTTTACTGTGGGACTAAATCCCTTACGAAAAACTTGTAGTATTTTCTAGACTATCAGTACATGTGTTTTAAAATAAGTGTAGTGAGAAGCAGTGCTGTAATAATTGAGAAAAACTGGTTTCAGGTTTTCATTTCAACTCATTCATTCTGTATGTTGTGAGAAGGGTTTTGTTTTATGACTGGGGTGGTAAAATGGTCCTTTACAGTCCTTAGGAAGCATGTGTACCATAACCTTTTACTGTACATCATGTTAATACTAATCTGTTATGATAGTTCTTTGATTTTTATATTGCTATTTAAATTTTCAATTAGTTCTTATTTCTGAACATGTCAGGAATCCTAAAATGGATGTTCATGTGTGGCAAACGTTGGTTTGTTTTGTTTTTTTTTTTTTAAATCTGCTATTCTATTTCTGATGCTCATGAGGCATATTCAGAAAGACTTCAGACATATGGTTTCTTGTTTTTCATCATCTCCTTTGGGCATCAAACATTCAAAGAGTCTACTTTACTGTCAGTGCATAAATACAATTCGCACTAACAGCCTGGGACAGGCAGCATTTACCAGTGTTAAAACAGGAGGCTAGGATTAAAAGATTTTGAGTTCTAGCTCCAGCTCTGCCCTTGGCTTACTGAATGACCTTAGGCAGTAGCATCCATCTCTTTTGTTTCAAATACATTGGATAATGCTGGCCTTCCACTATTATCAAAATTGTTTTGAAGATTAATTTGCCACTGTTTAAGCTGTAATATTTAAATTGGAAGTGGCAGTAGAACTCCTTTAGGTACTGCATGCAGATAAAAATGGCAAAATAGATCATGAAGGATATATGTATTTGATGTAATGTAGCTTTTGAATTTAATTTTTTTTCACTGTTGGTTGTGCTTGTATATTGTGTTCTAGTTCCACATCTGCCCTTAATAATAGGATGTCATTAAATCGTTCAGTCTTTCACACTATCACTCTAATGCAAAGTGGGAGCAATTTCAAACCCACTTCAGCAGGTGTTGAAGTCTTAGGCTGGGAAATATAAATGCAATTAATAATACTATGGCTTCCAAAATTTTATTTAGGAAAAAAATGTAGGATTTTCATACATAAATACTGGTGCTGATTATATAATCATATCTTGTGACAAACACAAATGATTAACTATATATAGCATTGTTGTTCAGAAGGAACACGGTATCTAAGCAAATGTAACTAGCAACATGTAAATTAGATAAATAGTTTAAAAATCACCATTTTAGCATCTTAGACTTTTATGCTAAAGTGATTGTTTATTTTTTTTTTAAAAAAATCATTAATTGTAGGGCATATAACAGAAGATTTACAGACATCTCCAGCTGATAATTATATTATCCATTCTAACAGAGTTAAGTGGGGAAAAAGAAGAAGCTAGCACAATAAACTGCATGTCTTTCAGAGCTAAACCATTATCATTCTCAGTGCTATATGCAAGCACATGTATGTGAACATTTACTATGTCTTGGCAGAGAGTAATATCTTGAAATGTACTAAATAGATAATTTATCATACTATCATAGACTTAGACACTAGGCATTGTGCCATGATCCAAGACAAAGGATAATGCTCTATTACCTAAGAATTTTCATGTTTACAACATCCTTATTATTAAAATGTAAATAACCAAATACATATAGCACCACTGTTTTGTAATTATTTTATATGTGATATTGAACAAATGACAAAAGAGCTTTACTTTGAAGACTGTAGGACAAGTTGAGGCATAACTAATTTTATTAGGCACATTTCTATTAAAATATAAAATATCCAGAGTGCTTATTTAATGTGATGATTGGTAGCTAATGAATTTAGTGAAGATATTATTTGGTAATAATGTACTAAGTAAGCTTTCAACAGATACTGCCTGAATTCTCTCTGTTTCAGCACCAGACATTTTATAGTATTGGAAAATTCATGAAGGAAGTTGATAAACTAGTCATGGGCAAATTTTAGCATCTTACTCTGACTGTCTGTTAAAACTCACTTTCAAAGCAAAGTAATGATGAGGTAAGCCTGTTATCAGAAATACATCTGGTTCTTCCATAAAGTTTTGGTTTAGGTAGTTCTACTTGAACTAGTCACACTTAAATTGTTAAAAGGGTTGTTCTTTTTTTTTTTTAGCTTCATTTCTCAAACTCCATTTAAGTATTCATATAATTAAACTTACATTTATGCAAGTCTAGTGCAAAAGAAAGGAAATGTATAGCAACTGCAATTAGAAAGAAATGCAATGTATTAATTTCTGGGACTTGAGATTTTACTGGAGGTTTATATTAAGTGTCACTGCTCCTATTCTGTGTGATGATGTGATGGCATAGATTATTATGGTAAAAAACATTCATGCCCAATATGTAATATATTTTTGTATAAAAATGACAGGTAGCAAATGCAATAACAGAGATTCTTTTTCTGTATTGTTGTTGTTATCTTCAATTTTTGTGGGTCCCCCCACTCTTTTTTTCCCATTCCCCATACCTTATTTTTTGACTTTTTTCAAAATAGTGTTGTGCTTTTTTTTTTAAAGAGGTAATGAGAACATTTTAAATTTCCTTACCTTGCATTAGTTGTCTGACCTCTGAACTGCTGAATCAATTCTTGTCTTACGCAAGACAAAAAGCTATATGTTGGGAATATGTATTATTTAGGGACAATATTTGGAACCTGCCTTTTACCAAGTGGTTGCAATTTGAGCTTGGCACTTGATTAGCTATGCTCTTGGACACTGAAATGAGAAGATAAAAATTCCAGAACACTTTCCCTTGACCTATTCAGATATAGAATGTACATTTTGAGATAATATTTTCCTAGAAGCAGTGAGGTGATTTAATACCTTCTTTTGGTTATCATCCTAAATGAAACTCTCCTTCTTCCCTTGAAAAAAGCTGGGGCAGGAAGTAATCTTAAAGCACATCAATTCTCATATGCTTGATGGTCTAGCTTCCTCTAATGCTTCACTTGCATTTCTTTGCACTTGAAATAGTATATTCCTTTTCACATCAGTACTCCTTTTGTACTTTGCTGTCTATACATGCTAACTGAACATGCTACATGTATGACATTTGTAGATTTCAGAGTCCTAATTATTCTATGTAAAATTTATTCACAAAGAAAGGAAATGGGAGTTGAATTCTCTGTTCATTAGTGAGGAGAAAGGGAATGTTTCGGAAAAGAATACTATAGAAAATTGGGCGAGGGAAACACCTTTCCCCAGTTTCTGTACAGAGAAAAAAGGGTGCTTGAGCCTTAAGTATCAGTTCTCCTACCGCACCTTGGTCTCAGGGATCTTCTGCCAAAAGGCTGTATTTTCTGCATTGTTTGCTTTTGGATGCCTGTTACATTCTACTGTTCTTAATGCTGGATTCAGCTCTCATATGTAGAGGCTAATTTGGTATACTGATTTTTGACATGTACTTGAATAGACTAAAGGCTGAATGAAAAGGCTGACCTGTAGCTATGTATCTGTATTTCACAGATTCCTAAAAAGGGGCATTACAGTGATTAATGAGAGGAATACAGCAGTTCATTAGCAGTTTCATGTCAGTCGGCAGTACCCTGGTGCTGTGATATGAATAAGGATGTTTAATCCAGAATGCCTCATAACAATTAAATGAAATCCTATGCCTCACATAAAGAAAAGGATGAAGTCCTGTGCAAAGTCCGTTTTAATTGGTTTGGAACATGGTATTCCCAAAGTCATGAAGAGACAATAGACTTTTTTTGTATTGAGATTTCACATTTGTTTTTGCACCAGGATTTCTGCTTGCTGTATAGTATCATTGGCCTACCAGTTTTCAGATTGGACTTACGTTGAATTTTTTTTTTTAAATGGGTTTTATAGATGGACTTTTACTCCGTATTCTTAAAATGCAGTTACTTAATATGTTTCAGACTTTCCTATCTGTTACTAAAAGAACAGATGATGGAAATTGCTGTTAAACTTTTTTCATGTTTTTTATTTGTATGATGCTATTTAAAATGTTGTATTTGAACTTTTCACATAATTTTGCATGTTTTCTGACTATTGGTATTATTTCAGACTTAAAAAAGGATAGGTTGGATCATGTTGTCGTATTTTCTCATTTTAATGATGTCCATGTTTTGTGACAGCTGATAATGCATTTCCAAATCAAATTCTCTTCTCTGCCTGAATCTATTAGAGCATATTAAGGAAATGCTATTTGGTGCATGTTCTCTGAGGCTATAGTCAGATGTCTCTTCTTTTTTTTTTCTTCAGTTTTGCTGTCTTAATGGGAATAACCTCAGCACTGCTGGATTCCTTGGCTTTTTTTTTTAATAAAATCATTGCTCTTACAGAGGAAGCAAATACTTGGCAGCAAATGAACAGCCTTTTATTTTGCTATGATAATACATACAAAAGGTGAAGCCAACTAGTGAGGAAAACTGTATGCTGAGCTTTTTAACATTTTCTCACAATATGAATCAAAATATTGATCACTTTCCAGAAATTGTTCTGGGGATATGGTTATCAGACCATGTCCCAAGCTGCAGAGAAATACATTTGATAATACATTTGATAATTTGCTCTTTATCTTTGAATTTTATGTGAAATAAAGATTTACATCAACAACTGTTCATGTAATGAAAGACACCGTGTTGTCCTTCATTTAAGCAACCATGTATAGCTATAGAACAGATAAGACCATGTGTCTTATAAAGAGGAAAACAATACTCATGATTATTTTTCTTTTAGCAATCTAAACCCCATAGTCCTGAGCTTAAAATAATTAACAAGATTTGCACTGGAAATAAAGTGCAGCAAAAAGATAATAATTATGCATAAAATGCACTGCAGTTTTCAAGAATGTGACATGAAATAATGATATGAAGATAAAAAGAGAAACATTTTTGAAATACGGATTCTAGGAGTATGATATAAAAGTAAAAAAAAGATTGAGATTTATAATGGAGCAGATTTTGTGAAAACTAAAGGAAATAATGAAAATGTTTGGCATTTAAAAATATTCAAATCCTGTATGAAGCATATTGCATTTTCTAGAATAATTTCAAAATTGTAAAATGAAACAAAATAATAGAACACTGTTAATTTTACTTTGAAAAATGTAATTAATATAATTAAATTCTATATGGGAATAGGTTTGGAAATTGGTATTCTAGTCAGGATATTTAATTGATTTGGAAAATGTTACTTGCTGAGCTATGCCAGCTGGTAATTGAATAGTAACAGGTGTAGAAAAATCTCTAAATTATGAATAGGTGATAAGTAAATGTTACAAACGAACTAATTTCAAAATGAAAATGAATCATCCTTCATTCTAATAGGATTAAAAAGAATCTTATAAACAGGGGAGGAGGAGGTGTTTATTATTTTATAACAAATCCCATTCCAACTCCTCTGAAATGGAGATGTCAACCAATGGCCAGTAACAAATTTGGAAAATGAAAGTAGGTGATAGCTAGATGAACCAGATTCTTGATCTTTTCTGAAGTGAAACAATAAAATTCGCTGCTGTTTATTGCCATAGTTGGTCTCACTTGTAGCTTTTCATTATTCTTTCTTACATTCTCTTTTTTTTTATGGGTAGGGGAGAAGGATACTGGTAGAGTGATGATTCTGGCTGAAAAAACCAGACATTTTGAGCATATATTCTATGATAAACAATATATGTAGATATATGTATATATGTTCATAGTGGATAGATTTGGCTTGGTGCTATGTGCCAATGTACTGTTTTTGTATTTTAATACTTGGTATTTAAGCAAAACTTATATGGGAAGTCTTTACAATATAGGGAAATCATGCTAGCATTCAGTCAGTTCTGTGTGATTTGTGTCTTGAGCTATTATGTGTTCTATTTTATAGCTTTGCAAACTAACCATGATTGGATATTCTATTTGGGAGTGATTTTGAGACTGAGAGAGAGCACCTTTTGTTTGATTTTATATTATGAATGAAACTAAAATTTGCTATCAAATCTTAATCATCTTTTACAGACTGTGAATCCCAGTTAATCCTTTGCAATGTAAATGAGACTTAGCTTATATACATGTAATGTTTAGCTTTTATATGTTATAAATGAAGAAAGAACATGATGGAGTTTTTTTACTGCTTCATTTATGAAAGCTATTGTTTTGGTTAGAAAATATCCACTCTCTAAGCACGTGATTTTTTTTTATTTTTTTTTAGTACGAGTTCTCAAAGTGAGAGGAGAGTGGGAGAAATAATAACTTTCTCTCTTTTCTGAGTTAGACAAATGATGCCCATGGCACAGCTCATACCAAGTATGTTCATAAACTTCTTACACCTCTATAAGAATAGCAGAAATACTGAATAAAAACATTATACAGCATTTTTTGGTGTGTCAGTTTAACTAATTAACTTACTCTTATTTCTTTTAATTGTGACCCTTGGGCTGTGCTACCAGTGGCAGTGTGGTTTCTGCACATTGTTTTCATGTTTGCTTTAAGTTCTAGTGTGTCCTACATTATTTGTATGATCTTGGAAATGAGATTCCTTCCATTATTTTCTTATGGAAGATGTGCTTGTGACAGCTTCCTTGCGGGTTTTGCTGGAGATGTCTGGGGTTGGAAGTATGTCCCACTGTGTCCTTGTCTGGGAATGCAGCCTAGTAAGATCAGAATGGAGAAAGGAACTGATTGCCTGTATGTTAGTGGTGAGTGGCCATACTCAACAACACAGTGATACTTGGTACAGCTTTTCGGTGTGTGTATCTCTGTAGCTGTAGGATATGCGGCTTTCAATGAATCTGAGAGTTGTATGAAAGCAGTGGTTCTTCTAAAGTACCCATCCAGTTCGACAACCTGCGTGTAAAATTGTTCTGTGATTGAGAGATTGCACAGAGCAGGAAGCTGATACTCAGATTGGTGAATAACACTTTATCCAGATCCCTGTTTGTGACATGAAATTCCTGGGGCATTATGTATTTTCTCCACCTTGCAGTTTAGCTTTAGCAGCAATAGAAAGAAATAAAAGAGAAAAAAAAAGAGAATAATAATTAGAAAGCCATAAATAAAAAAGATAGGAGAAAAGAAAATGAGAAAAATGTAGGAAACATTACAGAAAAAAAAAAGGAAAAGCGGTTTGGGAGGATTCTGTTTTTTAAAAGGATGTAGTTATGGTAAAGGAGCTTGAGCTTTTTATTTTATTCTATATCTTTCTGTGACAGAAGTGTTTATGTGCATGAGTAACTTCAATTTTAATAAATGCTTAATAAAATTTGCATGGTCTGTTTAAATAGCAGCAGTGATACTGGCTTTGGCTATAACTCTGCATACTTTTTGTTGTCCATTTTGCTTTTTGCACTGCATAAACTATGAACTTGTTGAATTGCATTACGTTATCACATTTGAAAGTCTTGTTCTTTTGTTTTCTTCATGACTGCTGTGTGATTGTAAGGAAGAACATTATATCTATATTTAGCACAGTGTTATTTTCTTTACATGTCCTGCTCATTCTTATTTTTGTCATTCAAAAGTCTGCTCTGAGCTTGTGAAGGAGACCTCTTCAAATATCATTATTTGCCATCAAGCAGTAAGATACGGATTCTATTTGCAATTTACTAAATCAGCTATTATCATAGCTGCTAAAGCTCAATATTTCTTTTAGACTCATATAATTATTTTGAACTATTTTATATTTTGTAAAGAGAAGAATCAGTATCTGAAAATTTGAGAGTCATACTTTAGCATAACTTCAAACAATGCGAAAATACTACCTTTCTGTTACTGCCATTTAATAAATTAGTATTAAATGATAGGAACAACTATTTGTGTCACAAATAAAAAGATCAAAGAAAGCATGCTTACTTTTTGAGGACTCACTATTTTAGTCCTAAGTGTCACATGTGTACTCGTTTAGTCCAAGCTTATTGAGATAAAAATTTTTTTTGGAAAACATAATTCACTGAATCATTAAACAACTAGTAAAACTTAGGACCTGCATGTTCTTATCTGAACTTTTATAGAGGAATTGTAATTGTAATTGTCTTTTCCACAGAAAGAACTCTGTATTGGTAGAAAAAGAACGGGATGTGGTTGTTGATAAAAATTTTTAGAATGAGGTAATTTTTGAAGAAGACTCACAAAAATGAGTCTGTTGACAGGCTCTAGTGGTGCTGCTGGTCATGAAAATGCTGTTTTGAGGAATTATGTTACAGCATCTGGGAAAGGGGATGTGAAAAAGTACTAGAAAGCAAACAAAAAGAAAAATGATGCTGAGGAGATGAGAGAAGTGTCTTCAGTGAATGTGCTTGCTTTTTTTTTTTTCTTTCTTCTTTTTCCTTTCCTGAAAAAGATCACATTATCTCTATTAGACCAAGACTAACACTTGTTAAATGTGAATAAAAATATTAACAGTGAAGGAAAATCAAGGTTTCAACTCTATTTGACCGAAAGGATTAGATGCAGTCTAATCTGAGTTTGTTTGGAATAGTGAATGTCTTGTATTCCCTTTTGTTTCTATTAATTGCTGTGATAATTGTAAAAATGGTATATGAAATCACTGATTAATATTTCAAAAGACATTTAGTATTAAAAGTTTTCATACCTTTGAATACTGTTTTATTGAAAGCCATGTCCTGTGTTTGACTTTGCAAGTTCTATAAAAGATATGGACAATTCTTTTTACTTTTTTTTGGAAGCAAAAGTGCTATCAACCTTTCAGCTTCATTTGTAACAACTTTCAGGTATGAAAAAGCAGCAATAGCTGACTACTTATATATTCAGTCTTATTTTTGTCTTTTGAGAAATACATGCAATCAGGAAAAGCAGACTGCTAGGCAGAAAATGCTTTAACAGTGTAAAATATGTTGCATAAAGGAAAATTAAAATCAGATATCTCTTGATGTTTATAATTATTTACACTATTTTGCTTTTTGTTACAGTTACTTGCTAATAGTATAGAACATAGGAGTTACATTAGTTTTTATGGAAATAATTTGTATAAAAATGTAACAAAAGTAAATTCTTTATGCATTTTTAAAGAGGTTCTGTTGTTATCATCAGAGTGCTAAAGAGAAAGGTGCTTGAGGGGACGTAGGATGAGAAAAATCATCCTGCCTGTTATTGTTAGAAATGTCTTGGTGGTATTTTTGACATTATCAGTGTGTCTTTCTTAGGTGCCTTAGGGAAACCAGTGTTTACTTTTCATGAAGCTCTGATATGGTAATACACAGCCATCTTTCTTTACTGGCTTTTGCTCTGCAAAGAAAATGTAGGCTTTTGTATTGTGGGAAAAGGTATTTATTTTTTGATGGGGTAGTAAGGTCTTCTTTTGGCCAATAGCGGCAGAGAGCTTTTGTGAATTAGGCTCATGTATATGTCTAGACTACCTGCATATCTAGATGTGTAAGTACTTTTAAAAATTAATCTTCAGGAAAATTTATACTTCAGATTATACATTAGATTTAAATCACTGTGTTCCTATATTTTAACATTCCAATGGCTAAAAATAATTAAACATGAGGAAAAAAATAATTTGGAAATAAAGATATTGTCTCACCTTTAAAGCTAAAAAAGATTGAAAAATATGTTAATTAGGTAAGTTTCTGTAGTGCCATACCTTTAACTGAAGTGCCTGAGTTAATATACTGAGTTTTCTACAGAGACAGTATAATCTCTGGGAAGCAGTTTAGATTGTTTAGGTACAAATACTTTCAATTTGGTTACCTAAATGAGATCAATAAAGCTGGTAAGGCCAGCTCTTAAGGCTGAGTTTTAAAAAGACAAGGGCAGGACTTTTTATGGTATCTGGACCATGCATTTGACAGTATTTGAAGCTACTTTGCTAAGGTAAAATTTCTAACACTGTGTATCTTCCAGCAAAAAAAAATCTTGGCACAGTTTCTTGCCATTATGGCAGTTATTTGCATATGTTTGTTGTTTATTCAAATTCTTTTGTTGGTTTTCTCAATAAATGTTGCTTTTGTGTATTCTGTGTGGGTATAAGCTCTGCTTGCACATGTCCCAGCTGCTTTGGTTCTGAGAGCTAGTAATCTTAACAGCTTTGGAGATTTTTTGGAGTACATTTGTCATCTTTAGCACAGTCGCTCCTGTGTCTTGGCTTTCCATTCAAATGTTTCATCTAGGTACACTTAGAAGCTTCCAGGAAGTTTCAAAATCCTTATGCGAGAGCTGCAAAATTGTGTTGTGGAAATGCAGTATGACACAAAGGTCAAATTGTCCAGTTGACTTAGGGGAGCGAAAGGTTGGCTTTGGTGGACACCTGGCATCCAGCCAAGGTCAAGCTAGCACTACCACACATTTTCATTTGAGCAATTTCAGTAAGAAATGTGAAAGAAATCCATTGTTTTTACAGCACATTAAAATGAACATGCCTTGAAATAATTCAATAGGAAGGTATACTGCTTGGTGTCAACTTGAGAGGTCCTTTCCAGTCAGCTGTGACTACCTTAAAAATCGTTTTGGTACAGATGCTTTTTAAAAAGGATTGTATGCACAAATGGTTAGATTTCTTTAAAAGTCACTGATAACACGCTCAGAAGTGTTGAAGATATTTCAAAATACTGCTTTTGGTGAATATAGCACAGTTCAGCAGCTGTAAGATGTTACTCTTTCATGGAGGTGCTTTACTGTAAGATTAGGAACTTAATTTGCATTCGTATTTCAGTTTTTCCTGGAAGTATTTTTGTGAAGAACCTATCATACTGATAAAAACAAATCAAATGTACCTTCACCTAGTGTTTCACAAACAACTAGTTGTAAAATGTCAGCATGCAATTTTTCAGACAGTACAAGTATTTTGTGATGTATGCATAACAGCTAGATATTGTGTACTTTTTGTTCTCTAGAGAAGGCAAAAACTGAACAGTTAATATTAGTAGGCCATTCTAACACTGATGAAGAAACTCAGTGTGAAAGAACAGATAATGTTACAGAACAAGTATTGAAAAATTAGTCTATCAAAACTAGAGTGTCAGTTCAACTTCAGTTCACCCTTGCTATATTAATATGCAACCTTTAAGTTTATGGACAGATGCTTTTATTTTTTCCACAGGACCGTACTCATTAACAAAGTTCAGTTATTCTGTATGAGAGCACATAATGCATAGTCTTACTGTTCACTATTAAAATCTGGCATTAAAAAAAATAAATTTCTTCTACATGTTTTGTAATACTTTCATCATTACATCTGTAAACTTCATAAAAATAAATTTAATATCACAATGCCCATTTGAATTAGTCCATATTATTATCTGCATTTTACAGCTGTGGAACTTTAAACTAAAAATGTATAAAGGCTAAAATATTTGTTGATTTAAAGTGTGCAATCTGAGATGCCAATGAATTGAGTTTTAAATTTTAGCATTTTCTTGTAGCATGTTCAAGCACTGATTAGCTGACTTTAACTGTGAGATGGTAGTTTGTCTCTTTTGCAGTTTCTGCTTATGAAAAAATGGATTCTTTTGGTTAGCATTCCATCACCCAGAAACTCCATGACTGAGTAAAGAAAATAATGGATTTCTTCTAGTAGGTGCAGGCTGTTTCCTTAAAAAAGTGAAATTTACCATTCCCTTAGAATGTTCTCCACTGTGGTCTCTCTAAATCTTGAAGTGTCTGCAGAGATGTGCAAAACTAAGTGTTACAAAATTCTTGTTTTGTCCCATATTGTATCTGTCCTGAGGATGTAGTGAAAAATATGTTGTTTTTTTCCTGAGGTCTAGAGGATACAAGATTCCAATGGTTACAGACCAGTCTGTCACATGCCTCTCTATGTGTGTACTGTCATCTATCCTGCCTCACCCGCACACATCTCTTTTCTTCACTCACTTCTCTCTCTCCATTCTAAGTCACAGTTCCTCATTTCAGGATCATTTATTCTCTCCCCGTTTGTTCCTCTGACACAGGCCTTTCTACCTTCTCTCTCTGCCTGTTTACCCCTCCTTCTGGCTTTTGTAGGTCTGTCATGCAGCTGCATGATTCTCTGCCTGCTGCACCTTTCTATCCCCTCTAACCTTGTGTTCTGTCCAGGTATCTTTGCTCTTCATGTCTGTGCTGTTGTGTTTAGTGGTGACTGAGACCATACAGCCATTTTGATTCGTGTAAATCTTGAGGAATAGCTCTATGCAACACGTGTAGCACTGCCAACAGGTAGAACGTATGTTTATTGGTAACAAACCACTTGAAACAGTAGAAATTAGTTACATTAAAAGGGGGAGATATATAAAGAAAAATAATCAGTACAAGTAGTGGAAATTAACTTTTTGTAGATTGCTTCCCCCTGAATCTTTTAAAAAGAATGGAAATTGTAATCAGGATCAGCAAGGATGATGTAGATATTATTTTACCTGATTCTTTTTACTCCTAGTAGTTTCTCCTCCTTTTGGTTTTTTGTTGTGTGTATTTTTTTTTTAATTTCCCCTCCTCCCCTTCCTGCCATTTAAAGATCCTTCCTATTGAGACTATGCTATGACCTTTTCAGGCAGACCTAAGGTAGTACTCCCTTTGGAGCCAGTTACAGTAGTGCTGAGAGCTGTGTACCTTGTAGGAGTTGATTTTGAACAGTCTGTGTGCATTCCCAGTGCACAACTTGCTGTGACTGATTATACTTTCTGTGGCACTTTTGCCCCTCTAGTAGTTTGAGGAGTGATAGATTAAATTTGAAACTCCAGTCCTTTAGCTGATCTTTGCTTTGTCTACAAAACAAGTTTAGTTGGTGCTTCAAGTCCGGAGAAAAAGTGGTTCTGTACTTTTGTTGTAAATCCCTTTGGAAAGCATAGGTTGAAATATTCAGCTGAGAGTTGAACTCAAATTTTGCTGATATGTTATTCAAAACAGGATCCAGCAAAATTGAAACCCAGAAATTAACTGGATATGTCAAAAATGACCTGTGCTGCCTATCTGTAATGCTCAGATGATTGTTTCCAGTGCTGACAGCAAAAATAGATGTTAAGTAATTGTATTTCTTATTCATTTCCGTGACAGGCTCAGTGCAAAACTTTGTAGAAGGGGAAGATGAGTTTTAAAAACGTTAAGCAGAATTGATTTTATTTGTGTGCATGTCTTTGTAGATTTCACTTGCTGACTTTATTACACTCATTTCCTGACCTTAACATATGCATCTTTCCTGAGGTGTCCAGGCAGTCCAGCTAGGATTAGTTTTGAGATAGGGCAAACAAGACAACACTGAATTTCTAGCTGTCATCACAGATTTAAATTTCTTCTTGTGTGGTAATTCTGTGTGATTTCTGCAGACCTTGTGCTCAGGCCTGGTTAAGTTCTGTGGCACCGTTGCTGGTTCTGTCCTGCCTCCTTAGCTCTACTGCAGCCTGGCTGCACTCCACCCAACACCTGCCTATTCCGTGTTTCATTGAGGCTCTTCCTAGGATTTACAGCTGCTGCATTTATTACAGTGAACTTCACATACACCATTCTTTTAAAGCCTGATGTATTGCTTTTTTCTCACGCCTTTATATACTCATGTTGTGTCCTGGTTTGGGTGCTAGGAGGCAGTAAAAGGGATGAGAGACTTAATAGGAAACAACAGCAAACTTGTATAATCTAGGGGGTCTATAAACAATAGAACTCCATTAAGGCACTGACCAAATACGCAAACAACCAACCCAACAATATTATGCAATTAAAAAAACCCAACAAACGATGCCCCTTCGGGCTGGCTTCTAGCCTGTGGAGCAATGGAAGAAAGAGAAGAAAGGCTAGTCTGAAGATGGCAACTGGTCCAGGTCTAGGAGCCTGTGAAAAAGGAGGACAGTGAGAGGAACCATGGGGAGGAGACAAAGGGGAAAGATACCACAACTCCTGTTGTGTCTGTGTGGTTCCTCCGCTGGGACTGCCTGGGCTCCAATGTTACCAGGATGACATTGCCTGGCCTAGGGATCCAGGGAGGAGCAGCCGTGCTTCTCAGCACAGAAGGAAGCTGAAAGAGGGCCAGGACTTCTGTCCGTGGCCTTTTATGTGCTGCCTGTTCTCGGATTTTCTTGGGGCAGGTGTCCTGGGTGTACCGCCTTCTCATTGGACGGTGGCACAGGGGCGCCATCCCTCTCCAAGATCTTGCCATGAGGCCAATATGGTGTTTCCCACCAAAAATGCTGCACGCACCGGGAAGAGGGGCCTGAGGGTGCCAATGGCACCGCCCGTGGGCACTCGCCTCCTGCTGAAAGCAGCCACTGTGCCCTCCAAGAGAAACTGCTGCTGTACGCTTCCCCAGCAGCGCAGGGGGCTGCCAGCACTGTCCACGGGCAGCTGGGGGCCTGCCACCATCCCCTGGGCCGGCCTGGGACCAATAAAGCCATGCCATGCCGGCCACTACGCCCTGGGCCCAACAGAGCCACAGGGAAAGGGGTGGGGGCAGCCCCTGGTGGGCTTCGCCCGGCCTGGGGTGTTCTGTGGCCCAGACATGGGCCCGGAGGAGCCGTGGGGGGAAGGCTGGGAGCATCCCCTGCCCCTGCTGGCGCCGGCCGCAGCCCGGTGGGGTGTAGGGGGCTGGAAACAGCCCTCCTTCGCCCTGTACCTGCCCAGCTCCGGTCAGCCCAGCCCGGCCCGGTCCCGCACAGCCCGGAGGGCGGGCCCTCCATGCCCTGGGGCGGCCCGGCCCGCCCGCCCGGCTGGGGAGAACCCCCGCCGCCGGCAGGGCTGCCCGCGGTGCTCTGTGGCCGGCAAGGCCGCCGTGTCGCTCACTGCAGGCAGCTGGCAATGGGCACAGCCTGCCGGCCCCCAGGAGCACGGCCCCCGGGGGTGCCCCGCGGCCAGACACGGCCCGGGGCAGGCCAACCTGCAGGCACCTGGGGAGGGAGGTTTCACCATCCTTGCCTTTTTCACTTCTCATTAAAAAACCCCCAAGTTTAAAAGTAAAAGGCAACCCCCCCTCCCCATAACCTGAAAGACCAAACTGTTTTCTAACCCACTGCATGCTGTCACATGCACTGTGTGTAGAACGGAGTAGTACAGCTGCTGCTTAGCTCAATGTTTCTTCCAGAAGAGAGGGTTGAATGTTAAATAAGGAAGTGACAGTCACGTAAGTGTATAATGAGACTTAAAAAATGAGACACGCTTATGGTTTGTAATGTAAGGCAAATAGATATCCTAAAATGTAAACCAAGGAAACTTCAAAGGCTTTTTTTAAGAAAGGGTGTCTATTAATAAAGCCACCTTTAGTATACTTAAGAATATGAATTACTAGTTTCCTTTAGTTAGTCAGCTTACTATCTGAATAACAGACATTGATTGATTTTATTAAGAAATGTCTTAAGGCACCTGAGAGAAACAGTTGCTTTTGGTTAGCTGTGTTTATATTTAAAATTACATTTTGTTCATGTGTGAAGTATTTTTTATTTATTGTTTTCTCTTATTACATGGCTCCACAAACAGTGATATTTTAACATGTAATTTCACTGTCTCTCCTTCTAGTAAGTTTTTATCTGAATTATATTACAAATCCAGGACATGCCTATGGTGTCCATATGGTGACATCAGAAGCATCACATATAATAGTAACTGTAATGTGGGAGGGTGTTGTAGTAGATAAACAGGATATCTCTAAGGAAGTGTCAGAGGCAGGGTAATTTTGAGTGCTGACTACTATGTTAGGCCTATAAAAATCCTAATCTCGTTTAAAAGAATTTTTGTTTATAACCATATTTCTTAAAACACAGCATTCCTGAGCATTGTTTTCCTCCTGCTGTAAATAAGTATATACATTATATTCATGGTATTAATTATGTGGTAGATCTGATTTGAGAATTACAAGAGAGATGAGCAAAATAGCTACTTTTGCAGCACTTATATTGATGATTCTTAGGTCTTGTCTAACAAGATTCTTGTCTTACTTTTTTAAAAAGAGAACTAAAAAGCTGAAACATTTTCATGTTTATGTAAGGATGCATTCTGTAAAGCATACTTTGGAGTATACAGAAGTAACAGTGCATAGACTGTATGAAATTAAAAGTTACAATGTTGTTTTTCAGTAGTGTGTTTCAGTGAAAAGTTTGACTTGCATACTAGCAAGAATAGTTAAAACTATTCCACTTGTGTGATTTTCCTGCTTTTGATTAAACTGCAGCTTCTTATATTCTAATACACATTGGACTATTTACTGGAAATTCTTTTGTTAGTGATGCCTCTGTTCTAGGAATCAAGAGTGTATTAAAATTCTTTTACCATGTGAGCTTTCTCTGAGAACAAGCAAAACTCCAAACTAACAGTTTTTATAGACTGGGTAATTTTAGAGGTATGCTATAAATAGTTTTCTATTTTCTGATACTTTTTTCTGACACGTGCTTCATCACTGGAGTTTTGTATTTATATATGTATTAAGCTATATTTCTATAAAGATTCATGCTGTTGCATAATTATAGCCAATAAAGTGGTGTATCATAGCCACAGTAAATACATTTTCTGTGCATAAAGTCTTTTTATACAGGGTAAATAGATTCTGAGATTTAAAATTGACCCACTAAGTTAATGGTATTAGCAAACAAAGCCTGCTGTAGTGTGAGATAAAGACCATAAGTAATCTTTTTCCCCCTAGCTTTTCTTTGGCAGTGTTTCATTATGGATGCCTTATACCTGTGTCATGAGTATGTTCCCTGTGCTGTTCTCCTGTATAAAATCAACTCTTAATTACTCCACTGTGTGATAAACTCATTATAAGATATGAGAACTAGCTGAATAAGAGAGGATTTCTTGAGTCTGTATTGGGACTTGTGCCCACTGGAGACAAATTTGTACTCTATGACTATATTTGCTTTTAGAAAATTGGACAATTGTAATCGTGATTGTAAATACAGCAGCTCAGCTGGGGTTTGCTTCTGAAAATCATTTCTAGGTCAGATGCTTAGTTCAGGCAGCCTTTAAATATCTGTTTCTGAATAATGAGTTTTAAAAAGTTTGTAATTACATTTACCATAGCTAAGAAAAGGAGAAGCTTTTTTTACTTTTTATTTACCTTTTAAAAAACACTTGAGATACACTGTATTTTTTCAATGTGTTTGAATTATAGCTCCATTATTTTGTTAGTTTGATCCCCACTCACATCAACGTGACCTTACATTTTGTACTTTCTACAGTTCAGCACGTCCCTAAGAGATGTAGACCAAAAATATTTCGCTTTCCAAGAACAGAATCAGGAATTTGCTTTCATTTTTGGATAGTAGACCTTGAACTCGATGTTGTATGTTTTTAAGTCTGCGAGTATCGTTCTTTTCCCTCTCATGAATTTGGGTTGTTTAAATACAGAGGTTGTTTTGGACTAGGACAGGTCTGGACAAAGAGGGATTGAAATTTCATCAGGATTACTTCACGGATCTATCTATCATGTGAGAGAATCTGATTATGTTGGAAGGAATGGTATTTGAAGGCATCCCATGATGATGAGCCAGTGATGATGATAAGTAACCGTGCACTTGTAGATGCTTGGATTTCTTACCCTTACTTTACCAGAACTCCCTGTGATGCTTTTTTTGAATTTAAAGGTTGTAGAAGTCCTTTCTAACATTCCAGGTAACTTCAGTGTCTTTCCTGGATGTCACAGCTCCATGGAAAATTCTCAGTTCAGGAGTTCAAATTTAGTTTATTCTCCTGAAAGGGAGTTACTTGCAGCACAGAATACTCATGTTAAAATTTTTTAAAATTGTCCACTTGTGACAGTTTCTTTATTTAAAGTAAGCATTACATTGAATTCTTTCTTTCAAGATACTGGCATAATATATGCGGGGAGAAAATTTCTTCTCTGCTTTTTTTTTTTTTTTTTAATTCAGAACATCAAACTTTTATCTTTTGTTTATGGATCTTGTTATCACATTAACCTGAGATACAATGCTGTGACAGTGTTTGGAATTTCCATCTATATCTACAAAGCACATCGCCTGTGTAGAATTTAGACTTGTATAAATTAAGATTAAAGACTACATTGTTTTTCTTTGTGGATTAAGTATGTTTACATCTTTTGTAGTTCAGCACTATAAAGCAGCAGTGATAAAGTCAGTACTACAAAAGAAGACCTTATCTAGGGTTTTGAGATTTTTTTTGAGCTTTTCTGGTTAACAGTGTAGGATACTTTTTTCAGATTTGTTTCTACATACTGCCAAACAGTATTTAACCATCTATGAATGTGGTTGTGTAGTTTAAAAAGCAAGTAATAGGTCAAGATATAGTTCTACTGTGGTTTGTGGATGATAAAGTGATTTATTTTCTAACGTCTATGTTTTTGTTGCCATTGTCAGACAGTCTTTGGGGTGGCTGATAGGCAGTCTTATTTTGCCGATTTTATTTGCCTTATTTTAGTGTTACCATTCTAAAATATAGATGTAATCTATTAAATATCTTAAAGTATTCCTAAAGAATGCACTTTTGATTACTAAAAGATTTGTTGAAGAAAATTGTCAAAGCAAATGCAATTTCACATTTATTATCAAAAGTGGAGTTCAGTGCCATGTGGCACTAATTAATGACAGAAATATTACTATTTACACAGTCTGTATTAAGGAGAGATTTTTTTTGCTTTCTGGTATGTAAATGTTAAGGATATGGTGGGTTTTTCTTTTTCTTTTGTTTTATTTTACTTTTCCCCACTGCACTTATTTACATGGCTTTTATTTTATAAGGAATGTGTTTAAATATTTGAGTGAAGACAGTCAAGCAAGATCTTTTAAGTTGGATTCTGACAGAGATTGTGCAAATATTTTGATGTTGTCTTCTTTTAATGACAGGATTATTTCAAGAAAAGTAGTGAGCAACATCCTTCCCCTTCCCTACCTCAAAATGAGCTAAAAACCTAGTCTGTTTCTGTGCATCAGCTAATGTAATAAAATAATGACTTCGCTGCCTTAATGTTGTCCTTTCAATATACTGTTCACATAGAACTTATAGAAGTACATGGATCTTGGGGAAGAAGTCTTTGTCAATTCATGTGTCTGTATGAACACAGCCCGAGTTCAGACTTACCAGTGCATCAAGACACTCAAAAGGATCATCAAGGCATTCAGCACCTTCTGGAGTTGCTGAGAATTTAGCAGGATCAAGCTCTAATTGCATTTTAATGTTCTTTCTCTAACGGTCTTATATATCACTGTTGGATGTTACTGCAGTGTGATCTGAAAATCAAATGGTTGTCTTTAAGCTTAGACAAGCTGCTTTATAAGCTACTAAAACTAAAGTACTTTGAAAGTAATTTAAACTAGTAATTGAAGCTAAACTCCCTCTTGGAAGGTGTTTATGTTAATATTGTGGACTTGCTCACACACTTACTTGAAAACAGTAATTAAAATTGTAGATATTTTAAAATAAAGTTATTACATGTGAATAGTTTTGAGTAATCTTGTGATTCATACCTAGAAGTTCTGATCTTTTTTGGCTCTCATGAGTGACCATTATAGCTTCTAAATTTCTGCCAGAGCCCATAGACTGAACAACACTAGGGACTGCTGATGTTTCAGCATTAGTGGTGTCCTTTAGCTGCTAGACTGGTAAAATCAGTCCTGAAGACTGATTAAGCTACAGAGGATGTAATATATAGATGACAGACAGTGGAATTTTTTAAGTTTAGAATAATACAACATCAAAAGCTGTGCAAAAGTTATATTAGGATCTCTCTAACCGGTTTTGAATTTCCTTTCTCTGAACATTTCTGTACATAAAATTGTATCATCATAGAAACTATTCCTGAGCTTGCTTTTTCTTAGTTTTGAAAACTGTTTTTATGTTATTTCTCCATCCCCCTCAATTATCTCAGTTTTTAGATGGAAAAGTTGATAAAATCTGATGATGCAATCCTATATAGACATTGTTAAGATGTGTCAGTTATTAAAATTACAGTAATGGATCATATCCATCAACTCCAGTGTTTTTGTCCCACTTTACCATGTCAGAAGGAAACCTGGGTGACTTCTCCAGTTGAAGCTTTTTTTTACATGAAGGAATCCTTGGATGATGGAGAGTCAATAAACCCTCAATAAGACAGACCAGAGACTCTCAGTTTTGGAGATTCCCATTGGTGAACAGCTCTTCAAAAGAAACTGTTGTAACAGGAAGAAAAACTGTTTTACTGTTCTGCAACTGGCTTCCAGCTAGAGACAAAGGAAGGGAAATGAATGAGAAATGGTAATCATGTGAAGCCACTTCTGATTTCCTCCGAATCTTTCAGGCATAGAGTAGAATCTGGACTAGAGCATTAGCACAAGTTTATATTTATCTGCATAAAATTTCATAACTGTGTGATTATTTTTCCAGCTTACCTGTTTGATGTTATACTATGCAAAGAATATACCTTCTGCATCCTAATGGATAGAATTGCACCAGCTTTATTCTAAAGATACAGGAATATATGGAAGTTGTAAGCAAAGTATGATAGAGACTAAGTGCTCTTTCATTATACACTAAATTGATGGCAATTCTATATGAGCTCATCTCTAAGACAGGATCCTCTTAATTGATAGGAGATTTATCAGTCTGTTTTTTCTACACTCTATTTCAAGAATTTCAAATTAATGTTTGCTTGAATGCTTTTCTTTAGGTACTAAATCTCGGTAAGATCTCTCAATAATTGTAGACCAGCGTTCTCCTTTTTGGCAGAAAAACTAGCTAAAATTGCAAATTATGATTAATATTCTTCTGTTATCCCATGTTAAGCAGGTAGGTTAAATTACCTCAGATATGATAAAAAAAACCCCCACTGTTCCCCTTATATGTTAGTTATGAAGTTGGAAAAAAGATTATAAGATACAAAAAAAGAGCTAAAATTCTGATTTCAGCACAAAACAAAAATTGCAACCGCACTTGTATCTGTTCTCATGTTAAGGAAAGAAGTTGCAGAAAATATTTTTTTGCAAATTACTGAAGAGCAGCTAGATAGATTGGGTTAAACTCATGACTGATTTAAAATGGAGCACCAGGGAGGGAAGTAAAGGAATGCTGTTGTGAAAAGGTTAAAAATACCTAATTAATTGTAGTGCCAGAGATCAGCCTTCTGTTCTGAGTTCTCGTCTTGAAATTTTATGCCATTTTTAAAAAGCCTTAACAGCTTTCCTTTATTAAGTACCTGAAGTTGTGGTTTTAGTACTTTCTCTTCAACTCAACAATTTTTTAGGAGAGAATGTGTATGTGTTAAAAAGTATATTAAAAACATCTTTTTAACTGAAAGAAGAGAATTGAATTTGTCCGTGTAATTATATATCCTTCACTTCTCTGTTTATTTCTTAGTTTTTGCTTATTAAGTAATACCGTATAAGAGTAATATAAATGATTTCTTTGTTTACACTGAAAATGTTGTAATTAAAATACGGCAGACTGAATTAGTCTGTGCTCTTACCTTATCAATGGATTGATGCAATGGAAATTGAAATTCCTTTCAATTCCAAGAGGGCTATCTGCAATACTTACACAATCCATTCATTGTTGTAATATTTTAATTCTATCCTCTGGCTGCAAATTGATATTGGTAAATTTACTAAACCATAAAAAAAATACTGCTTTTGTTTCTTACTTGTTTCAAAGAAGCAAAAGGTATTGCTGCGTGGTGTTGAAGAGATAATTGAGATGCAGATTTTAATAAAAATGTTGTTTCTACAAATTCTCCTTTCCTCCTCTAATTTTACAGTGAACATAGAGTTTTAGTTGTACAGGCTTGGTTTTGGTGTTAATAAACATCACTTGTTAACAAGAAATAACTCTGAAGAGTGAGAAAATGCAGCATACTTAGGTCTGGTCAAACCCTTTATTATTATTTACACTAATATCTTCTTCTAATGTTGTTGCTACAAGGCAAGACTGCCATCTTTCCTTCCTCTATGCTTTAGTTTTCTAGTTTTTTTTCAATGTCAGTCCTCATATGGCAAAATCATATCTGAAGATTCTGCTTGTGAGACATTCTCAGATTTCTTGTTAATATCTCTTCTTAAATCTGTTTCAGGTTAAATTTCTGATTAATTTTATGTTCTCCCTCTTTTTGTTTGTTTGTTTGTTTATTTTAGGACTTACTATTTTGACTGGCCAATGCTGTATTATAACTGGACAGAGTATAGCCATCCTTGGTGTGTAGAGCTGAGCTCATCATCACAGATTCAAGTAATGTCAGCAGAGTGAAATAAGCATTTACAGAGTTTAGTTTTTTTTTAACAAGAGACTTGAGAGATGAGTTTAAGGAAGACATGAATTGTATGCTAAACTCTACTAACTATATTGAAAAGTTTGCCACTTACTGCAAATGTAGTTTAGGGTGACTATACTCAACATGGAAATTTACATTCTGTTTAAAGATTGTTATTCAATGTTTTTTATGATTCTTTTGTGAAATGCCTTGGAATACATATGCCTAAAACTCTTCTGTTTTGGAGTTAGGAAAGATGCATGTAAAATTAACTTGTTTGTCATCAACAAACATTTTTGACTGGTTTGTCAGAGAGATATATCTGAGTATCTTTATCTTTCAGGATGGCTTTCAGAAAGGAAAGAGATTTAAGTTTATTGTCTGTGTATTAAGGCGTTTTTTCACATCTCATGCACTAATATAAACATTCCTGTTCTGTTCTACTATGTGTGTTACCTCTGATATCCTTACTAAACCCTTTTTTTCAGCTGTTGCTCAGTGTTGCGTTCCTGTTTCTAACAGTGCGTTTCTGGGTGTTTCACAAAATGTTATTGCCTGTGTATGCAGATTCTTTCTTCCACACTGAGACTTTTATCATCTTTAAGACTGTTGAACACTTACTGAGAATCCAGTTTGGCTTTCATTGTTCTATGAAGACCAAACAAATTGGTCTATGAAAATAATGTGTTACAGTGCATTTTCTTACCCTGGTTCTTGAGAGAGGGACTAGTGCACAGCAAATGTCAACATTGATTAAAAACTTTCTTTACTGTGTTTTAAGAAACCTACATATGTTCTTTTTCCCTACATAGTAGTTAGAAAGCAGATTCCCATCTGTTTCTGTTTGTCATGGCCAAATGTATAAAAATCTGTTTGTACTGATGGTACTTGTTCATCCGGACTAAAATGAGTGAAATGTTCTATTTATGAATTTCAAGATATAAAGTGATATTATTTCCCAGTATTGTTCGAGAGGATTATTGCAAGGTATGGTTGGTAGATGCTAAAAGGCTATCTGCTTGTTGCATACATTTTATTAGCTAAATTACTGTTAGGCAGAAATTACTAGTCAAATTATTTTTCTCAATACTAAGCAGGTCTGTTTCTTTGCTGTTCCATCTTACAACAGGGATGATTAGCATGAGCACTAACTGCATGTGCCTGATACTGTTTAGCTCAGGGAAGGGAGGATAATGACTTTGGCACTAATTCTTTATTTATAATGCTTTGAAAAGACATGTGTGAAAACTGCCTGGCACATAGTTTCTTAGGAGCATGGTATCCTACCTAATGCTTTCAGGAGTTTCCTCATAGATATGATTAGAAAACTATGAATGTGCTTAGAATGTGCTCTTTATGGCACATTCAGCTTGCTAAGTTTTCTTTTTTTCTTTTTTTTTTTTTTTTAAATTTATCTTATTACTTTGGCAGAAGCTCATTTCATATTATCCCTTTGGAGTCTTGTCTGTTTACTCTAAAATTTCCAACCAGCATTATCACTGGTTCAGCTGTACAGCTGGCAGAAGCAGCAAGAGCTGCAGCATATGCAAGGTGCTGAGAGCTCTTGGCAACTTTGTCATTTTGCTTTTTTTAAATGTGCTATAAGCAAAGTTTGTACAATGGAAATTTGCCTGTGTCGTAGCTTACTTCATTGTGTCTCCTGGGTGGGTACAGGCTGATAATAATAAGAATATGGAAATTCTTTAATAAAATGTTGGTGCAAAACCAGACTGGGTTTTCTGCATAGCTGTTGGGAGCCCAGTGATAATCCTTCTGTGGCCTATGTCATGGTTGCCAAGGAAGATTCGATACGGCTTCTTTCATAGGTTTCAGCAGTCCTCTTGTCAACAGTACTTAATTGGATAAGGAGATAGTTGAACAGTAAAGTGAGGCAGTTCCTTTCAGAAAGGTGTGCACTGGTTTCTGTTGAACGTGTTTTCTATTATGTTTAAGAACGAGAAGACAGTAATTTTTAAAAAGCATTCTGTAAAGTGAGAAGCTGTAAAAGCCCTGTGCTTTGCCTAATAAAAAGCCACCCCTTGGGAGAGGAGAGCTTGTAGAATTATAACAAATTGAATGATCCACAGAAAACTACTGATTTTATGGAAACAAAAAGCAAACAAACCTTGAGCTTTTTAGAATGTGTAGTTGTGCAGAATTGCAGTAGGAACTCAGTAGGACTGACTAGCATGCATAACAAAAGGCAAGTCCATTTAAGATTTAGGTATTTTACTAGTTTAGAGGAAAGAATCTGAATAATAAAGAAGAGATTAAAATAAAGGGTCCAAAAATTTCATAATGGAACAATAACAGTGTTAAAAACAGAGTACAAATGAGCAAATTTCCCAGTAATATTAATTTGACCATATCATGGGACCTTTGATATGTGGATTAAAATTTAAATTATTCAGGATAAATCCTTTGGCCTGTCAGATTTTCTTACTTTTTTTACTAATGAAACACAGATTTCTGCCTGGAATGTTTTTTCTGCATTGAGTGTAGTATCTTATAAAATACATCATGTGAGGAATGGGTCAATAAGTTTTGAAATAAACCTCAAAAAACCCGCTTTGCCTTTTGTGAGATAAAATAGTAAACTGGCAAGTGCAATCTTGGAAAGCTTTTCCAGCTTCTTGGGTATTCTAAGATTGTAAGTCTTAGAATTTTAACACAAATCATTTTTTCCACAAGTTAAATCACTTCCTCACAATATCATGAAGTGTGAGGGAAAACAGTACAGTACCTTTGTCCTTGTATAATTTATATTCCAGTTCTTGACCTATCTCATTGTCACGAGTTTGCCTCGGCTGAGGGACAAACGCCCACCCAGCTGCTCGTTTACTCACCAACTACTGTTGTGGGCAAAACAGACTCAACTTTTGAAAAAGTAATTTAATTTATTGCCAATTAAAATATCTTTGAATAGTGAGAAGCAAATGTTGAAACAGCACCTTTTTTCCCCCACTTCTTAGGCTCAACTTCACTTTCACTGACTCTTCCACCCTCAGGGTCATGGTGGAGAAAAGAGTGTGTGCTCAGTGTATGGTGATTTTTTCTGTGCCCCTCCTTCCTTTTCTTACTTTTGCTCTGCTTTGTTCAGTGTAGGCTTCACCTAGAAGTCGAAGTTCTTTTAGGAGACTTTCAGCTTCTCCAGAATGGACTTTCCACAAGTGGTAGGGAATAGTAACTGCTCTGCTATGGAGCACCTTATCCCCTCATCCTCTGACCTTGGTGTTCCCTCTCCCATATCTCACTCTTATTTTTTCTTCCTTCCTCCTCTTACTATCTGCTGTTCTTTCTCTTTCTTTAAGCATGTTTTTGGTGAGTCTCTTCCATCTTGGCTGCAGGGCTCAGTCATGCCCTGTGATGGTTCCACTGGAGCTGGCTAAAATTGATGATGTCTGGGCCTAGGCACTCTCTGGTCTCTCCCCATATAGGCTGCCCCTGCAGTTTCCCCTGCCAGCACGATCCCATGGGCACACAATGTTGTAATTTATACTATTTAAACCATTTTCAGATTCTGGTTTTATTCTACTTTTAGTCTTCAAGCGAAACTTTATCATCTAGAATTGTTAAATGTTGTTAAAAAATTACATTTTCATGGTAATGATTTGTTTAGTGGTATGTATCTGTTGCTGTAGTGCTTTAAGATCCCTGCATCTGTGATTTGGACTTTTGTTGTGTTATGCTGCTGCTGAGACTCAGATAAGCTTGAACCCTTGGAGAATTCACTGTTATTTGAATTACAGTGGCTTTGCTAATCTCTCTGCTATATTTCATTTTAGAATCTGTCTTTTCTTAAATTCCTTAGTCACATTTACAGTGAAAAATGTGGTATTACATCTATGCTACCTTTGGCTTTAGTTTTTATTATACTGGGGATTCAAGATATGCCTTTCTGTTCATAGGGACAAATGCAGTATAACTGCAATTCTCTGGATACCATAGCTGATTATTAAGGTACAGCATACTCTGTGGGAAAAACAGTGTCTCTTTATAGACTGACTTGCCCTGTAGTGAGGTTTGAGATATGGTGTGCATTAAATTTCATGAACATTGGCTTGTAGCTCATGTCAAACTGCAAAATGAAAGTTAATCATAGCTTGTGCTAGCACATATGTACTTATTTAAGTGGTAGTGTGTTTCTGTAATTTCAACATGCCTGAGAAATGAAAGTACTTGTTTTCTCCTAACTGTGGAAGCTGTGCTGTCTTTCTTAACTAGTGTTTTCCCCCGTCTTTCTCCCCCCTTCCCCCTCCCCTTTTTAACCTATATTTGTGCATGAAGGCTAGCACAGCTTTGTTAACATAAGCTGCCATTTTTTCTTCTTTTTCCTGTGCAGTCACACTGAAGTTTCTGGTTTATGTTTTTAAAAAATCTGTCTTATGAAAATAGTGTTTTGGTATTAATTGCAATTTTAGGCAATGGCTTTTGTCATTATTATTTTTTGTAAATTATTTTTAATTGAGCTGTCTTCAGATTTAGTGGTGAGGGAAGCAACAATAAATATATACATTGTTTTTTCTTTTTGTGTGCTCTTCTCCAAGTCTGTTTGGTTTGGCTTTTTATTGGTTTGTTGTTTTTTTTTTTTCAATCCCTAGGCATTGAAAAAAAATCATGAATGCTGTGTATATAATTGGTCTTAATGAAGTCACCGTGCCACAGGAAAAATGTTAAAGCTAATTTTTCTGTATTTTTGCTGCTAAATGTTGTTTAAGAGAGTCTGGTATTTCCATATTACACAGCTTTGACTGTATACAACAAATGCCTGGATTCAGACTCAATGCTTTTTTGGAAGATACTGTGAATTGTTATGTGTGAGAAGTCTGGTTTATGATAGTTGTTTATTCTTGAGAAACTCCTTCAGCGAACTTTGTTAATCTGGAGAAATATGTAAGCGTATGTACAAAGATCATAGCTAAAGAAAAGGTCAGCTTCTTATTCTTTTCTACACATATTGTTTCAGGCTCTTGTTCATATTTGCACTTAAAAAAAATCATGGTTGAACTGATGGCAACAAACAGCTCTTGGGCCTTGTGTCATTCTCAGAGGTCTGCAGAATACATTCAGAATATCTCCCTTGGTCTTGGTGTGCATTTGGAGTTCTGGTCAAAATGGTACTTGTTCCTTTCAGTCATGCTGCTAGAAGTCCTATGCTTGAATATGCCCTGTGAGAGCAGGGATGTAAACCTAGCAGATGTTGCACACAATCAATGAATCAATCACTTTATGAAATTTTGAATCTGAATGTGAATGCGATTAATGATAGCTCTTTTCTCCAGATAGTCTGCTTTTTCTTAAACTATGTTAGCTTTTAAGTAGCAAGGGACTGCATTGCTCTAAGTGGTCATGAAGTCTAATGAGCAATAGGAAAACTTCAGTATATCAGGGAAAACTGCTTTGTCAAATGAAATCCTACTTACAGTGTATGACTAAAGATTTTATTTGAACCCAAAGTATCACACTAAATGGTCATTAAAACTGTGAGCTACTTACAATTGGACTAATGTTGCATATAAAAAAGGAAAGCATGACAAGTATTCCATGTAGGAGGAAAGATCATATGTCTCTGCACTACTTTACTGTAAATAACTGCACTCAACTGCATGTTGACCAGTACATTTAAGCAGTTGAAATTTCCTAATATTCAGCACTGATAGGCTTTAAATTAGTTTAGTAGAAGTCCTCAGTCCTGTTGCTCAGAAGTCAAGTGAAGTATTTTAACTAGGCTTGCTGAGTTATCTTGGTTTGATTTTTGTTTTGCTTTTTGTGATTTGGCACTTTATCAGTATTATGGGAAAAGTATTTCCTACTTCTTCATCCCAGAAGAATATGCAACTCTGACTATTTAACACATCCATAAACTTAAATTCTTGCATTTTTACCTCTGATTACAAACAATCTGTTCAATTTGTCCTCTCTTGCTAACTAGTGCCATTTATAAAAATTACTGTGTGTGATAACTAAAGAGTTTCAAAATACACCTTACAAAACCACTGATGGGGAAAATTTACTGGGTTTTAAACCTTGTGGAAGTTACTATTTTTGATATATGTTTATTGCTTTCAGGCACTGACATAAGCCTATCCTGCAAAGATAGGTAGATAAAGTTGTGTACTGTTTTATAGGTTTCATAGGATCAGGGCATTGAGCTCTGGTTCCAATGCTAGTCTGTTTTCATGGGGAAGAGTTTTTCTTCTTGATTCCCATCTTCACCACTTATATTTCAGTGAATGCCTACTATCGCTCACCCTCCTGTGATCCCCCAGTCTAACTCTGTTCTCTTGGTAACCTCTTAAGTACCAGGGGGATGCTGTTGGTTTCCCCCTGTAACCACCTCAGCCATTCTTTGTGATAAATGCACTCATCTCACTCGGTCTGCTCATGCTCTTTTTTTCTGACTGGTTTGGTGAACCTTTGCTGAACTCCTTTTTTATCTACATTTTTCATAAGAGAAGGAGCTGGACACAGTCTTCCAAAATGGAGCAAAGTGAGGCAGCGAGGTAAGATTTTTCTTGGTTGGTTTGTTTGATTTGAATTTTCTGTTTTCATTTATTTTGGCTTCCCTTCCCTTCCCTTCCCTTCCCTTCCCTTCCCTTCCCTTCCCTTCCCTTCCTCCCGTTAGATGGCTTAAACATGGGGCAATAAAGCCTGCCAAGTACTGTGAAGTATTTTCCCCAATCTATGTATTAACTATAAAACACTAAGAGTGTCCATTTAGAGTGTTGCCATGCTCTTACAAAATTAGTTGACTGGAATATAATGTTTGTAATATGTAGCCTATCATACAAGTATTGCATGTAAATAATCTTACCTCTATTTATTGTATTTCATAGTGTACATACAGACCCTGTTATTTATTACAGTAACTCATGTTATGAAAAATTACATTCTTCCATGTTTGAGTAGGTGATCAACTTCTTTACGTATTCAATAGTGTCAGTTTATTTTACCTTATTACAGATGGCAGAGTTACAAATACCATTAGGAGTGATTAAAAAAATAGTTGTATTCTCTGAGCAGCACTGTTCACTTTCACTGAAGAAGTAAGATGATGTGTCCCTTAGTCATACTGAAAATGCTGCTAGTTTGTCATTTGTGTGTGTTTAGGCTCCTTTGAGTGACAGGCTAATGATTTCCTGAAACAGAAAATATTACCTGGAAATTTCTAAGTGGCTTTAAATAAGTCTGAACATTTAAGGTTGGAAGGAAGTACATATGTCTTTGGTCTATGCTTTTTAGTCAGTGTTCCATGTGTCTATCTTCCTTTTCTGAAAACATTTTCATAGTTGAAATTTAAACTAGTTCCTAGCCATATTTTGTGTCAAGCTGTGTATCTTTGAAGGTAGCAGTGATTAAGAGATGATTTTCTTGCTATTTGAGACCAAGACACAGCCAGAGAAGGGCAAAATGGAATATGTCTCCTGAAAATATTTCAATTTCCCTTTTCATTTATATTCTGTTACATTACAAATTACATACTGTCAAGTCTTTCTGTAGCATATATACACTTTTCCAATCCAAAGTGATTCTCAGTAATGTTGTACCTCTTGGTGCAAGTTACCCCAGTACTGTCATTTTATTCAGTAACTAGGACTACAAATTAAACTGATGTGATACTGGAGCTGAGTTTCTAAGTGTATTGTTTGTAGTATATTAAAATGCACTGTCAGGTTTCTAATCAATTAAGAGTTAATCACTGTAAATTAGAAAAGACCATTCTTGATAAACAGAAAGTATTTGTGACATTTTTGAGAATGTAATGTGTTTAAATATACATCACCTTTACTCCCCATTTGCTTAAAATCTTGATTTTAAAGGAGTACTTGTCTTATATGAAAATGACAGAAATTAACTGGTGTTTTTGACATATAAATGCTGTTAAAGTCTTCCTGTTACCTGTAAGTGGTAACTTCCGTGATGATCCCTGGTTGATGGTATTATTGTAAATGTGCATCTATGCATCACTGTGCATTTTACATGAGGAGAGAATAAAGTGTTTAAATGTAGTATATGGTTTGGAAGTGAGAGTGTCTTTGGTTTTTGCTTGAACTGAGGAATGCAGAACAGCTCAGTACCAGTTTATGAGCCTCTTGGCTGTAATTCACTAGCAAGTCTGTTAAAAGAGCTACCATGAGGCTATTTTTGTGATGAAGTAACTCAAACTCCCAGTTATCAGTATAAAAAACAATGCACACATTTGAGAAAGCCTTTACTCTAAGTCTAGATCATAATGATGTGTTTTCATGCAACGCCTTGGAGAGGTTAGTTCAGACAATTGAAATGATTAGAAAAGTGTTATTGTCTGGAAAAGGAGAATTATTTGCAGGAAAACAGGCAGACATAGAGATTGACACCACATACACGATATCAGGCATCTGTATTTGGCTTGTGAAAAAGTGGTATTCATGGACAGTGTTTCATTGTTTAAACATTTGTTGTTGGTGTTTGTTCCCTTAAGATTAAAATCTTTCATTTAAAAGGGATATGAAAGGCTATTTTAATTACTGGCCACAGATTCTGAAACAAAGGCCTGCAGACAGGCTGGCTAGTTGCTGTGTATTGTTTGAGCCCACTTGCAGGTTTGAGCATTGTTTCCTTTGTTGGGTAGTAAGCTGTGAGAGTCATGAACTTTCAGGTTATGTCAGAGAAAGAGTCTTTTCAGGTAGAGAAGTTTGAGACAGATTCCTTTACCTGCAATTATTACAAATCTACTGTTTCTCATTTTATTCAAATATGAAATAGTTGCCAATTTTCCAAGATTAGAGAAACTTATGTTTCCCAGAAATGTAGAAATGGCACTTGAACAAATAAAATTCTTTGCATAACAGGCTTGCAGGCAAAGTCAGCTGGAAGGGTAGAAAGTCTTAAGCACAATTATTCAAGCTATGAGGGAGAACTGGACTTAAGAGAAGTGGAATGGTGGTAATAGAACTACCTTATTGGTAATTTTTGCTATTTCACATCATGGATGTTTTAAAATGATTACTGTATTGTATTTTGTGGTTACCTGGATTCTTCTAAAGACACGTGACTACACAGATGTAGTGTTAAAGGAGAAATCTGTTTATTGTTTACATGAATGCTTTTTTATAGTCTACTTACAGTTTATACTTTTCTAACTACAATTGATAGCTAAGGCTTTCAGCATAGGACAGTTCAAATGTCAGCATCTACTGAGAAGCAATTCTCATATCACTTTTCTCTCGTCTAATCAGACACTGCCATGTTGTACAAGCATCTTTCTTACATGGCATGGTCAGTCTTTTCACTTTCAGTTCAGCTCTTTTTTCAGTTCAGCTTTTTCTTCAGCTCTTGGGTCTTAAATTCCACTTGCCATCTGCGACTTATAAAAAACATTCACTGGCATTTCCCTACATCTCTCCCTCCTTTATTAATTAAATGGAGGGCCATAGCCATGTTCACTTGCAATGCCGTAACACAGCTAACACTCTTATTAATCATAGATTTTACACAACTTAATATGCAAGGAACACAGCATAGAATCAAGATGAAGACTACAAATACAAGTACACTTACTATTAATAATCTTTTAAACTATGATCTAATACTAAATTTATGCAACTATGAAAACATACCACTCAAATCAACTTCTTCACACTTTTTCAGCTGCTGACTCTATTCTCTAGCTTCTGAATGCTTGCATGAATACTCTGAGTGGTCACTGAGATTCATGCAGCATAATCTTTCGAATTTTTCACAATTATGACTTTGTGCTAAAAGCAAGAAATCTACNTAATCATAGATTTTACACAACTTAATATGCAAGGAACACAGCATAGAATCAAGATGAAGACTACAAATACAAGTACACTTACTATTAATAATCTTTTAAACTATGATCTAATACTAAATTTATGCAACTATGAAAACATACCACTCAAATCAACTTCTTCACACTTTTTCAGCTGCTGACTCTATTCTCTAGCTTCTGAATGCTTGCATGAATACTCTGAGTGGTCACTGAGATTCATGCAGCATAATCTTTCGAATTTTTCACAATTATGACTTTGTGCTAAAAGCAAGAAATCTACTGTAGCTCTATTTTGTAAAGTAGCAGTTCTAACTGCATCAAAATCAGCAAGCAAATCACCAATAGCTAAGCCAGCAGCATTTACGTTTTTCACAAGCTAACAACTCAGCTTGTCTAGCGTGGTCAGAGCACGACCAGCAGCTATAGCTGGAACGATGCTTGCGAAAACTCTTGATGGTGTATTCTAAAAAGCAGTATTTGAATCACAATTTTTCTTAAAAGCAGCTACTGATCTTTTACTTCTATAAACTAGAGCCTTATGATCTATAGTAGAAAGATATAGAGTTAATTGTCCAAATGTACATGGGCCTCTCACTGCTCTACTTGGGATACTTTCCCACACACATTGTCCACAAATCAGAAACAAGCCAGCAGGTAAGCTTATTAAAAAGTCAATCAAATAAGTCAATAGTTCTCTTATCACTCTAGGGATCGGTATTTCTTCCCAAGAGAGAAGATTATATCTCCTAGGGTATTCCCCAGGGGTTCTTACTATTAGAATACCTGCTCGGATGTTTCAAAGCAAGTGCATCAGTTATCTAAGAAAAGGGCCCTTTTAATTATTTTAACAATAATTAACAATAATTCTCACTCAGTTATACAAACCTGTCACTCCCTTGGTGCATCTTCTCAATTGTCTCCTTAGTCCTAAGTGATATTGTTGTGACAGGAGAGTGCTGTGGCAAAGTTTCCAACAGGCATATGTTAGCCAGCAGTGTCAATACTTCCAATTTCATTTGCTTGTTTAGTGATTTAAAAAGATACTCTCTAGGGTCTGAGTAAGAAGAATTGACTAGTGGCAGCTGAGACTCCATCTCAGAAATGACCTTGGATCTGTGTACAATGATGACTGTGAGAACTCTACAGAATGTTACTCCAGGCCAGAGTGAGGCTGATAAAAGGCTCCAGGGGGCATGGTGTGGGTAGGTTACCATGCAGGCCTTTTGATTTACAGCTTAATCATGTGCCTTCTGTGCGCTCTGCCATGTGCACCCTGGCGTGTGGCTGTGGCCATGACCCTTCTTTGCCTACTGGCCTGAACCTGTCCCCAGTACACACACACTACCTGGTTCCAACCCAATAAACAATAACTGATCCAGTGTCTCACAGTAGGCAGTCTATGAATATAAGCTAGTGTCACAATGAAATTTTTATGCCTAGTGAAGTTCCAGATTGGGGTCTGTAAAAATAGTTACTCTTCTTAGTATTAGAGTGAGCAACCTGATAGGTCAAGTAAGGCATACAAGTAATTCTATGAATCTTAATTAGAATTACAATGCTACATGATAGGAATGAATTAGCCATATTTTTTCTAGAGATGAATGCTGAGTTACAAAGCAGGAGGACAAAAAAGGACATAAAATAAAGGCTTAAACTTCTTTTGCAATAGAAATAGACATCTTAATTCCACTTTCATTTTTTCATTAGTACCACTTGGTTTGACTTCATTTAAACTGGAATTTTGCTTCTTATAATTCCCAGAAATGGAGCAGTAGTAAAATCTGAGCCTGGTTAAAACCTGTACCTAAAAGAATAGGAAGAGCTACTAGTGTGTCTATAAATAGAAAGTTTTAGTACTTGCACTATACTGCTTGATACCTTTTTTCTTTATTTTTTCCAATTTCCTCCCTAAACAACCTGAAAGTAATAAACATGAGAAGGAAATGAACCTCACAATCCAGACATTTGGTAGGTACCTAGCAAAAGAACTTATTTGTGGGAATTCCTGTGGTAATTACAGGCCTTTCGTTGGGTGATGTTTCATTCCACTTTATACTATATGAAGAATGTGAACTTTCTGAAGAGCCTTTTAGCAGTTCTGTTTGCTGCAGATGACTTCTTCCATAAGAATGGAAAGAGAAAAGAAAAAGAAGACTTAGTGCACAATAAATCCAACCTAGTGCCTTCTGTATTTGTTCGGAATAGTGAAGAATTTGGAAGCGGTCATTTTGACCTTTTAGCATATAAAGGGTAGCTAAGTAAATGTTTCAGAGAAAAATGTTTTCAAGAAGATGAGCATCTAGTTTTAGAAAGATCATCTTACATTTTTTTTCCCATAGCAGAAATATTGCACACATGCTTGTGATGAATTTGGATGAAAACACAAGATTCCTGACCCAGGTAGCAATATTTGTTTATAGATTGACATATTTCTTCTGTTTGTGACTTTTGAGCCCAGTGTTACTTTCCACTTAAGTCACCTATATTCACAAAGCTTCCTATTCTGCAAGGCATGGTGCATCCTCTGCTTCCATCCTCAGTAAAACAGAACTTTGTATTTTCTCAGAAGATAGAGGAAACTTATCAAAAATTTTAAGTCTCTCTAATGTCCCTGATGTTGGCTTCATGACTGTACAAGTCTTGAGTCTAAATTGCTAGTTCGCTTACCATAGGTTGGTTACAGTTGAAAAGAACATCAAGTTCCCCTTTTTATGTCACGTCCTTCCCAGTGGCAGGTTTAATGTTCACTGCATGTGTCTATTAAGCATTAATTCTTTAACTGTATTTAGGGAGAGAGAGCAATATGGTATGTCCCAGTGCAGGAATCTTAATTCCTACAAAACATATGGCATAGAATTATCCACTTCAAGATGGAACAATCTGATAATAATTTGGTAGAGTGACATCTGTGCAATAAAATAAAATGCTGATTGCGCTGGAAAAGTAAATGCAGAAGTTGGATACTAACTATTCTGACATCATCAGAAAGCCATTACCATTCTTCCATGGAATGTTAAAATTTAATGATCTAATTTGGTCTTATCACATGCAATATAAATAAAAAATAATGCTATTAAGTATTCAGAGACCCATGTTGAACACAAAACTTTTAAATGCTATTTTAAGGATTTGGACTTACATATGTTTAACAAGAAATAAGGGGAGAAAGATAGGAGAAAAATAAAAATTCTGTGGTCATTTCCATCCTTTGTTGAAGATGTTTACATGTACAGTTCTATGCTTTGTAAAGTTTAATTTCTTCTCCTGTTCGCCTGGCTGTCAGATTTTGTGATTTAATATCAGGCTTTTGGCAAAAAGCCACGTTAACACGAGCACATAATTACAGCTGTTCCCTGAATGAAATAAGAGTGATGATATTCAATGAGGGTAATATGAAGTTAGAATATCCATGTTAGAATGCCACGTCTGAACTTGCAGAGAAAACTCATGAGAATCAGAACATAAGAGTTGTATTACCCAAATTGATGAAAGTTGACAAAGGAGTGTCACTTTATTTTTGAATGACCATGAACATCAAGATGGTAGACATTGCAGCTGAGGATGTCACTTACTCCATCAATTATTCAGAGTGGAATAGAAATACCCAGAAATTGGAGACTGCATGGAAATTGAACTCAATTCTGTGTCTAGAGTTACAATTCTTAATTAGAACTATCATAGAATGTAAGCTGTTGTTTTCTTTAATTGATCTATTGTTAACTTTTTAGAAATGTGGAAGGCAAGGAAAAGATATGTTAAAAAGTTGGAAATGTGTAACAAATTCTGATTAGTCTTGAGTACTGCATTAAAGTAGTTCTCCGATAAAAATTATTTAATTATCTAGTTACATAGAAAACTTTTTTAGTGCAAACATTTAAGAGCAGAGTTGATAGCAGTTTTGCAATACCAAATCTAGTGTCAATCTAGATACAATCTAAATTGTATTTAAGGTAGAATAGTCAATACTATTTCATATTGACCTTTTTTACTCTTCTTTTAAGTCTAGTTTTCCCTCTTCAATTTACCATGTCAAAAAATGAGGAAAACTGACTTTTGCATTTCTCAATGAAAAGGTACTGCTGTTGTCAATTTTTGTTTTTTTGTTTTTCTTTCTTTATGAAGAACATATTTATGAATGTAGAACATATTTACATTAGGGGTTTTTTTGATGGTTAGTAGATAACAATAGGAAGGCATTTTTCAAAGTATAAATCAACTGCTTATATAATGATTTCCTTTTACACATCTTTATTTACAGCCTTTTTTGTGTGTTTGTCACTGTATAAAATCTAAAGATATGTGGGGTTTTTTTTAAACCAGAAATACAATTGGTTGGAATAAGATTGAATTATCTGAGATTGGTCTTCACTGCCTGCCAGCCTATAGAACTGACGCCAGCTTTTTTAACTATAGGTTAGCTGCAAGTGGGGAAGGAACATTTCATAGAAATGTATGGAACTGGTGGAAGTTAATACAGGGTGGATGCAGAAATCTCTTTCACTCTTTGGGCATGTTCTATCTGATTAATAGACTTTTTACAGATTAAAAAGCAACCAGGATATCATACAGGACCGTTAGTTCTGTCAGTTCTATCTCTGCTAAATCAAACCTCCTGTAGAAGCTTCTCAGAGTGAAAGGTTTGTAACACAATATTCTTTTGCCTAAAATGCAAACAAGACATTTCTGTGAAGTTAAAGACCTTAAACTTCAATAGCACTTTTATTTATTTCAGGTAGGATGAAAGTATTTTTTAAAATAAACTAAAAATCAGTAAAAGAATGCATTTGGTGGTTTGGAAATGTAATACGAACTCTCTGTATAATGTCTTGTATCTTTCTGAATAAAACAAATATTCTTAACAATCTGACAGCATAAGAAATACAGTATTTAGGCTTTTACACTCACCAAAAATCCTAAGTTAAAAATATTTATTTTAGATGAGCTGACTATGAAGAGGTATATCTGATCATCAGACTGTTTTGAAAACATCAAGCAGATACTCTTAATGAACTATTTATCCCGATCCTAATCCACATGAAGTTTTGTTTTTCCTATAGAAGCTTTCTTAGTTTTATTAGACTTTGTGACTAGAGAAATTCTTTATCTTCTTGCAGTGTTGTGGGAAAATATCTCCTATTCATTGGGCAGAAAAATTGAGTAAGTAGCACAGCACTCTCTCACAAGCTGAAT
Organism: Serilophus lunatus; assembly: GCA_013399895.1. Taxonomy (NCBI): domain Eukaryota; kingdom Metazoa; phylum Chordata; class Aves; order Passeriformes; family Eurylaimidae; genus Serilophus; species Serilophus lunatus. Next base: position 275,275 of record VXBA01004950.1, read on the forward strand.
CCCGATCTTTTGTCAAAACATAAAGGAACAATTGGCTGATGGCAATTCTGATTACTTTAGAAAGTAATTATTGAAAGAAGGCACATAGACCTCAAACAGTTCTTTTATCTTTTACAGCCACCCAAAGAAGTAATGATAAAATGACACATATTCTTTGTTGTATTCTATTTAATAAAAAAGGAAAAGAGCTAAACTAAGCATATTGTTTGGTAAGAGCAAAGTTGTAATAACAGTGTGATGCCTTGAATCTACATGCTGCAAAAGTGTGGTCGACATTTTTGGAGAATCCTGAGTGGACTGTAACCCTTTATGGAGAAGCTTATAACCCTTCTGTCTCCACTTACAAAGCCTTTCGACCTACCCGTATTAGGAAAGTGTTTTAAAAAGTTTGCCAGCTGGGTTACTTTTAATTGTATGCAGATTTAAAATTACTGAAACATAGTAAAGTAATTTTAGCCTAGGTGCCCTTGGCATGTCACATAAGTATTTACCGGTGAAGACAAAACTATTTTGAACACATATGTTCACAACCTCCTTAATGCCAAAGAGTTGTGGTGGTGTCAGTGTTTATAAGTTGTTGCAAATATGTTAATAATGCAGTCACGTAGCCAAGGAAGTGATCATACTTTTTTGCTTTGCAGCCACACAGATTTCTGTTCATGCTAGTTCCCAGCTTCAGGGAACGGATGGAGGATCTGTGTGGATGTATGAGTGTGGGAGAAAGACTATGGATGTTTGTGGACATCTGTTCTTTTACATAGGTTAACACAGCTTTTGTTTCTGAAGTTCTTTTAGTGCTCAGTGCTATATGTTCTGTATAATATACGTATTATATATAGATAATGTACAGGTAATAACGGTCTGCAGTACTGAACTTCTGATTTGTATTTCCTGAGCAACAAAGCACAGTCATATCTAATGCAGAACAACGTGAATCTCAGAATAAAATCAGAAAAACACAGTGTGGGTTTTATTTGTTTGTTTGCCTTTTTTTTTTCTTCTAAATGTTATCTTTTTTATTATCAATGTGGTGTTTAATGCTAGAAGACATTTCTTGGATCAATAATTTGACCTCCTAGCCTACCTCTGAATAGGCTAATGGCAAGTCAATGCTTTTATGACAAGTTATGCTGGTACTTGTAAATACTAGCTATGCTAATCAGACAAAGGGCTAATGGATTGAGACAAGCCCTGTTATAGAGTGTTCCAATGAAATATATTGAGCCAAAAATATAAAGGAATTCTGGTACCCTAGTAAATGGTTTTCAATTTGTTATCTAGGGGTGATTCTGCATGATCCACACTGAACTCCTTTTATCAGTTTCATATTCATTCTTACCTATTGTATCACTTGCTGATATTTAGTTTTATCTGCTTCTCATTCACTTTTATGGGCTGATGAATATATAAACAAACAGATGTCTCTGATATTATGGCAGAGCTAGTGTGTTTTGTTTTTACTGTTCTCTGAAAAACTTTAATACATAATGAAATAATGCTTGTTTACCCAATTCTAGGGTATGGTAAATTATCTGAGGTAAGAGGAATGTCAGTCATCATCTTCTGTCAAGACCTTCATTTGTACGTGCAGCTTACCACCTAAGAACTGTAATTTGGCTTTGTTCTATGTTTTAGTGCATTTTAAACACATATTTTATAGTTGTTAATCTGTAATCTGTTTATCAAAATGTTTGTTTAAAGTGTAAGGAGCTCAGTAGTTGTTTCACTGCACAACTTTGTACCTGGTGAGGTGGTAGAGGAAAGTTACATTCTGCTTGCATTTTCTTTTGGATACTGAAGGCTAGTGATATTGATTAAATATATAGGCAATTTCCTCAGTCCAAGACCACCACCACAGTATAAAAGTTTTGTCTCATGCTTACATGGAATTCTGTACCTTTCACTGTGTACCCATTACCTCATGTTCCATCACTGAGCACCATTGAGCTCCCTTTTCTTTTCTCCCTGCATTTTGTATTTATTAACAGTGATAAGATCCCCCTGCATCTTTTCTGAACCATTCCAGCTCTCTCAGCTTTTCCTCACAGCAGAAAGACTCCAGTTCCTTCACTATCTTCATGGGATTTTTTTAGGGTGTCTTCAGTAGTTCTTGAACTGGAGAGCCCAGAGAGGGGCCCAACACTCCAGGTGTGGCTTCATAAGGCTGAGGAGAGGGAGGGCTCTCTGGAGGGCTGGCAGCACTCTTCCTCCAGTGTCCCTCAGGAGGCTTTTGGCTACTAGAGCACACCTCGGTACCGTTTGCGTGTTGGTATCCTCAGGACCTCCAGGCCCTTTCCTGCAAAGCATCTCAAGATGCTTGGGATTTAGAGTTTGCTGTCTGACAAACACCAAACCAAGGTGTGTAGATCAATAGATGGGCCTCATTCCCCAGCAGTATCTTTTGTGAAACCCGTCCCCAGAAAAGCAGGGTAGCCTCTCCTGCATTCCAGACATGGCTATGGGGTTTGGGACTGGAGAAGTCTGACTGCTGTTGTAGAGAAGCATCAAAGAAATGTTCAGAGAGCTGTGACACTCCACATATTTGGGTGTGGAGGCACCCGCAGGAATAGGGTTGTCACCATGACCTTTGTCTATGGACCTGGCTTTTTCAGGTCAGGCAGCTTGGCTGATGGCCTCAGGGCTTGGACAACTGCACTTTGGTTCTTGGAGGGGAAAGGTTGGAAGAGTATGAACCAAAGGGGCTCTGTTTCAGCATTTGTATTAAAGTAGTTCACAGCACATTTCAGGCATTCTCCCCTTTTGTTTTCCTACACTGTTGAGACAAGGCTAGAAAACATTGCATGCAACGGCTTACTTTGGTTTTGAGAGAATCATACTCTGAAAAGCTTTGGATCTTTGTTCAATGTACAGGAAGCAAACAATTTTCCATCACCAAATCCAGCATCAAATTGGAGAACCTCAGGAAGCAAACAAATTCCAGGCAGCTGCTTTCTACCTTTGCCCCATTGGGGAGGGGAAATGGAAAGAAACAGATAAACCTTGTGAATTGAGATAAGAACACTTTTATAATTTTAATAATAACAATACTACAATGAGTAATAATAGTAATACTAGTAATGGAAAAGAGAGACAAAGATAAAGTTACACCTCCCCCTAATTAGTGAGTTCACGTGCAATGTACCAAGTGGTTTTGAAAGATGCATGCTCTGGAAAGCTGCTGAGTGCTCATTCAAACTGTGTGAAGACAATAAGCTGCACTCTCAGCAAGTCTAAGTGGATGACATCGTCAGGGGATGGGGCAGGGGTGGGAGAGTGTTCCTCTGCAGTCTACCGGGCAGAGGTATTGGAGGTCCCTGGAGCAGTCCCTTGGTCCCTCTCTACCAGCCTCCTCCTCCCGGCAGCGGGGCGGTTGTTGGGCCGTGGGCGCAGGTGGTAGCGCCGCTGGGGGGATCTGCTGCGCGGCCTCTGTCCACCCGTGGGGCTCTGCTGGCAGCCGGACGAGCCGACCACGTACTCCTGGTAGTCGTCGTCCGCCCTCACCGTGTGCAGGATGCGGCCGAAGCGCTGCCGGCAGAGCGGGCACACAGCGCACGTGGCAGCCCACTGCCGGATGCAGCCGAAGCAGAAGGTGTGCAGGCAGGTGTTGACGTGGGCGGTGTTGTCCATGTTGTCCAGGCAGATGGGGCACAGGCCCTCTGCCTCTTCCTCCCCCTGCCCTCGGCTCATGCCAGCGGCCGTGGCAGAGCCGCTCTCCTGCAGAGCCTCCTTGGCACCGGGCACCATGTTCTGCCGAGAGACGTGCAAAGTGCCCGAGCTTCTCCGGCAGCAGGAACACAACGGCGGAGAAGGCGCCCGGGAGCGGGGAGAGAGGGGAGACCAAGGCCCCCTGCAGGGTCTCCTTGCAGGCCGCAAAGTGCCCGACCGGCCCCACAGCTGCCTCCCACGTGTGCCTGCCCCCTCCGCTCCCCTCAGGCACGCTGCCCCCCGATTCCAGGACAGACTCCCCACTCTGCACTGCCCCCAGACAGCCAGCTGGGCTCCAGGCAGCACAGGGTACCTGCAGGAGGCAGTCGGGGAAGGAGGAATGGCCGGGAGCCCTCAGTGGTGCCAAGGGCCTGTGCCCTCCCCAAGCCTGGGTGCTGGGGCAGTGGCAGCCCCTGTCCCAGCCGCGTCTCTGCACAGGGAGGGCACTGGCAGTGCGGGGCCACGGCCCTGCTGGAGGTCACACGCTGTGTGCTCGCAGGCGGCCAGGGCCCAATGCGCTGAGTACAGGGGTCTGTAGCGCCCCGGCTGTTCCCTGGTGAGGACGACAAACACCACGAGGCGGGAAAGGCCCTGCCTCACGGCCTGCCGGCCCTCTTTGGTGCCTTAAAGCCCCCAGTTCAGCTTCGGGCTTGTCAGGTCCTGTGGTGGGAACGTGGTGCCCCTGTGCCTTCTCCAGACCGAACTGTCCCAGCTCTCTCACCTTTTTCTCACAGGACAGATAACCCAGTTCCTTCACCGTGTTTATGGCCCTTCCCTGGGTTGTCTCCAGCAGCTCCCTGTCTCTCTTGGGCTGGAAAGCCGAGAGCTGGGCACAGCACTCCAGGTGTGGCCTCATGAGGCTGAGGAGAGGGAGGGATGTCAGCCTGGCCTGCTGGCAGCATTCCTTCTCCCAGTGCCCCCCAGCTGGCCCATGTTCCACCTGGTGTCCCCCAGCCACCCCTGGGCTTTCTCTGCCCGGCCACTGCTGACCCAGCTGCTCCACATGTTGGTACATGGGGTTATTCCTCCCCAGGTGTCAGTGTTTGGCATTTCTTTTTGCTAAACTGTATGAGGTTCCTTGTTGGCACATTTCTCCAGCCATTTTAATGAAATAATTAAAAGAGAACAATTGTTTTGGATAAAGCAAGTGATAAGGCAATAGTAAGAATGTCTAGATTAAAAGATTTCCCCATAATAAGGGGAAGATCAGAGGAAAGAGGAACAAGAATGAAGGATTTATTTTTTATTCTTCTCAAAGACAAATTGGTGCAGAGGTTTGAGATCCAGTCATATTCCCTGCAGAGTGACACTAGTATGTCATTGCTCTCTGATATATTTTATATAGCAAAATAAAGATACATAAATATTTAGGTAAATATAGACATATTAGTAATACAGTCTTCAACAAGTGAGACTGTCTTCACTAAGAAAATTGTGCATTTGTGTTAAGAAGAACCAGCACAATTTGACCATCCAGATGTAAATCCTATTTGAGACAAGGCATTTTTAACCTACTACCTAAATTGTGATAAAGCAGCCTGTGCCTTGTGTCCTGCAGGACTTTACACTGAGGCAGAAAATTTGTCCTATCTCATTTAAAACTAAAGCACATCTTTTGCAATAAAGATTTTATGTTAAAGATGATAGAACTCCAGGTAGCACACAGCACAATCGTAACTTGTTGACAGTCAATAATAATCAGAATAATTTAAAAACATTTTCATAAAAGCTTTATGATAGAAACTGAGAGTGAGGGAATTAAAAAAAAACTGATAAAAAAGTGATTTGACAAAAAGGAGGGAAGAAGAGAAAGGCTTGCATTGTCAGTATCATTTTTCCTTCATTTCTTTGTTCGCTTGAGTGAAAGGAAATTCTGTTGCATTGAATAGTCTGTCATTTTTTTTTCATTAGAAGTTTAAATTGAATGCAGTTTCTGTTTACACTGAGCCTTTCTGTTTGCCTATCATATTTGTTAGCTGGAAACTCATATTTTCTAGGAATGGGTTCAATTTTCCATGACTATTGGCAGATGTTTCTCTAGGATCTTCAGTGACAATGATGTATTTGTTGATAACTGAGTGCTTGCTAAAAGGGACTTTGCTTCGCATCAGTGAATTTGGGGATTTTTGTGAGGGCTTTAGTCGACAGAAACATCCTCCATTTCTTCCAAAAATGTCTAGAGGTAGTTTCACTTTATTTTGAATACATACTTCATGCAATGAATTTTTCTTTGGTTCAGTTGCTCTTTCCTCTTGCTGGTACTTGAAATACATAATGCTCTGGTTCCACTTCTTTGATTCATATTTTTGCAAGTTGTGTCTTTGAGTAATTTTAATAGTTGAGCCTAGTGTTCCAAGATAATAACCATTATAGTTTGGTTGTGAGTAGATTTCATTCTTTAAGTGTTACTATTTTTATGTGCAAGTTGGCACTTCAGTACCCTGATAGAACATTTGAGTAATTTGGTTCATGGGCCTGCAAGATGGCTTGTAGCAAGAATGTGTCCATGTCTTCACTGGAAAAATGGGGTTTACAAGCAGGCTTTATTCATTAGAGGAAAAGGTTCTGCAGCTTCAAGGGTTGAGAAGATTTGCAGTTTCTGTCTTACTGACATTATCATCTACTTTTCTCTTCCTGTAGCACCTTCCCAAACCTAGACAACCTATGTCACAAAGCATCTCTTTTCAACATGTCAAAAGAGCCTCAGCTTAGCATTGTTCTCAGCCACATGGTGACAGAAACTCTTCCTTATGAAGTTCCTTCCAATTGGGTGCTTTTTCTTTGCATTGTTACTGGCAGGTTTGCTTGTGGGATGTGGTTTTTTTTTGGTGGAGGGAACCTCTTGCTTTAAAGAGCAGTAGGACATTACGTATCTGGTTTCTTTACTTTCCATCTCCTGTTAAGGGGTAAGCTACATAAACAGCTGTAAATTATTAGAAATGTGTGAGGTTTTATTACCTTTTAAAATACATGGTAGGACCATATAATTTCTTTTTTTGCTGATATTTTTGTGCTCTCCTTTTTTTTCTCTTTATAGTATAATTTGAGTAGTAAGAGAGTCTTGAAAAAAATTATTTTAAGAAATGGAAAAATCATTAACTTTGCCTGTCTTCAGTTTATAAATCAGGTCTAACATCTGGAATAGGGAACTGAAAATCAAATATATTCTAGTGTCAGTTCTGACTGTGGCTTCCCTTGTGACCATGATAAATAAGCCTTTCTTTGGTCTGGTTTCTTCCTCTCTGTTATCAGGAAGAAACATAATATTTGCAAAGCATTCTGAAATTCCTGGAATGAAGGTGTATAAAACTACATCTTTTTTCATTATCTGTTAGAAGATATATAAGTTTCTGAAATATAGTTCTGCTTTGCTGAGCAAAAGTACAACTGGAACAGGATTTTAAGAGTCATGTTGTCCAAAAATTGATTCAGTAGATTGAGAATGTTTGGTGTTAATTTTTAAGGTCTTATCTTCTCTGAATTTTAATTTACAAATATTACTTAACAATTGGAGCAAGGAGTTTATTGATATATAAAGAGAGCAATAGTTCATTCAACTTGCTGATAAACTCAGCATTTGCAGGAGTTGCAAGATGCAAACGAGTGACGAATTTCAGGCATTTAACTCTTGAAAAAAATAGTGTTTAACATACGCCTTACAGAAACTTAATGAATATGATAGTGCTTTACATGAATCACATGAGACTTGGCCAGAGCTTTTTCATCTGAATGGAATTCATTGCATTCTTCTCCTTCCCCCAGGCAAAAGTCATTATGTACTGTGATTTGATGAACATTAATTTGGTGGCGTAAACATCCCTTAATACAGTGATCTAGTGCTAAAAGGTGAAATGTGAGAAAAATATGATATGAAATTTTAGAACATCTTCAAAATGTTTAGAAAAATTGTTTTCTGAACTTTAAAAATAATTCAAAATTTTGTTAGTATGAGGACAAGTCACTACTTCATTTTATGTGCTGTGTTTAAGAAACAACACTGAAGAATGCTCAGCAGTTCTAAGGTTTATACAATTGTTTTTAGTTTTCAAGAAGATCTGTCTGTCAGATTTACTTTATTATATGTAAATACAACCGTAATTTTTAATAGTAGCAACTAGATTTAGATCTCTGTAAAATTCTAGTTGTAAAAACAAATTGCATAAAAAGTTCTGGTTATATTACCATGAACTTCAGTTATTGTTAAATCCAAACCTGAATTTAAAGAAGACTTCTGAAAGTCCTGACAATAATTTGACTTGCTGGAATTACTTACTGCATAACTACTAACTGATGATGTTTGTGGTGATATACAGGGAGACCAGTGGTGCCAGAAAATGGTTTTAAATAATCCAGTGAAGGTAATAGTTTTAACTGATAAATAGCTATCCAGAATAAGAGAAAATTTCTTATTCCTCAGCCCATTTACTCGTGGCAGGTATCTGTCTTCCCAGAACCTGCTTTAACCTGCAATATATGGAGTTCTAATGTAGTATTTTGGAATAGAATTTTAAAATTGATAAATTATTTATATTGTTTTGTGGGTTTTTTTGAGAAAAGGAACATTTCCTTGCAAGGTTTCCTGTCATATTGACTTCTTCCTGAAATATGTTACAACTATTCTTTTGCTCTAATTAAAGATCTAAGGATATATGCAATTTATAGGAATTGTTGTACTTGGGTCGTTTGTGAATTCCTTTTTTTGTAGGTCTGGTAGTAGTAAATTTTCTGTAAACAAATCCATGATAATGACTGTAAAATTTTTGTGAATGAGATGAGGATTGACATGGTCATGTGTAAGTATTGCACAACTGCAAGTTATTGTTTATAAATATATATATATATTATTGCACTAACTGTTTGTTTTCTTTATGAGGTATTACAGAATTGGTTAATTCTGATTGCTGTAGATGGAGATTAATTTCTTAAAAATAGATTCAAATTCCACATATTCAAAATCATTCCATTTTAAAATACAGGATTTGGTAGGCAAATCAAGTATGGGATAGAAGCTGTTATTTTCTGTATCTGGGGAAATGCAGTCCAGAGGTACTAAGAAAGGAAACAATAGAGACCTTAGAGAAGGATGGAGCAAGGGCAGTTGTTACACAGCAGAGAGGTAAAGGCTCCAGGCAAAGAGTTACTGTTGTGTGGGCATCAGGGATGGACAGGGAATTGACTGTGAATGTAAGAAGAGAAAAATTCAGGCTAGGAATACAGACTAAAGTCAGAATGAAGAGAGAGAAGTGAATAGCTAATAAGTAAATCTTTCAAGGGATAGGAGTAGTGCCATGAAAGATACCAGTAAAGGATAAAGAGAAAGAAGGGTTATGAGGTGGAACGTTTAAGAAAAGATGGAGTTCATTCAGCTGTGTCTTGTCACACTGTTTCTCTTGCTCAGCTTTCAAAAGAATTGAGGCAAAATGGCCGCATTTTTGCAATGGCAAATGATGCTGGTGGAATCAGTTCTATGTAATGTAAACAGAGTCTTTTTTTGTAGGAACATGCGGGTGGCATTATGTGTAATGTAAAATAAATTAGAAGTAAGAACCAAGAAAAAAGCCACATATTTTGTAATCAACTATTTAAATATTCAGCTATCTAAAAAATATTGCAGACTATTTGCTTATGCATATATGAGTACAAAACCGGAATTTATTAGAAATTTTTTTTTCCTGTTGTAGAAAAAGAACCTTAAAGAGGGATGTTTTGAATTTGTATTTTTGTTATGTGTTATGTTATGTTGACTGGAGGTGTCAGGAAATAGTGAATGCACTCTCTCTGATTTACCAAAGGAAGGCTTGCTTTCTTTAAGCTTGCACAGATGGCTAACTGATATCAAAGGTTTCTGCAACACTGCCTACAAGTTGCCAGAAGGTCAGTGTGAAAATATGTCACAGCTAGACTCCATAGCAAAGAACAGTTATTGTTACCAGGATTTATTAAATTCTGTCCTCCTAACAGTATCTCTCAAACGCTTCTATGGGTAGCCCATAGGAGGCAGTTTCAATCACAGCACCTTTAAAATGTTTTTGTATCAAAAAGCATATTCTACATTGTTTGAACATAATTAATTTCATATACTGCAGGGGGAGTGGAATATAGTGCATGAAATAGTCCATTATGTGCAGTTGAAGTTAAGCAGGTAAAAATAATCCAAATTATTTGTCTCCAGTACATCATTGTCACTGTGCTATGAAGAAAGCTTTAGCCATTATAAGCAGTTAGGAAGGAGTATTACTGACAAAGAGCTTGATTAAATAATTTTTAGAGTATTCTCTCTGGATTGGGACTTATATAGCTTTTAAAGAAGGTTCCTAGCTTAACACTCGCCTCATCCTGCTAATTTGTTGCTTTCTTACATGTTTTGTTAAAATCCATTCTCTCTTTACAAAGAACAAATCTTTTCATGGTTTCTCTTGGCTGTTGGTCTCCACATGCTGTTCCACAGGTGTGTAAGAAGAGTTTAGGTGATGCTTTTTTTTCTGAAATGATTATGTAAGTGAAGGAAAAAAATACCCCAATGAAGTGCTACTATTCTTCTTCAGATTAATTCTTTGGAAGACTTTTAACTAAAATCAATTTCAGATATAGTGAAAATCACATTTTCATTAACAGGATGCAATACTTAGTACAAAATGTGAGCTTAGTGTGTTAAATATTGTAACGCTGTGTTATAAAAACATTTTGGTGGAGAAGATGCTTTTGTGGATAAAAACATAAGTTCACATCTTAAAAGGTACGTCACAGGTATACTTCATTGAACTCCAAGATGAAAAGGAAATCACAAAGACTTGACTCTGGGCGTGCATTTCTGTGGTTAAATCTGTGGTATAAGAAATCCTACCGCCTTAGTACTATTTGTTTTCTCTTGCAGAAAAATATGATATTCTCTACAGGTGGAATATTTTTATTTTAGTTTTAAAATTCCAGTGATTCTCTGTGATGAAAGATTTTAATATTAATAATGAATAGTTAGAAAGACGAATAAGATGTGTACTTGATCCTTAATGATATAGAATGTTTTTCAAAGACTCTTCTTAGGTATTTCAGGTTTTCTGAAAATAAGTCTAGAGTGGAATAAGTCTAGAAGCGTGTTGTATATTTCTTTGTATTTTCCTGAATCAGAGTCCAAAATGGGGTGAATTTAATTTAATTTTTGTTTAAATATAAAATAATTTTGGGGTTTTGTATTCACAAATAGCATGTATTTGAAAACGTTTGTTTGGCTGGGTATATTTCTCTTAGGTAATTTTCTCATATCTCACACAGAGTCATGCTAATTAGTTAAAGTTGGTGAAACTTTTTTTTATCTAATTCATTCTGTAAAGGTTTGCAGCTACTAATAAATTTTAACTGATTTGCTTGCTTCCGAGCTGTATCTGATGGCAGCATAAATAATAATCATAGTAACAGTCGTCAATTATGTTAATAATAGGATTTTAATAGTAACAATTGTGAAGGAGTTCTGTTCCCTTAAGTTTTGTGATTGTCGTACTAGTCTTTGGTTGAAGAATAATTATTAAATTAATTCTATTGCATGTAGAAAATAACTGTGTCTAGTACAAATGTGACATTTCTCTATGGCAGCATCGGATGCATTTTACATGGTGGTCGAACTACTTTAATTTTGCATTTACTTTAACAAATATTAAAATATGTTTCTGAAATTGCTGTACTTCATGGGCATATCACTATGAGTATTTTAGTAGACAGTGGCATGTCCACTTTGTGTCAAAAATATGTTGAATTTTGTTTTAGAGAGTATCTTTCGATCACTTTTATCTTTGGAGCAGGAAGCCATATAACTGCCAACTACAAGCCAGTCAAGTGAGAGATGAAACAAAACAATAAAAACCATCAACACCAAGAAGAGCAAAAGATCCTCCAGATTTTTTATGAAAGTAACAGTGTTCCTGTTTTTCCTTGTTTTTTGTTGTTTTTTTTTTTTTTTTCCTCATCAACTCATTCTAGGAATATGAGTGGAAATTGATTTCAGAACCTATTTGCTGTTGTTGCTTGCTATGATACTGCCAAGTATTTCCACCATTTAGTACCCAGAAGCCTGTCTTCTGTATTTTGAGGCATGCAGTGCTACTGTTGAATGTGATGTTTCTCCATTACTTTTTACTCAGAAGTGTGTGTTTTCAAAAGTCTTAAAACTTCTAAAAAATTCTGATACCTGCCTAGTTTTTTTCAATCTTTTGCAGTAGTTCTATTAAGATGTAGTGGAAATTGATCAAAGATTACTGAAAGACAGAAATGCTGTGTCTCATTTAGACAGGATTAATTTCGAGTCTTTTCGTGTGTTATTATCATTCCATCATAGAATGTATTTAATTTCTTGGTGTATTTTCTTAGTGTTTTAATGCTGACTTAGGAAATTATTTTTTCCAAGGCACTGGAAGTCTTGATGTTTAACAGCAAAATTTTTGCTTTAATAATCATTTCTTATCAGTCTGTAGTAACAAGGCTTGAATGTGGAAAGTGAAAATCCAGTGTTGCTTGTCTTTATGTTACAAATTTCATTTTTAAATGTTAAAACTATTACAGTGAGCTTCTGTGCTCTTTTTCCAGCATACAGAAGTGTCTTAATTGCTTTTTTGTCCCTGTTTGTTGTGGCTGATCAACAACTGTCTGAATGAGACACACTATTTCAAATATGTTTAAGTTTTTTTGCAAAGAGTGTATGTAAGTATGTATATGCATATTTTTGAAAAAAGGAAAATTCTGATGGTATTTTGGGTAAAAGCTATAATTAAAGACAGCTGCATAAAATTACAGTTTTTGTGTTGAATTTTTTTTCTTTCTTTGCATTCCATCTCCCATTAGATGGCAGTGTTGGGAATATGCAGCATATTGATGCTGACATGTTGAAAAGAATGCAAGCATTTTTTATACATCTCAGATGCCTTTTCATTACATATCTTATGAATTTCAAGAGCAAGAAGGGTGAGCTAGAAATGATAGATGGAAGTAGCAGATAAAGAAATTTGCATGCACTGCACAGAGGGCTAGTAGAAAAGTTGCATTCAGTCCTTTATGTGTTCCAGCTTTTCTATTATTAAACACCCTCCTTTTTTTAAAAAAAAGGTAACAAAATTAGTTGTAGTATACCATAAAGCCTGGCTATGCATTTACTAGGTTTTTCTATACATCTCTGTTTGCCTGTAAGAAAATACTGTCACAGTTTTGCACTTTAAAAATAATAAAGTTCTTTAAAAGTTTTTCCATCGAAGACTGTATGTTTTACACAATCAGTTTACTTTTAATCTAAAAAAAAATTGTACTAAGGTTTATGTGGCAAGGTTTTAGTGGCATAGGGGTGCTGCAGCAGTAGCTATAATCAGAACAGATCAGGAGCTCTCCACACATCGAGGAGAGCCAAATCTGGCTGACTTCAAAATGAAACTGCTGCTGCCCAATGCTGAGTCTGTCAGCAGCTCTGGTGGCATTCAAATGATGGCAAATTTAGAAAGAATAAAAATCAATATGCAGCAGCTGTGAGAAAAAGGAGTGAGGAAAATGTGAAAGTAACATCCTTGCAGTCATCAGAGTCAGGAACGAAGTAAAGCCTGGGAAAAACGAACATGAGGGGCTCTGGTTTTAGTTTAGTTCTCACTTCTCAATATCACTTATTAATTGGCAGTAAATTAATGTAATTCCCTCAAGATGAATCAAAGATGGTGATTGGTCGGTGATCCCCTGTCCTTATCTCAACCATGAAATTTTTCATCTTATTTGCTTCCATGTGCTTCTGAGGAAGAGAAATGAGAAAGCAAGTTGATGGACTCTGGCAGTCATCTGGGCTTAACTTGCTGTGGTAGTTTATGTGCTGTAAGCATATTGATTTGTTTAATGCAGTCCCTTACTTTTTAGTATTTTGAAGTATTAGGTACAGTAACTTTAGACTGAAAATTGACTCAGCATCTGCAGTATTCCAGGCTCCTTTACATTTTCATGACCGCTAAGATTTCATTTGAATACTTCTAATGTGTTCCGCTCACCTGCGTAATTTGGATAGAAAAACAATGCAAACATTCTTTGGAGGACTGAAGTAAAGCTTTACTAGAGTAAAGCTGATGAGGAGACTACTGCATGAGATTTAGGTTCTGCATGGTACAGCAAAGAAGATTTACATGATTATAGCACACTCTTCTAGACCTGCATAGTGCTTCTCTCTCTTAATTCTTTTTTCCTCTTTGTAGAAAAAAACTGAGCAAAACTGTAATTGATATGGTACTTATATGTATTTATGTTTTTAAGAGTTCATTTCTGGGGTTGTGGATACTGCATGAGTTATTTTTAAAAATAAAGTTGTGATGCCACTGAAGGTATGTGCACTCTCTGAATTCAGCATAGTAGTTTGCTTAAAACTATCAAAACCAGCTAATAGAACACAAAGAAATGTTTTTGCTTCTTTGTGGTCTTAACCTGTGGGAGCTAATGAAACAATAGTATGTTTGTAAGTACCTTTGTGGAATCCTAGTGTGACACAGTTTTTCAGATAGTACCTTCTCTTCAATAATCCTTTTCTCCTGAAACTTGAGGAAAAGGGAAAAAGGAAAATTTTTATTAAAGTAGAACTGGTTTTCACATGGGGATTTTTTTTCTGCACTTTAGCTGCAAACTGTGACATATTCCATTACTCTGTCTTCTCTTGCAGTGCACTTGTAGGAGAGACATGGTGTCGATATCCATGGATGTCTTTGTGAGGAAGTTTCAACCGGACAGGTACCAGCTCTGGAAACAAGGCAAGGATTTATACACTATTGATCATACAAAACCGACTCCTGAATCAACACCTGAAGTAAAGGCCTGGCTACAGAGAAGAAAGAAAATACAGAACTTTCCCAAGAGGTATTTATGTTTCTTTATCCTCTATTTAATGGTCTTTAATATAATGTCATTTTCCTTTTTGGCCAATTTTTGTGATGTTGTCTTAGTTTTGGCCAGGACAGAGTTTTCTTCTGGTAGCCATGAGGGGGTGGAGCTTGGAGCTACATGGAGTTTAACTTCCAGATGGGCTTAATCTATGACATATGTTTTCTTTGAATTCATTTACTTTATACAAAAATTGTTTTTCTGTTTTCTGTATTAAGATGAACTTCGAGACAACCAAATCTTTTTCAGAGTGACTGTGAAAAATTATTTCAACTCAAAGGTTATTTGTTTAGCTAAATTTAGTGATTATGGATAGTGTTAAAACACATTCCAGTGTTGCATTCAGAATTATTATTAATTAAAATTTTAAAGATGTGGATGGTTGCCATTTTTTTCTAATGGTCACTGCAACCAAAAGACAAGGAAGGACTCTCCTAATAGCTGAGGTGAAGATTAAATGGGAAAAATTTATCATAAAACTTTGGCAGAATCCCACCAGCTGTGTGAAGTCTTTAGTAATAACATCTTGACCCTCAATGCCGGCTAACTTCAAGGAGATATGACTGTCTATTCTGCTCTCACAGTCCTGCAGCCAAAACCTGTCTGAGTTGTCCTCAGATCAATGACAGATCATAATTTGGCATAAGAAGGGGCCTAAGTCTCAGGCTTTGGTGCTGGCACCACTAAGAGAATTAGAATAATAGAGTTTCCCAGCTTGTCACTGAAATTGTAAAAACTTTGACCTATTAAAGCAGTTCCATGGCTATTTTCTTGAGATGCATGTTGTTTTTTGTTTGCATTGCACAATCATTTTTTGTACACTTGTGGTTTCCTGTCTGCTTAACAGAGTCTTTATGGATTTTCTTTATTATCTAATAAAGACCTACTTAAATTCTAGCACAAGGTGGGCAATGTTATTGGTATCTACTTAACTGCATAGTGCAGTTTTCTGCGTTGAAGATAATATTGAATTTTTTAAAACCCTTTTCCTCCTTCAAATCACTTTACAGTATAGTTTTTTAACTTGGTCTTAAACCGAATTTCCTCATTTTCTTTTAAGCTAATGTATTTTTTGAGGCAAAATATTGTAAAGTCAACCTGTAAAGGACAGGACCAACTGCCACTGTAGTGAAATGTTGTAGCTGGGTAAGAGTAGTTGTGAGGTAGAATCACTTCTTGAAGACAACCACTGAAGAACCTAAATAGCCAGTTTGTTGATATATATATGTATAAAACTAACCTGGACTAACAAAGAGAGTGAGTCTCTGTTGTAGGTTTCTCTATGTATGTTGTACAGTGGAAATGTAAATTTCCACTTGGACCATCAGTGATTTATTTGGTAGTACCATTATGGGGAGCCAGTTTGGACTAAACCCAGATATTTTCTAATAATTATGTTGAAAGTTTTATCATAAACACATAGGCTGATTTATGCACTAAGCTAAGCTAAAAAACACAAGTCCAATGCTGTTAAAGTCTTGAACTGACTTTCGCTCAGCCGTGCTAACAGTGTGCATTGCAAAGGAGGATAAAATGTTTATTCAGCTTAATTTCTAGTGTAATGTGTCAATTGAAATTGTCATCATTTTGGTTATGGGAATAATACAAGTTCCAGCAAAGTGAAAATAAAAATGCCATCTATAGGAATCTTCGTGAATATAGTGACAGGGAGAGCTTAACTCTGGCATTTATGGCTGAAATATTTTGCTACTATATAGCATTTAATGATTGCTTGTAAACAGTAATAATACTTTCTGTTATATTGCAATGTGAATTGATGGTCATTTCATACTTTGGCAAATTTTCTGAAAATTACTATTTTGTAGAAAAGATGTTGAAAGATGTGTACTGGTGGACACAGAATAAAATGTAAAGGGTAACAAAATGTTTTTCTGGAGATATGTAGAGTCTAAGATGCAAGACTTTTGTAAAACTCCTAATTCAGCTGTGATAGTTGGGCTTTTATGACCAATATGTTATGTGTATTACATTAAAATCTCCTTCTGTGTCACATAGGTGAATTTGAAACTGGACTAACACCCTGTTACATTTATCTCCAGCATGTAAATCTCTAGTGGATTTGCCATTTCTCCTCCCATAAGCTTTCCCATCTACTTCTACTTCTGTTGGTGCAAAAACTTATACTGAGAATTTAATTTTAACTTTTTTTTTTAACTTCATGTTATAGGATATATTGCTTGATACTGTAATTTGTCAAAATATTTGGTGATCATAACTTTTACCTTTTTTCAGGTACTTGTCTTGTATTAAAAAAGCATTTTAAATCTTCCAAACAGATCTGATTTTACAGGGGTATTCAGACTAGTGTTTTATTAACATTTTTAGTATTACATTTGTAAGGGTAGTTCCTTTTCAGGTTTAAAAGAATGATTTATTAAAATGCTAGTTTGGATGCTGGTTAAGTAATAGTTACTTAAAGATAATTTTACTGTTAGAGTTTAACAGCTTTGCTGTAGAACGGTGATAAGATTAGAAGGTTAAATCCAATCAATTGTTAATCTATCACTTAATAAACTGTAATACTATCTCAACACAAAAAGATGAAAAATTGTCATTTTTTTACCACTTTAAGCAGGTAAAGGGGACATATGTATTGCTAGATGTTTTATCTTATCCAAGACAGACTTTCTATTCTGACAGCAGTATCTCCTATAACAGCTTCCAGCACCCCCGATCTCGATCTAAAAAGCTTAAAACTCCAGAGGACAAGAGAGTATCTGCTATGGTAGCTGATGCAGAAATCATTGTGACTAAGGCAGCTACCGATGGCTTCAAGGTCAGTGAAGAGCCTGAAAAAAACCCCACAGGAATGCCCTCTGGGGAAGAAGAAAACAGTAGCAGAATGCAGCTGGATCAACATTTACTGGATCATGTCAAGGTTGCAGGTGAGATAAGGACTGATTACATTTCACATGTAAGCTGTAGTTGTTGATACTCTAATACCACAAATTAGTGCATGTTAATCCATAGCATTATCCTAGAATAGCATACTAAAATACTTACATATAAAGTTGTGTAGAGAAGACTGATATGCAGTAAGAATGAGAAAATATAAAAATTAATATTCTGAGCTGAGAGTAATATCACCTAAACTGTTTTAATGAAGTGGTTTTAAAGGAGTAAAAAGAATGAGGTTTTGTAAATTTTATTTCTTTAGCAGACCCATATGTTTTACAGTAAAATGCTTTTGGATATGGAAACAGAATGTCTTAACACTATTCAAACAGTACAGAACATATATGCTTGCCAGTATGCTACATGTACTTACATGATGAAACTGCATAGCAGAAGTGGTCTTTGCCTGTGCACCAAAAGTGCTGTATTTTGAGACTCCAGATTTCTTGTTGTTTCCTGTTGAGCTGTCTGACAATGCAAGTTACAAAGGCCTTGTAGAGTCAAAGGTTTTTTTTTCCTCCCCCCCCAACTTTTTTATACTAATCTATTTGGTCTATTCTGGACATAATTTCTTCTATTTCAGATTTCATTGTAGTTCGGATATAGTTCCACATTCGTGTTCATAAAGGCAAGCTTCAATTTTAACTTTGAATTTGTGAGCAGTTTCATTTTGTTTTATGTTGCTACTGAAAATTTACTTGCCAATTGCATATAGAGAGTATTCTCATTATTGTGAAAGTTAATGGTTAAGTTAATGTTTATTTTGAGGTAGTAATCACCATGATTGATTTGCATGAAGGTAACAAAGTGATTATTGTAATATAGAGGCTTAGAAATTCCTGTTTACAAATTATTTTGTGCTTTACCAAAGCTGTTCCAGGTCTTTTCTAACAATCTTTTTGAAAGGTGCTATGGCTTTACAGCTTCCCCAAAATTTTATTAAGTGTTTGAAATGGTCATAACCACAGAGAAAATTGTATTTTGTTGTCAGCTGTTCTGTGCTTATTGGCAAGGGAAGAAGAAGAAGAGAGAGGAGTGGAGAGCTGCCCTCTCTCCTTTGTCCTATTAAGGGGTGGTGCCTGGACCTTTGTAGGAAAAATTATGTTTTTAGATATGATGGTAGAAACTACATTACTCATGTTGAAAAAGGTAATTTGTTCTGCATTATCTCTGATTAGTATGTCCATTATAGTCCTTGAGGCAGTACTATTCATGCCCAGAGATGACATTTTGGTATGGGCATTCTATTACTAAATTTTATATTCATTTGACCCCCAAAAGGGAAATTTTCCGAAAAACAAGTTCAAACACACATTGCAAAAAAGGAATGGAAAAGTATTTTACAGCTATTGTTTTTCCTAATATCTTGGATGTGCTGCTAAATCAGAATTCACTGCAGTGTGTGCCACAGGGTTCTTCAGGAATGTTTTTTGAGTGACTTTGCTAGCCCATTGTTCTGTCTTTCCAGTGCAAACACCAGCAGATGAAGAATTTTTTGTAAAGTAAAATCCTCATAATTTCACTCTTAATCACTGGAATATTCAATTATGCTAATTTTTTAAAAATAAAATTATGCTAATTGCTTTGCATTTTTAGGCCAGTGCTGTTGTTTTCAAAATATTCCTGGTATCTTCATAATTATAAACCATTAATCTTTGCTTGTTTTCATTTTTAAAGCAGGCATAATAGGTATAAAATGCAGAGAATAAAGTTCAATATACCAGCCTTTTATAATTTTTTTGCTTATGGGCTGTCAGAATAAAGAAGCTACATGAATATTTATTATTTTGAATGACATGAAGACCTGTTGTAATTCAAATGCAAAATAATGATTAAATGATTAAAACTACATTTCATACTCGACTCAAACCATTTGCATTTAATTTATTCTTTGATAAAACTTATACTCCACATTTGTGTATGTCCTTCTACCAGATGCTTTTCTGTATGATTTCTAAATGAAGAACTGTACTTCAAATTTGAATAATTTAGATTGCCGTGAAATTCAATATGGTAACATAAGTTGGGATTTATTAACAAATGATATTCTTGATCTTTAGGAAGCATCACTTCAGACTCAATTTTGAGCCCTGTTCCTGTAATAGTGAAAATGAAAATGGAAGATGAGGACAGGGTGGATTCCAGTCATCCTTTCTTTACACTTGAAGATTTCATGCCCAGCAAGCCTGCTTCTGATAACTGTAGAAAAGAAGAGAGTTTGAAACTGCAGAATCAATATGCTTCATCCATACCATGCTGTACAGCAGAGGGACAAACTTCTGATGCAGAAAATCCAGATAAAGAGGAAAGTGTCTTGATAAAGGGTGATATCATCGATCTAAAATACTGCGGATGTAGTTTGGAATGTGAAGTGCCTGTTAGAGAAAAGGATAAAGAAGATGCCATGGAAACATCTAATGTATGTGAAGCAAATTACATCATAATAGTAATATATTCTTGATGTAATGAAATATGAATGAGACTTTTTCTAATGAGACCTGATATCCATATTAAAGCTCTTAGGAATAAGCATGATTTTAATCAGATGATAATTTGAACATGTTTTGAAGTGTTCAGGCAGAGTGAGAATTTTGATCCCAATGCAGAATGTTTCTGGAGCTTACTTATTGACATTACAGGACTGTAATTATTGTATATCGTACATAAAGATGTATATACATGTAAATGTATATATAAATAGTCCTATAAAAATATGATTATAATATTCCCTGTTATTTAGATCTGTAATAATTTCACTTTATATCTGTGAATCTGAAGTGTCAGCAACTATTCTCAAGCTATTCTCATATTCACTTCCTGCGAGTAAGAGCAAGGAAGGCTGTGAGCTTCAGTCATTCACTGTTCTTGGATTTTGGAAAAGGCTTAAAACATGTAAAGGAAACACTTGAGGAAAATACTCTTTTATTAAATGGAATATATCTTTTCAGTTTTTAAATAGTAGGTTTTAAAAATGTTTTCTCATTGAGCCACCAGCAAACATATGGCCTTTTTTTTATTCTTGCTATTCTGCTATGATGCATGGCCAGCTTTGACTTTGGGATGCATAATGAAAAATTAAGCCCTGATGCTTGTCACAGTAGCTTTCTGAGTGGTGAGTTGAATCCCATCTTGGCAGAGAGAGAGATCGGGGAATGCACTGCCAGGTTGCCAGACTTCATGGGGACTATAGTTTAGAAGCCAAGATAAAATCACCCTGATCCTTGCACAGACATGAATTAATGATTTTTTTACAACGTTGTGAGTTTTAATAATCTTGGTTCAGCCTTTCCATTGTAATTATAAGGAGCACTATAAACATCACAGTGTTTAATTAATATGTATTAGAGATTATATTTATCTCTTTCTCTGCCTTTCAGCCTTTTATATATAAGGTTTCAGATATTCTCCAGAATAATTGAATATTCTTTCTCCTCTTCTTGTACAAATGCAATTTTAAAAGTCCAGTATTACCCTTTTTAATTATTTGGTAAATTTTAGATTGTAAACCTTTCCTGTGCATTAACCACATCTTCCTAACTCTGCTAGGTTAAATTTAGGGCCTTGAGGTGGAGAATGCTGTGGTCTGTCTGTAAGAATCACGTGAAACTCTGACCTTCCCACATCTTGGCCAGTGTCCTTCCCCTTCCTCTGCTTCTGAAACTCCAGATGTCATCAGTAGCTGATTTACTTTGGGATTCCCCCCGGCATTAAATGTGAAGTTGTGAAAGCTGCACTTTGAGCATTTGTAGTGTTAGCCTTAGTTCTTGAAGCTTGAATAACTTTAAGCTGAATGTACATAGGAATGTTTGAGGGAAGAAAGAATTCCTGTGTAGAACAAATCTGAGGAGTCTTAATTTCCTTATCTCAACTCCATTTTTTTAATTTTTTTTTTTTAAAGTTTTAAGAAATTTTGGAGTAGGCTTCTCCCTCATTTTTCTAGCCACATTTAGTGGATGTATTGTTCTTCTGCTCTGCAGAAGTATTTGGTCTGATTTTCCTCTAAAACACCACTGCAGCAAAACAGGATTTATGCTCTGTAAATTAGGAAGGGCTGCAGTACCTTGTACCCGAAATGATTTGTGTTTGACAAGGACTGCACTTTTTAAATTAAAATATATATTCTGAATTAGAGACATATGTGGTATCAGTACACTAAAGGTATCATGATAATATTTACAGACTTGATGTCTGTTCTTGTTTACAGAAGAATGTTTTTGTTTCTCACAATTCACTTCACAGAATTGCGTGTTAAATTAGTTATGGTTTTTCCTTTTCAGTCAGAGGAAGCTGAAAGAAAGAAAGTATCTAAAAGTTGGCGACATCCACTAAATAAACCCCCAGCTAGATCTCCAATGACTTTGGTTAAACAGCAAGCTACTAGTGATGAAGGTGAGTGTACTATTTAGTACATTTTTTCAGATGATAATTTTCTGTCTTCATGAGAAAATATATATAAGCATTTACAAAACAAAGCAAGATTATACAATTTTTTCCCTGTATAGGATATACAAACATTTGAATCCATAAGACAGTTCATGTATGTTTTGCATCGTTTTGCTCAAATTCTTCTAAAAACATCAGACCTTTTCAAAGAGCAAAGCACTGAGTCTTTGCAAAGAGCTCTGAAAAATAAGACACCACTTAAAATAAAAGGTATATTCATAGTTTAAATATTCCTTATTAGAACTCACTGCACTTGTGTTTAAGAACAAGATTTCAATTGTGTAAGCATAGATGAAAGTGACATAAGAATTATTTGAATATGAATCTTGGTTTAAGTTGTAGTCCCCTATACTGTTGAAAGCTACCTTTCCTTGTCTCCTTTTTGATATCCATTGGACATTTAGGATGTCTTAAGACATCAGTGTCTTAAGATACTATACTTGCAGTTCAAGAAAAAAGGCCATATTTTTTCTGGGTATTATCAAAGCTTATCTTGCCTTGCCTTGCCCATAAAATTCCATTGTTTAATCTAATCGTGTAAATTAGGAGAGTAATGTTATGCAATGATTTTGAATGGGTTGTCCAGGTCCTCTGTTACTATGTACTGTATGGTACCTTTAGGCATTTCAAGTGATGGAGTGAAATAGATACAAGTCCATAAATAATGATGCTAAACAACAGTGATACATGGAACAGAGTTCTATACAAAATAAGTAAGTAAATATTGCTGCAGCTGTGAAATTTAGTGCTTTGTAAATAGATGCCACAATGGTTAAAAACATTAAAACAGTACTTGGAACTCCTTAGGTGCTCCTTTTGGGAACTTACTTGAGTACTTTAACTTCAGAGAGCTATTGTCTAGTGCAAACAGGCTACAAAATCTAGGAAATTTACCTAAGATAGAGATTTGCATCTCTGAAGGAAATAGTAAATCTGCTTTATCCAGCAATCACATAAATAACCATCCAAAGTTGATGAATAAAACTACTTTATTCATCAAACATGCCTTGTGAAGCTTATTGAACTGTGCATTAAAACTGTTCATCAAAATGGAAAACAAACACATTCTTTTTTCGTATTGCCTTAACATTTTAGTTCTGTAAACCACAAAATTTTCAGGTGTTTTTCTCCAGAATCACTACAGTTTGCAGAGCTGGAGATTAGTTCTCACCCTCTGTTAGACACTTTTGTCCTCTGGAGCTGATACCATGTCTGTGACTGCAGGTCTGGTTCCAACATCTCTGTATACTTCATTGTTTACCTGCACTTTGTACCTGATTTTTTTCCCCTCCACTTCTTGTTAACAGTAGCTGTTTTCTACAGCTACAGAAAATTTTTCTTGGCTTCAGAGAGAGACATCATGCCTATTAATTGATTCTTCTTCTTTTAACTAATGAATATTATATTTTCAGTTACCCCAGTTTGGGCATTTCTGAGCTGAGTGCTGTAATTTCAACTGGCCCCTCATTAATACATGTTCCCGCTTGTTTCAACCCTGAAGTAACTGATTTGTGTCTTCTGTCTCACTAGTTTTGGAAAGCTATACTCTCAGTTTTTATCTGAGCTGCAGTTTTGCTAGGCATGATACTTCAATTAGCCGTTAAGCATCTTTCTGAAAATTAGACACAGCTTAGACCCATGATCTGTATCATATATGAATATGTTTGGATACCTTGAGGGGTAGATAGAGTGTATTCCAGAAAGTGTTATGGTAATTTACAGGATGACACTAATATTAAGATTCATCTAATAAAGTAATTAAGGATTTAAATATGCAATAGGTTGCAGTGAAACTGCTCTTTTTTAATTAGAGCTTATATTCCTTTCTCCTGCTGATGATTTTTCAACATTGTAGTTAAAGCATAGTGTAAAAATTCCTGTTTAAGCATGGATTGTGTATGATATAATCTGGCTATATAATGAGGTGATGACAGTTGTGTCTCAAGGAATCTGCTAAGACAAAGATGTTTTCCATCACATCCAGTAGTTTGTCAGCTTCCTGGTGCATTAATTTGATGTGAAAGTAGCAGCATCCCTATACAAGAAGTTGTATACCTTAAAGTCTTTTTTCTTTTTTATGATGGTTGTCCTCCTGGTAGATAAAGATATATTTTTGTTAGGAAAGGGAGTTGTCTTAAAATCATTTCAAGTAAGCACCTGTCTGCTTACTGATTGAAGGAAGTAATTAAGAGTTTTATTGGGCATGGCAGTTATTGGTATTGCCTAGCCAAAACTAAAATTATTATTGTTTTCATACCTATATTTCTCATGATAATCTAGTTTATCATCTGGCTTTTGTAAGAGCACCAGAAGAGAAACAACAGATTTTGGGTGAGCAGAATGTTACCTCCAAGACAGAGATTCAAGAACTGCTGAAGGAGACTGGCAAACTGAAGCCTCATTAGCTTTGCTGACATATGCTGGCACGTGAGTTAAAGATACGTGTCAGATGAATGCCAGTCAAAGGAGATTTTTCTGATGTTGTTCAAGATTCCTTGTGTCAGGTACCAGGGAAGTAATCAGTATCAATGTACTAATGACTGCATTCCTCTCTTTGAAGGTGCTTCATTCGTGTGCTGGAGTTACCAGGAAAGTAATTCAGCATGCATATTTACTTGGCTCTTTTTCTCTGGGTTTTTTGAGCAAAAATAATGCTGGTTAAGCTACGATAGTATAGTGTCTTGGTAAAGTAATTTCCAAGTTCATTCATTCTTTTACAAGGAGAATTTATGTATTGATACATTATATTTTATCTGGGTCCAGTAAAACTATAACTGTGTACAAAGTGGAGGAAGAAGATACAAGCTAGTGCTGTTAAAAAAAAATTAAGAAATTTGGGCTTTATATTTCATCTGCAGCTCATTTCACTTTCCATGAGTTGGATAGTTGGTAGCCATTTCTAATGTAGATAATTTATATTCAAATTAATATATTTGAAGTCTTTCAGATACGGTTCTATTAGGAAGTTTCTGTGAATGGAGGTGATCAGAGGCTGTTAATAATATGAAGGCAACATTCTTTGACACTGTGAGCCATTTCAGAATCATAATTTTGCAAATAGAATACTGTCATATTCAACAGCATGCTTTAATCCTAGCAGAGGCTTTCTGGATTCATTTTGAGTCCTTTGGCAGAAATTAATTTTTTTTCACAGGATCACTTGGACGTTTGAGTTTTGTGTTTTCTTTTTATCATTGCATATGCTACTGTGTGTGTATATTTCCTTATGAAAAATAGTTGGGTTAATTGTTTATTTGTTGTCTAGTGGTGGGTTTTTTCACTCTCCCTGAAGCCTTTCCTTATGTATGTTTGACTTCTGACTCTCTCTTTTTATTATTGTTTTTGTGGAAATAATGCCTAAAGGACTGAGCGCTGAGAAATACTGTGGGCTGGGGAGTCAATCTCAGAATTATTGCTCAGGCTGCCAGTTTAAAAAAACTATGTGCCACAGTACAGTACGGGCTGTATTTCACATTGAACAAACTAACAATTTTTTTGTAATGAACTTTGGTCTTATGCTCAATGCAGTATATTAACTTGGGTTAATAATATTCTGTTGTACTTAATGCAGTCGTATTTCTGCTCACTTAAGCAATAAAAAAAGCAAATTCAGCAGAAGGAGCAAGCATACTGACTTTGGATGCACATTGATTGGTCCCAGAGATTTCTTTCCATCAGGGTTTTGGCATGGAACATTAGAAACTGCTTTTAGATTCAAGTTGACTAAAACTTCCCATTGCCCTAAATGATATAATTATAATGTATGGACTGAATCCAGTATGAGGCTCTTTTTATATAGTTTTTAGCATTTTCAACATGATTCAGAATTTCAGTCTTTTTGCTTTTGTTACTTTGTAAGAAAAGGAAACAAAAAGAGAGAACTCTTACAAATGGAAGCAGTATCTTCTGCTATGGCATGGAGTAAAGCCCCTGGTTTTGCATTCACTGTTCTGTGAGATGTGCTTGATTTGATACTAGCAGTCAAACCATTTCCGTAATGTCATAAATAGGTTAAGCCTGTTTAAACAGGGGAAAATTACACTTGTAAATGCAATTATGATACTTTTGTTTCAGAGCTTAAAAAGCGAGATTCTACTTGAAGATTCTCACTTATTTCAGAAAGAAATTTTAACCTTTTACTTGGTGTTGCATAGGAGGTAGATAAGAATTTGTTAACCAATTGATAGAGGCATGTTTGTATTTGCTACATTAGTAGTATAATTTTCAGTATTCCTTTCCCTCCTATACTGTTTTGTTGAGTGAAGTTTTTCTATTTTCAAATACTTTGCTCTTGTCTGTGAGTTAAGTATATAATGTCCATTTTTTGTGCATCATCATTGTCATCTATCAGGGAAGCCTCCAGCACCATCTACCACTTGCAACAGTGTCATTATGCTACTGTGGTGGTTTAGCACCACTGTTTTAACTAGGGGTGCGCTTCTCTAGTGACAAGAAGACTAAGCAGAATTTGAACAGGGAAACAGTTTATTCGTCTAGGGCTCAACCAAAGAAAGACAACAGTTTAAGGGAACCCCAGACTTAACACACAGAATACGCTCGACAAAGAACCACACGAAGGGGAAAAAGGGAAAAAGGGAACTGCTTTTCCAAAGCCAGGCAGGCTGGCCAAAGAGAAGCAGGGGGAAGGGGAAGCTGCTCCTCTTCTCTCTCTGTCTCCTTCTGATGGTAACTGCTCCCAGCCCTTGAAGTCTCTGCAAAACACAAAAATGAAAAGCACCCCCCCCCACACCCAGGGACGCTATTTGGGGAAGCCTTCCACTTGCGGTTATGCTGGCTTGGCTCTGACGCTGATGGAGGTGGGCGGAGTCAAGCCGCGGGGCCTGGAAGTCGGAGAAGAGGGGCCGTGCTGCTGTTCTCCAGCTCGCAGGAAGCCAAAGAGGGCGAGCTTCCGTTTCTTCAGGCTTTTAAGCTCTCCAAGTCCCGAGCAAATCTTGCCGTCTTCTTCCTGGCTTCGTCTCTTCAGATTGCCTAGCGGTCCAGGCTCCACCTCTCCTTCCGAGATCTTCGGCTCCAGCAAAATGACAGTTCCCGCCAAAATCATGAGCCTGCTGATTCCTGGCGCCATGTTTTTTACCAGCCGTGGGTTGGTTGCTGCCTCTCCAGGGCACCCACTGTCCATGGGAACCCCTCGAAAGGGGTCCCTGAGGCCACCGGGGCCACAGGAGCCGCCTGAGCAGCCACTGCGCCCACACTGCTGTGCAGAGGCCGTTCCCGGGGCTGCTGCGACTGCGGGACCCCTTACCTGGCTCCCTCATGGTGGTGTGGGGGGGCCAGCGTGGCCACCAGGGCGCTTTTGTAGTGGCGTGGGGCTGGCAGAACTGCTGCCGACCACCGGCCACTGGCCACAGCGGCAGGGCGCCGCCATCAGAGCCCACTGCAAACACCCAGGATTGGGTGGCCGCCACATGAGGGAGAGGCAGGGAACGGCGCAGCGACTTTCTCTCCCTGGCGCCGGGACTGTGCCCCGGGTAGCAGCTGGCCGGCACCGGGCTCCGCTCTGTGCCAGTGAGGGACTCGATCTCGATCCCGCAGCAGCGTGACGGCTGCCGCCGCTGAGAATCTCTACCGGGAAGGTGTGCGTGCAACAGCAGTCATCCCCGGCCGGCGTCACCTGCCCGCAGCCACCATGAAGGGAACCCACATCTTTGCTGCTGCCCGCACGGTCAAGCCAGGTCCGTGCGGGAACTAGGCCCGCTGTGCGTGCCGATCACAGATGCAGCCGCTGGCAGCAGCCCCGCTCCTGCCTCTGCTCCTCCGCTGCATTTCGGTAAGCTTCTGCCAAGAAAACTGTGGGGAGACGGCCGGGGCGACCCCCCCTCACCTCTCCCCCGGCCAGCTCCGAAGGGCAAGGTGGCGGGGGAGAGCGAGGGAAGGTTATTAAGGGAAAAAACCCAGAATTTATAACAGAATGAGGAGCTAGCAAACCGTTTCAAATGAAATATCCCTTTCCTCCCCCATCCCTCTAAGAACCCCAACACCCTCCCTTCAGTGGACCCAGCACCCCCCCCGTGTCCCTCTCCCAAACCCCCACAGCTAGGTAAATGTGTTTTCTGTCCTTTTCTCTGGAACCTACATTGCTTCTAATTTGTTTAAATTCAAGATACGATTACCCTAATTAATAAAAAGTTCTAACAGTTATGAAGTATGAGGTGTTTTGAACACCTTCAAAAAATCTTTAAAAAAATGTGGCATAATCTTTAGTAGGTATTTAGGAAAGGGAGGTGCTGAAAGGTCAAATACAAGCTTTTCCTGAATGTCCAGTGCTCTTGTCAACCTTGTGGGCCAGTGGCTGATCTCCAGAAATGGCAAGAACTGGCATCTCTTGATTATTGCCACTGGCAGCTGCTGTCCCTTGCTATCTTTCACAGGCAGCACTGCTTTAGAGTGGGCACATACAGGTTCCAAGAGTAGCCATTATGTTGATCAAGAGGGGAATACAAACCAGTTCTTCTAATATTTATGTCTCATTTTCAGCAGAGTGATATGTGTTGTGATTATTAAGAGTCATTGTCCTGGGTGAACTTTGCAACTCTAATTGCATAGTATTCTTAACTTTAAAGTATGCTATTTTACGTCTTAAAGGACTGGATAGAATGGCAGTCTTTTATAGAAAAGCATGTATAATTTCTCATTATTAAGTGTGCCGAAAGGAAAATGGATTTCCTGCTGCATTAGTGCAGCCTCTAAGTAGTCTTCTCAAGGGTAGCTATGGAGTTGGTAGGCAAACTAGGTATGGTGTTTGCCAGGGAGAAAAATATCTCTTCTGTAGGGTTCTCTTCTGGATTTCAGTTTCTGTTTCTGTAGTTATGGTCCAAAGAGAAATGCCAGAATTGTATGACTTGCATTTGACAAAGGTAAATTCACTGAAGTATTTGTGCAGACTGTTGTCTAGTAAGGTGTATTCTAGTGGTAATTTTCACTTTTCTAGCCCATAGAGTTATCATTACCTTTGTCAAAATCTGAAGCTCCTTTGTAAAGCATCAGTGTGGGAAGTGACTGAATTTTGATACTAAAGGGATTTTACTAAAGGTTCTCTCTTGGCCGAGAAGTATGTGTAATATATACATATATATATATATATGTGTGTGTGTGTGTGTATACATATTTTTTTTTTTAATGTACAAATAATTACACTTAAGAAATTGATCCTTGAGTGAGTTTGAGTGCAGTTGTTGTCTAGTGTATGAGATTTATGTATTTATGGGAAATTTGTTTTAGTGATCTGTGCAGGAGCTGTAGCCTGAAGCTATTAATTTATAATTCCAATTCAGGGATTGATTTGTCTTATGAATATGGGCCAGTGATTGAGTCTTTCTGTTTTGCATCTTCCATACTTAACTTATGAAGATGCGTAAATACCCAAGGCCTTGATTCAGTGAAGAACTTCAGCACAGTCTTAACTGTATGCATTCAAGGAGGCTTCTTCCTCAAATTTTACTTGTGTTTTGCCTAGAGGTACTTATGCTGGATGAATAGTGTATTGACATAGGTTAATTTTATGCTGCCTGAGAAATGTAAAATAACCATAAAATATGTTTTCCCCACTTGGTACTGTTTTTTGTTCCTAGAGTAATATAAAACAGGAGTATTTTGGTGATTCTGCTTTGTAGTATTTCTAGAAAACTCTAACAGCATAATAATTCAATATCTATTTGATGTCTATTACTTGGCAGTATGGTCAATAAAGGTACATTTTAATATCTAGAAATAAGTCTGTTGTGTCTCAGAGACTCTTTTGATTAATAGGTAAGAGCCTGATGATTGGGAGAAAGTTTTCTATATTTTGCCACTTTGCACAGGTGCATATCCTGGCAAACTAGGTTGTTTCATGAGTAAATCAGTAAACATATATATGATGACAATAGCAGTGCCTAAAAATTCCTATCTTATTTTACCTGTTCATCAAGTTTTCTAATGACAAGTACAGTGCACAAGCAAATTAAATTAGAATGCAAAATATAATTTTTGTTCTTTAAAAATTGTGGAAAATTAAATGGAGGGAGAATGGAATGGAGAAAGCAGTTGTTAATAAGTCTTCCGCATTGCTGTGAATGAAAGCTTTTCAAGAAAGAAGATGTCTACCAGTCTTTAGCTTGTAGTGTGGGCTTGTAATGGTTTTGTACTGACAGCAATGTTTTTTTCATATAGGCTATGCAATAGATGACAGCAGGCTTTCTTTTGTTTATTTTGTGATTTTGATTACATGCCTCTTTGAACTGAGTTATAAATACAGTGGCCATTCTTTAAAATTACACAGCATAAAGACAGGCGAAATTACTGGAATTGTTTTAATGTACATATATATTATAATATAAATTATAACGTAAGTATGCTATAAATATCTAATTTTGGCAGCTTTTCTACAGATAAAAAACCATCTCTCTTTCTGTAGCCTCCTGTCCACATTTTAAATATAGTTGCTTGTCTAGTAGGTCACCTTTGAGCTTGATTTTTGGACATAGTAAGTAGTTGTATTTCTGGAGTCACTAGATAGTTCATGGATTTTAGCATAAGTGAAATTTTATTTTTTGTGCTTCAACTTAGGTAGATGGAATTAGTAGACATCTTTGACAATTTGAACCTTAACTGTTAGGGTTACACTCTCCATTCCATATGTACAAAAAATTGTGCAGCTATTTGGAGAATTTACTGAATGAAAGATTGAATTTTATCCCTTGTGTTTATTGGGTGCCTTTATGATCCACTGTTTCAAGCAGAGAATTATTTTGTTGTAGGAATTAATAAGCAAGGAAAAATAGTAATTTTCAAAAATGACAACACAATGTCAAACGAGTTAAAACTCATTTTACAGATTATGTAAACTGAATCTCTCTGCTAGGAGTCTTCAGAGATTTCTCGAAGTTTATCAGCAACATAGCATTGTTAATCAAAAAGATTTTAGTTACTTTTAGAGAGAAAAGTTGCGGTCTAGTACAACCTGACAGAGTCATTTTACGTATTCCACATGAGGAAAATTGAGTGCCTAGTAGAAAGTTTACTTACTTTATGTTAGGTTATTAAATGGTTTCTTTTTCTTGTTCTAGCATGCTATATGTTAACTTCTCCTCTCCTAGCTTAGGCACTAGGTCTCACTAGCAAATACTCAGCAATCTCAGAAGTCCTGCTTTTCTCTCCTTTCTTCAACTTAGAACCTTTCAGTTTTTCACATTCATCCAAAGTATTGGTGGGATCAGTGCTTTGTCTTGCTGCCCATGAAAAATCATTGCTATGGTTTTCCCATCCATCCTTTGCAAAGTAGCTGTTGAGATTTTTCCAACCTTTTCTAGTGTTTATAGTAATTTTGTCTACCTTTTAAATGACAGTGGTCCTATCTTCATCCAGGCTTAATCACAGTGGGGTTTTCTCTGCTGTGTTCTTATTTGTGACTCAGACCAAATCAGAAAGGATGTTTTTGCCAAACTGTTGATGGATGGCTATTGGAACGGGGGCACGGGCCTCTTGAGCCGTTGTACAAGCAATCCTCCTGTTAGCATGAGTTAGAAAAGGCTGTTAGCATAAGTAGGCCCCTGCAAGAAAATGGAAGTCGAGCTGGTAAGAAAGTGTTGTTTACGATGAGCAGAAGAAAGATCTCATCGGTGAAGGAGTAAGAAAAGACCCTGGAACAAGACACTGCAACTTTGTAGCAAGGAACTGCACCTGTGGCAAAGTCCAGTAAACACTGGAAAGCCCCGGCATAGTTTAAGAGTTAAACAGTGCAAATGTAACCATTTTAGGGCTTGGCCAATAGCATAGTGCCTGGTAGGCATAATTAACCAGAATGTAATAAAAAGGTTTGGATTTTTGCAATAAACGGAAGCTTGCATTATCAATCATATTGACTGGTTGCTTGCTTTCCCCTGCCATCCGCACCAAACCAATCATTACTGTTTCAGCGGGTATGACTCCACCCTCAGGAATAACTACTGATGATGCCAGTTAATGTTGGCATACACTGCATTCTGACCAGAGTCTTTTAGATACTCCATGTATGGAGTTCAGTTTAGTGAATAACACAGGATTGTCTTATTTAAAATGGCTTGAAATTACATGGGATTTCGATTTAGCAGAGATACAGCAATGCACTTAAATCACAGTGAAGGTACAAATTACATTTAGCTGAGTGTAGAATTGTAATATAGAGTTCAATCACAATGCATGTAAAAATTACATTGAGCAAAGTGTACCAATCCCAACACACAGTTCAATCACTAAACTAATGTGGATTTCATTGCAGGACTCTAATGGTATGCTGAAAGAAAAACATTTTATCCCAGTATTTAGATGCCTCTTTCAAGTCTGTCAAATAATCTCTTAAAATTTTTTTTTACTCTGAATTTTTTTTGTTTCTGAAAAAATTTTGAAATCTGCTGCAAGTAGTGTGTTACACTTCACTGATATTTAACTTTTTAAAATTAAGAACTTCATTGCTTCCTTTTAGGAGCTAAACCTTATTTGATCCACGAGCTCCTAGAGAAACAGTGCCTCTGGAGCTCTGTTTCAGTATGGTTGTCTTTAAATACCGTTTTTATGAGAACTGAAGTATAAATAGATAATTTGATAATTAGATTGTCTAACCAAAATGTATGTATACTTCACAGTACTTTTAATGTATGGTACTGTAGTGTTTTGACCCTGGCTGGATGCCAGGGACCCACTAAAGGCATTCTCTTGCTCCCCTCTGGAAACAGAGGAGAGAAAATATAACAAAGGTACATATAACAAATAGGAACCATAGGGAAATATAACAAAGGGAAAAGATAACAAATGAGTTGAGATAAGGACCATAAGAGTGCGCATGTATTGAGTTTTCTGTGACCAGGTTTTGCTAGTGGGGGTGGCTGTAGGGGAGGCTTCTTTGAGGAGCTGCTGAAAGTTTCCCCATGTCCAGCAGAGTCAATACCAGCCAACTCCAGGCTGCACCCACCGCTGGCCAAGGCCAGACCAATTAGGAGTGATAGTAGTGCATCTGTGATGATGTATTTAAGAAGAGAGAAAAAATAACTTAAGGATGAGATGAAGATGGGAGCCAGAGAAGAGCAGAGTGAGAACATGTGAACAACAATGCAGACACCAAGGTCAGTTCAGAAGGAGGGGCAGGAGATGCTCCTGATGCTGGAGCTGAGGTTCCCCTGCAGCCTGTGGTGAAGACCATGGTGGAGCAGCTGTGCCCCTGCAGACCATGGAGGACCACAGGAGTGCAGAGATCCACTTGCAGCCCATGGAGGAGCCCACGTTGGACCAGGTGGATGCTGGAAGGAGGCTGTGACCCCAAGGGAGGCCCATGTTGGAGCAGGGTCCTGGCAGGGAGCTGTAGCCTGTGGGGAGAGGAACCCACACTGGAGCAGGATTTCCTGGTAGGACATGTGGCCTGTGTGGGACTCATGCTGCAGCAGCCTGTGCCTGAAGGAATGTACCCTGTGGTAAAGTGAACTATGGGGCAGCAGTGTGTGAAGAACTGTTGCCCCATGGGATGGATTCATACTAGAGCAGTTTGTGGGGGCAGCACAGTGAGAGCTGCTATGAAGCAATGGACTCCATCTCAGAAAAACTCAATACAGGTACCATAGAAGAAATTAAATTTCTTGAAGAGTACAATAAATTAAAAAGGATTTCTTTTCATATTTTGCTATGAAAGCAATGGCATTCATTACCAAATAAAAGGACAATTTCTGGACCTGAATTTGCTGATACATGGCAAGAACAATAAAGTCTGAAATTTACAAGTCTTTTCCCCTGACTTTTTTTAAAAAATCAATCATCTTTCTCTATTATTATTATTACTACTACTACTACTACTACTATTGTTATTATTGTTATTATTATTTCCTCCAGGACATTTGAAACTATAGATAATGCCTCCCAGGGCTGAGATTATGCTCAACTACCTGAAAAATAGCAGATGCTGCTATGATCTTCATGGCAGACAGTGCTGCTATAGAAAGCCAGGAAACATTAGTGGAACATAACCCCAAGCAGAAAAATCATTGTTGAGATTGGCAAAAGCAAATTGTTCTGTATTAGCGTCTATGGCTTTTCACATCTGCTGAGTTAAATCAGCAATACTGGTGACAGCCCATTCTGCAAATGGCCCAAATGTTTTCTGTCTGATAATTTGAGTTTAACTTAGTAAGCAAAAAACTGCACAAAGCAATAGTATTGTGTGTTAGAGCAAGTTTCCCACAAACTATTAAATCAAAAACATTAGTGAAAACAATTACTTTGTTCACTTACTCACTTGGAAAGCAATATAGTAACTGTTTATAAGTACTTTGCTTTAGAAATATCCTTTGTATCTAAACAGATTCTGGGCTATAATTTTCTTTTTGTCTACACATTTTGTTTTAATGAGTTGTTTTGCTTTTCTTAAATATGTGAAGAGGTATGGATTCATATAAATATTCACATTCATGAAAACTGTATAGCTGAAATTACATTACAGAGACTAATTGAACCTATATAAATATTCTGTTCAGGTACAAGTATAATAGCAGGAACTGTTAAGAAGTGTAGCATTGCTAATCACCTTGTAGTATCAGTACCACTGATACTACTGAAATGTGTCATACTGAAATGGCTGAATGTGTCATAGTTTAAGCTCAGCTGGCAGCCAAGCACCACACAGCTGCTCACTTACTTTCCCACCAACTAGATGGGGGAGAGAATTGGACAATTCTAGTACCATTCATTGGCAGTACAGTACAAGAAGCAGAAAGGGCCTTGACACTGTTCAAGCACTGTTCAGTGACAGCAAAACCATCCCTGTGTTATGAAGACCATTTCCAGCACAAATCCAAAACATAGCCCCATTCAAGTTACTGTGGAGAAAATTGACTCTACCTTAGCTAAACCCAGCACAATATGACATAATAAGGTTTACAACAGCTATTATTAATGCATTTATTTAAAGTCATTTATTTGAAGTCATTAATTGTACCATCAAGTGTTTCTGCTTTTCTTTTGGAAAAAAGGGCACCTGTCTTTCCTCTTAGGAAACAAAATGCTTAACCTAATTATGAATTGTATCTGGTAAAGTAATACTACAATAAAGTATTATACTCTCAGTGAAGTAAAAATGCCCTGGGGATTTAGGGAGACCTAAGATCTATGACCACTACTCGTGATGACATTAAAGAAGTGTTTTTAAATGCTTAGGAATATGCTGCATTACATCATCTCCAGTTAATACACTTTTTTGGCTGGTATTAATCCATTTTAGGCTTCAGCATGAATATGTGGTACATTAATAGCCAGAAATAAAACAAATATTACAAGAAACAGGCCTTGTTCATATAAGAGTATTTAAAAACTAGATGCATACTAACGGATGTGTAATAAGCTTTCCTTGGGAGGCTAGAAGGGGCAGGAATGTCACTCTTGTGTGAAGGCCACTCCACATAGTTATTGTAATAGCATAGACAAAACCGATGATGTTTAATGGTGTATGGATAAGGTGTTTGAATCCAAGTAGGATGCATTGTCAAAGTGTATCCAGTGAAGAGTTTTGAATTTAATTTAATGATATGGCCAACTTTGGAGGCTTATATCCCTGGA
Source organism: Serilophus lunatus (assembly GCA_013399895.1). Taxonomy (NCBI): domain Eukaryota; kingdom Metazoa; phylum Chordata; class Aves; order Passeriformes; family Eurylaimidae; genus Serilophus; species Serilophus lunatus. The sequence goes on from VXBA01004950.1 coordinate 310,792, forward strand.
AATTTCTGAATTCTTTAAACCATAATGCCTAATGCTGTAGCAGAATTCAAGTCAGTCTTCTTACTCTTAACTACAATGTAAGTGTCAGTACTTTAAGAACTGAAGTCTCTGTTCCTTCTACCAGAGTCCAATACTCCCTGACCAGGTTTAGATGTCCCACATGAGAAGTATTTAGTACTGAATATACTGCGATATATGATGTTACTCAGGCTTTTGCATTAGCAGGGTCATGTAACAATGTTCTAAAAATTGCAATATATGCACACTGTAGCAGTTGCAATATGCAATTATGTCACAATAGAAATGCGATTCCCATTACTAGACTGTGTGTGCTTACTGTCATGTGACTGAAAGAATCAAATAATGATAATTTTGTTGCATTTTAAGCAAGTCTGAATTCCTATAAATAGCACTTATATTTCAGGCTAAGCATAGCATTTGCACTAGAATATGGTGTTGTGTGAGGTGTTGCCCTAAAGAGAGATTTATTTTTTGTAGCTGAAGCAATGGCCTCAACTATCAAGGCAATAATTATTGCTGTGGGAGTAATTCCTCTAAAATAAAATGCTGTTATTCAGATGGGGATTAAACAACAGAAATAGATCAACTTAAGGCTGTAAAGAAGGTTCGTTAAGTATTTGTCAGTGTTCCTGTGTGTTATACAATCTCTTGTGTGTGCAATCTCTTGAACAGTTCTGTCAATTGAGGTGCAAATATGTATTGAATTTCCTTGTCATGGCTAGCTGGTTCAACTCCTGTATTTTTCTTTTATTCTGTCTGACAGCAAGATATATTCTGTACTATAGCTGATTTGAAGTTCCTATGTGAAAGAATATCAAGAATGCATTATTCACTTTTGTCTTGATTAACTCTTAATTTGGAATGTAAGATTCATGCTGAAAAGCTGAAAAAAGCAAATGGCACATCAAAGTTCACACCAGGGAATTCTGTTGAGCACCTGTGCAGAATCCTGTTCATGCACTTGCTGTCAGTGAACTGTGAGGATGTGTATGAGTGACTTGGTCTGAGTTACAGCAGGTGTAGAAGTCAAGATATATTCCCTAGCTCTATTTCATGTGGTGTGTAAAGAAAATGCTCTCCACAGACATATATTATGTTTCATATCACTGCGTTGGCTGATCTGAATCTTTTGAATTGCCTGTCTGGGACCAGTGGTAGCTGCTCTTAGAGCAAGGTCAGGGATCACAACGAAGGTTTGACTGAATAAGAACACATATTGCAGAGTGTTGTTGATTAGCAGGATTGTGTAAGTGATTCTTCATCAAAACCTCCTCTACCAGAACTGCGACAGCATTCCCAGGCTCTTTCAGAAAAATGCCAATATGTAAGATTTTGAGTGAAGCATCATGTTCGTAATGCTTCTCGAACAATTACATACTGGTTTTATGAAGTAGATGTTTGATTTTTGGGCGGCAATGTATGAATCTCTTTCATTGTGGGAACAGATGCTTCCACCGCAGTTTTTGCAGTTTTTGATTACTGGGGATTGGTACTGATACATAACTGAAGTAGAAAGTATGCCTGCTTATGACAGTAGGGTTTTGGAGATCTTTCAGTCAGTATGGGCACCACAAGTGTTCTCCATTATTAGTCTGAGGATCCTCAGTTAAGGTGGATTTTGAATGAAGCGAACTGGACATTGCAAGTTGCCTTGTATCCTTCTAACAGACACATTTATCAAAGAAACACTCAGCTCACATGATGCACCTGAATGTCTGCCCTGAAACTGCATGCATCAATGTGAATTGGGAAAGTAAATTTATTTTAGGCTGAGTCACTGATTGCTCTTCAGCTAAGTAGTAAGTAATGAAAGGCATCATTAAAGAGAATAAGATGAAGTATGAAGTACTGGATAAATAGGAAAAAGTAAAACCTAAAAAATCTCTCAAGTTTTTCAAGGGTTTTTTGGACATGAGTAGGACTTTGGTATTCAAACAGACAATTGAAGAAAGGCTATAAACTCTGCCAAGGCAGCAGTGTTTGTTACATCAAAACGATTATTATATACTCTATGCTTTCTCTCAAACAGGTGGAAACTGGTGAGTTTTTTTTTTATTTTTTTTTTCCTTGCCTATTTTGAATAACCATATTCTCAGTTTTTAGTCATGGTGCATATACATGGAAACCAGGAAGGTAAATTCATCTGTTTTTTTCTGAGAAGCTGATCTGGAAATTCTTCATCTCACTGATATTGGAAAAAGCACAAAAAGTGAGATTGGCCAAGTTCCACTGATGTAGAATATTTGTAGAGAAGGTTGCATATTCTACCTGGTAAAGAAGTTGTTCAAAGCAGCATCGTTGTCATATTCTGTAATGGGAGTCATGTACTCTATAACTTTTTTTTTTAAGTTGTCAATTTCTTTTGACATTTGATTATTTCAGTGGATGTGTGGGTGAATTTTGATTATAAGGTGATAAATTTCTGAAGCCCTTGAAGGATGATAATTTAAGCTCAAGGTTGCCTAGGAAATTCCTGAGGATGACTTAAATTCATTAGCCATACATTAGCGATCACAGAGGATCAGACAAAGCATGTGATCCTTAAGAACATCTGTTCTGTCTACTTCTAATTTTGTACCCCATTAATACTTCCTTAAAGCAGTACTGGGTTAGGCAGTCTCCCTCTGAACGGAGAAGGGATATTTTTCCTTTCCTGTCCATGTTTCTAGGCTTCTTTTAAAGGGAGAAAAGTGATGGGTTGCATGATGTAATGTATGGGAAGATCATGTCAGAGAGCTTGTGTAGTTCATGCGGAGATAGTGAACTGCAGTAAGGTTCACTGAGAAGACAGTCATACCTCAGAGGAGATGGAAGACAAAACTTGAGATGATAGAGGTCAGGGCAAATAAGAAGTGTTTGTTTCTAGTCAATAGTCATCTAGAAGTAGTTGCTCTAAACATAAGTGAAGTAGAAAATAAATTTAATAAAATACTGTTAAATTTTTTTAAGGTTATGACTGATACATGTCTGGTACATACGCGTATGACACTTTCTCTGGCTTCATTTGGAATGAGGTTTGAAAATAAATAAAATTCTTGAAAGCAATGAAATGCTGATAAATGCTAGCATTATTCTTGTGTCCTGCATGCTTTTCAGTTTCTTGGTCAAGAAAAGATTTGAAAGATGGCACAGCAAGGAACTGAAATTATGGACTTTATATGCAACTAGGGGATAAATATTGTTCTCCTCAAAGACAGAACCAATGTAGTCATGAACTCGGCAATCTGCTCTAGGCAGTGGAAAGTCTAAACACTTTGTGAGAGAACTAGAGTTATCATCCTAGAATTGGTTTCAGGACTTGAAATTTGAGGATAGATTTTTGAATAAAGAATAGCATAATAGGCTGAGGTTCAGGTGAAAACTTTAACTCTCCTGGGAGAATTATTCAGCAGTGATAAAGAGTGGAGGAATCAAAGGTTGTCAATTTCAAAATGGATAATAGATATGGAAGATGCTACAAACCTTCATAATAAATTTTGTGTGCCTCTTTGTTTTCTTTGTAAGGCACAATCAAGCTCTGAATTTTCTGTGAGGCAGTCAATATAATGAGAATATTTAAAATAATGACAGTATAAGCTCCTGAAAGAAAATAATGTGAAAGGAAGAATTAAAAAAAAAAAAAGTCAATAAAGCTGACTTGTAAGACTGTTTTGTCAGGGAAAATTTAAATAAATAGAAATGGAGCTGAATGCATAGATTTCAGAGCTATTTGTTTTACAGTTCTTTAAATTGAAAGCTATAGAAAAAAAATAATTGGACAGAATGTTTTTAGCTAAAAGCTTTGTTAAGCTTCTACCTTGAAAAATAAGTAGTTCAAAAGCTATAAAAAAATGCTGACATTTTACATGTTCATATTTTCCTTATGTTCAGCTGTTTCTTCACTGGTGTTCTTTTGAAGCAAAGTTATTCACCATAAAGCTGTGGTGCTGAATATTTACAGCTTTTTTTCACTTGTTTTGTATGTGCCTTTCTATCTGGATTATGGGCAAATATTTGTTAAATTTATATTATTTTTCTTGAGAAACTATAACAATGGATTAAAATTCACATGCAAGATATATTAATTATTTTATTTTTACTACATTTAGCTAGCTTGTAAACAAATATTTTATTGATATGAAAATATTTATCAATATTTTATTGATATTTTATTCAACGATGATAAAAATGTTGTCAGCTTTATAGTGGTTTTGTAGCAATGTGTGATAATTTATCATAGAAGACCCACAAAGCCTCTACATTTTCATGAAGTGGAGAAGGCAGTCATGAGCTGAAATAATGTGATGAATCAGCTTAATGTACTTCATTAAACATTTCTGTTTTGTTGGAATTTTGTTCTTCTGAAGTAAACGATTTTTCTTAAATATGTTATCAGAAGGGGTCTGTATGCTGTAGTCTTTTTTTGTTATCTGAAGGTTTAATTCAAAACTTTTCACGTTTTGTTTTCCACATTCACATTTTGATTATTCTAATTGACACCTACATGCCTTCTCATTGATTGTCAAAGATTTAATAGACGCTGTACATATGATCCAGCATGCATGTCTTGCTACTTCCTAGATCTAATTGTTTCCCATTACTCCCTGGCTATAAAGTTTGCCTCTTTTTTCCCCTTTGGAAAATGAGTGTCACTCTCCATAAAGAGTCATGAGGTGCCATTCTTTCTGAATGGAGTGACTTGTCTGGTGCTGCTTGGCAGGATGCAACATGCTCCTTCCATAAGAAATTTAGGCCAGATTACGTGGAGAGATAGGGGATAGAGGTTGGAGGGATTAAGGAGCGAGAGAGTGACGTGGTATTATGCATAGGAATACAAATTGTGAGCAGTAGAGTTAGTGGCATACTTTCTTACGCTATATGTGGAGCAGTCAGCTCATGACAGAGATGTCAAAGCCTTCCTTAATTGTGCACTTGTTGTGACACAACATTTTTTTAGACTTCTGCACCTGTATTCACTCTTAGACTTACAACATTGATCTTTTTTGGCACACGTGACAGATTCATTGTTGTTTATCTTCATTCCATGATTACAATGTAGCAAATTGTTTTTTTTAAGAGCTGCCTGAGACTACCTTAATTGAAGAGAAAGTTCAAGAGACAGAGGCATGGGCCAGGCCTCTGGTATACCTTTGGCAGTCAACAGAACCTAATTTCAATGCTGAAAAAGAATACAATGCAGCTTGTGCAAAAAAGAAACCACACTGTGCCATCTGTACTCTTCTTATGCCATACTACAAGGTAAGCAATGTTCTCACAGCTCTATCTCTGAGTGAAGTGTGAAATAGCTGTCTGGCTACTTCATCTCCAGTAAATTATAAACCAGATAATCGTATGCATAAAAAAATAAATTCAAAACTGTTCTGATTAGAGCTTGTTTGCTGTCCACCTGCACCTACCCTTGGTTGCCGACAGTATATGCCTTGTATTACAATTTATGCAAGATTGATGTTAGTGCATGTGTGCTTGCCCTTGAAATTTTGGTTTTTGAGGTGGTGAACCCTAATAGGTTTAGATATTAGCTATCTTTTAGCTATTTCCTTATATGCTCGTCTTCAAATACATTTTATCAGAGCCTTTTTTATGTTAGCTTTCTTCAGTGTTGAAGAAGTAAACGTTTTCACAGTACTTAGGCCTTCTAAGGAAATTATTACCACAAAAAGCACTGTTTGATACTGACTTGTGGAATTAGTGAGTCAAATGTCAACTAAAGTGCTGTTGTAATACTCTATTACTACTAAGCTACTAAGCTGGAAAAAATCCTAAACAAGGAAAACTCCTTTTATTTTACTGGATCCAGTTTAAGGGCTGAAGAAATTACAGTATCATTGATCACTGCTGTAATAACACTAGTTTGCAGGCTGAGTTCTGTTCTAGATTTCAGTTATTTTGAACAATCAACGTAGAATGACCATGATAAACACCTAGAGACAGTTAATTTTCTCATGAAATGTTTATACTGTTGGTACAAAAGCTGGGAGGAGAGGAGTAGTTTCATCATAGTCAAAAGGTAGAGTAAGATTCTTTCTTTTACTTAAATATAAATTTTGTTTATTTTCCAGCCAGGCAATTGTGATGAAGATAGTCCTACTTTTGGGGAAGCAAACTCAGCAGAAACAATGATGGCAGAAAATGAAAAGACTAAACCGCTTATTCCAGAGATGTGTTTTATTTATAGTGAAGAAAACACGGAAAACTATCCATCAAATGCCTTTGTTGAAGAAGATGGGACAAGTCTGCTGATTTCTTGTGCAAAGTGTTGTGTACAGGTTCATGCAAGTAAATATCCTAATTGTTCTTTTGGTGGAAATGTAATTTCAAGTTTTCTTTTATTGACAAAAAAAAAAAATATATATGTATATATATATAAAATTGATAAAATAATTAGCTAGGCTTCTAGCGTGTCTTTAAAAGTACTTAACATTTCTATATGTAATGCTTCAATTACTGGCTAAATTTTTTTTGAAAATTAATGGTTGCTGTAAAATATTGAAGAATTAACTTTCCTGGAGTCTTTCAATAATCACAAACTTCTGATTTTTGTCTCCAGTCTGAGCAATTAAATTAATATTTTGCCTCCCATATTTTAAACACTGTGTGATGTTGGTATGCCCTTATTAAGGAGTCAGGGTAAAATTCTCCTGGAGGACTTGTGATTATCTTCTTGTGATTAACTTTAAGTATGTAGTAATTTCCTTCAACTTGCATTCTTTTTTATTGCAAGACTGACTGATGAATGCATGGATTTTCTGCAGTAGCTTCTGAAGTTCATGTGATATTTGGAAATATGGTATAATTGCATAGAATAGATGTCAATATATTGAGTCAAAATTTTATTGGAGGGAGAATTGGTGAATTGCAGAAATATGAAATACCCTGTTACTTGGGTTTTTTTGGGGTGTTTGAGGTTTTTGTTTTGGTTTTGTTGTTTTTTGGGCGCTTTGTTTGGGATTTGTTTTCTTTTGTCTTTGGTTGGTTGTTTTTTGTTGTTTTGGGGTCTTTTGGTTGTTGTGGGTTTTTTTATTTTGTTTAGTGGGCTTTTCTGGGTTTTTCTTCTTTTGATATTTGTTTGTTTTTTGAGTTTTGGGAAGATATGTTTCATAGACTATGAGTTTAGCAGAAAGCCTAGATTGGATAAGTCTCCTTTGTCACAGCACATGAGTTTTACTAATGTTTATGTACAATTGAATTGTATGAAATTATTGATAGAAAGGCGGAATATAATAATACAGCTCTCTTATTTTAGGTTGCTATGGTGTCCCTTCTCAAGAAATCCATAATGAATGGTTGTGTTCTCGGTGCAGAAAAGAAGCCTGGACAGCTGTAAGTTTCACACATTGCTTAGCTGTCTAAAATATTAGAGATTAAGAGGAAAAAAAAAAGCAACACATGCGTTATTTTATGTGGAATGCAGCCTGTGTATTTTTTCTGAATACACTTCCAAGGGAAAAATTATTTCTAAAATGCAATTAGATTTCAATGTAAAAAATAATGGCATTTTGATAGACAAATTTAGAATGGTTTTATAGTCTCATGAAAAGGATTGGCTAACAAAATATATTTGTGTAAAAAATGTTATTTAAGGAAAAATACTGAAAATTGAAATGCACAAAAAAAGGAGAAAAAATAAGATTTTTCCTACATAAGTATAATCCAGTTTTCATCTGTCCTTGATTACCAGAGTACCTTATTATGGCTTCCTTTTCAGACAATTGCGAGTTTCAGGATGTCCTGAGATACATTTGTGAACTACTGTTACAGTATAAGGGAAATGTTGATGGGAAAAATGTAACTGTTCTGGCAAGTGACAGGTTTCTGTGAGCTCAGAATTTAATTATCAGTTAGACAAACAGGCTGAGAAGGCCCTGCTACTCTATCAAAAGGTTTCGTTAATTTCTTTTCAGGGAGGACACAGCTATGAAGTCCAAGCATGAGAATTCTAAGGAGAATATTCTTATTCATTAAATACTATGTATGATAGCAGTAGGACTGAATCAGATATTTTAGTTAAAAACACTGAAAAATTTAGTGTTGCCTTGGAACCTGATGTCAACTTAATATATATGTTATATAATACAACAGAAACACATTTGAAGAGAAATTTGGAGAGATGCTTGGTCTTTTGACTTTAGTACATTTTTTTAAAACCAAAAGTCTTATCATTTGCTAATGCTGTGCTGTAGAAAGGATTATAAAATTGTTCTCGTGTTTTAAGGTTATTTTGCGAATGTTCTTGAAGTTAAGAGGACATTTAGATTTCAGCAGTAAGTGAAACATAGGAACAATAGATACCAACTTGACTCATTTACATTCACTATGAGTCAATAAGAGGGGAACTTGATAATATGATAGAAAAAGGAAAATGTTGTGAAGAAGACTAAAGCGTAACTTGCCTGGAGTTTTTCTTGGGCAAACTTTTAGCAGAAAAATTAACACCCATGGAAAATATTAATTTGAGATGAACGATGCACATTTTACTCTATACATTTAGTTTTATTCTGTTACGATGCATTCTTTTCTTCTGAAAAGAAGAAGGATCTTAATTTTAAGGAAAGTACTTTTTTAGCCAAATTATTTGAGGAGATGAGTTGAAGCAGTGAAAGTATCAAAACCATAAAGAAAATAGATCAATGGAAATTTTATGTAATGATGTTTTAGATTTTGGATTTTTGCAAAAGCACACTCTAGGAACTGGAGAGAAGATCCAGTGTATTCCTGCAATTTTAGCTGTTAGGTATCAAGAAGGTAATAGGACTGAAATGGAAAGCCATTTTCACCATGCAAGGACTACACAGTATGTGTTGGCCATTTGGACAGTTTATGTTATGCAATCTTTGCCTATGACATATTTCACTGAATTGCTGTGATTATATGTGTGCATTAATTACTGTACAGCTGAATCATTAGTGCTCACAACATTGTATTTCTGTAGCTCTCTTTTGGTAACCTAAGTGAAATGACCTTGTACCCAAGAGAGCTGTTCATTCAGACATGGTTTTGGAATAAAGTTCCATTCTTCATACCTTCAGTTGTCTTTAAGTTAAGAAGTTTTAATGAAGTATTTGAGATTGAAGAGACCTCACTAGTATTACATTTACTTAAAAACTTGTCCTCTAATCTGCCATCTTGTAGTCTTTGTTATTACATGTCATTCACTTGTAAATGTGAACTGTTCATTTTCACCTGAAATATGTAGGAATGATAGATAGTAGGTCTATTACCCTAGTTAAATAGCAAAGATCCAACTATTTCAAGGATATGAATAATGCTTTCTTAGATACCCATAAATGAATGATACCAAATTCACTTTTATTTTTTAATAATTGTATCTTTCAAAATTATTGAAGTGCTGAAGCAATCTCAGAGTTATAAGTGATTATGAGAGTTTAGATGAAGTTTAGATGAAGTGACATCACCCTGGAAAATTTATTGTTGCTTTTTAAAATGATAGGACATGGGTGGCCTGGGGAAGTAGGCAGCAGTCAACTTATCTGGGATACCAAGAAAAATACTGAACAAGTGATGAATCTATCAATTTCTAAAAACCTAGGCAATAACAAAATACAAAGAGATATGTATTTGAGACTGATCATGGGAATAAGGAATAAGCAAAAGATTTCATGCATCCTGCCTTTCAGATGCTTTTGATAGTGTTTTAAATTCTGATATTGCAATGACAGAAGAGATATGATTGAAATCAATAGTTGCCAAACATATAACAATATAGATTTGCTTTCAACCCTTAATGTCGCAGGCCACCAACCATCATTCTCATCAAACTCTTAAAATTATTAAGAGAATGATAAAGTTCTGAGCATTGTTTGCTGATTACTTTTCATGCCCTTGAGGAACATATGTGGAAATCTAGACTGGTCTATTTTAAGCTGTTTAGGATGATTGCGCAGGAACTGAGGGTGTATACTTCATGTGAAGCTACCAAAGTGTTAAAACTATATTGAAGAAATGGTATAAAATAAATCATATAGAATTCTACAGAAATAGGTACAGTAGGAGTTGTCAGCTATGCACAATAAGGTAGGAGTCTTAGCCTAAGCTGTAGCTCCTGTTGCCAACTGCAATTTTGACCACTCTGGTCACAAACAGAACATTAAGTCATCAGTTCTATAGAAACTAAAACATCATGAGGATGTTTAAGCCTTGTACTAGAAGCAAAGCCTGAAAAAAACCGTGGAACAGTCTTTTTGCTGTCTTCAGATTAAGTGAGTGAAATTGCAATAAACCAAAATTCTTTTAATATTCCTGACAGATCTAAATCATTCCATGAGGGAAGGGAAGATTTAATCTTCTTAGTATAGCCGGGGGAAGGCAGAAAGAAAAAAAGTTGCATTCTATCATTTAAAGTTATAGTGTATCACTAAGAGTAGAACAATCAATTGCCATTCTCTCATTTTAGGTACAAGAAGACTTGTAGAGGCTTTAAGCTGCATCAGCAGAAGTTAATACCAGGAAATTTTATGAATTTTATGAATTTTTATTTCTTAAACTAGTGAACCACGGGAATAGGATATATAGAGATTGTATAGAAGCTACTCCATCACTATTTTTAGAAACATGTTAGACAAAAGTTTTTAAGGGATAGTTAAAGAAGACTGATTATGACTTGAGGCAGAAGGATGAAGTAGACAGCAAAGTTTGTTTTTTCTATAGTTCTCCTTTGGTTGTTTGAACAATATTTTTCATTGCAAAACAATATGACTATAGTTTTGCGTGGAGAAAAATTTATCAGTTTGATATACACCTTAAATATATTAATATATTTGTGCTTGTATGAAACTTCATTCCTGACTTCAGCATAACAAGAATTGCTGATACTTTTTTGGTCCTATTTGTCGTTTTAGAATAACTTTTCTGTCCCTTCAGAGCTTGGACAATAAGCCTAGACTATCCTAACAGTTTTCACTTCAAAATAGTACAATTATTATATCTAATCTTAGCATTATACTTAAGGTAATGTGTTTCTCTTTTAACCAATCTTCTGTACATCTGTTAGAATAGACAAGTGAATTAAATACACCACCCAGAGTACTATTTTCCCTTGTAAAAATCTGCAATTTATGTTATTTGTACTAGCCTGAAGCTTAAAGTTTTATGCTTAGTTTGAATTAAATGCATGTTTGTGTTTTCAATAAATTTTTAAATTTTTGTATTTTTCTCACATCATCATAGAATACCAGTTTGAAAGGGGACCTCAGAAGTCATCTGGTCCAACCTTAGGCAAAAGCAGTCTAGACAACATGGACATCCTGTCAACTGAATTTTGTGTCCAAAGTAGGGAACTCACCACTTCCCTAGGGAGATTACTCCAACGGCTCATAGTTTTCAGAGTGAAATTTTTTCCTCTTGTCTCCAGGAGTAACTTGTATGTGTTACCCCTTACCTTTTCCATGTGACTCCTTGTAAGAAAGGTAGTCTCCATTTTCTTTGTAGCCCCCCCTTTAAATATTAGAACCTGATGATAAAGTCTCCTAAGCCTCCTTTTCTCATGGCTGACAGGTTTCCCAGTCATCTGATCATCTTATGGCCCTTCTCTGGTGACCATGTCCTTTTTGTATAGTGTGAACCAAAACTAAACACAGCTTTTCCATATCTGTTGTTTTACGTACAATATTTCAATTGTATTTTAAATTGCCGTGTAGTACCATAAGTCCCTCTGGAGAGGATGATGAAATTAAAGAAAATCACTTATTTGCATGACCTTATTTTTTTTTACTATAGGGAGTACAGGGCGAAGGTATTTTACAGTCCAGCTGACACAGTTCAGACTTCAAGTTTCTACATAAACCAAATAAAAAAATCACATTCATCTAAATTTTTGTTTAGGGTAAGCATTCTTAAAAAACTGCAGCTGTTGCAGATCTGAAGTAGATTTGACTCTAACTCTTTGTGGGAATTGTATGTACACATGCCTTCCAAAAATCCAATTTTTAAATCAGAAAACTGAACAAAATTAGAAGATTTAATTATCAGGAAATACCTATTCCCTGAAACTTCAACTTCCTGGATGTCTGAAATAGTTTTCCCTCCTCTTCACATTGATTCCTGGAAGGAGGAGATCTAGCTGAAGACAACCTGTCTGAGAAATTCCTTTCTGAGTAAGACATTAAATACCAAAGAGAAGATTGATTGAAAATCAAGGAGGAAGAAAAGTTTTGCGCAATGAAAAATACAATGGAAGTTATACAAGATTGGTGCAAACTTGTTTCAAAGGTCAGAGTTTTAGGAGGAAAAATTCATTCTGATTCCTTTGCTTACACAATTAAATATTGTTTTAAATTCTGTTAAATTATACTTACTTAAAATCAGAGCAGTTATATTAATTTTATGGCAAATTTGGTCTCTATTAGGCTTTTGTATATCAGCATGATTTTGCAAAGCAATGAAGCATGAGCACTGTCAGAAATCAGTCCTGTCTTAATAGCTAAATGAAACTATTATGTTAATCCCAACTATGAACATCATTAAAGTGTGGAAATAGAAAAATGTCTATCTGGGCTTACATTGACAGAGGCAGACTTTTCGTGTTGGATATTCCATTTTATATTATCAGAGGAAACTGCTTTTGAGATTCAGAACAATACTGTTTGCTTGCAATTGAAGCACCTCTAAGTCGTTGAAGTTTGCAATACTTTATGTCAAATTTTCACCCTGGATTCATAACACATGACACATCTTTGTATTCTACTTAACAGTAGGTCCTGTTTGATCACACTTATTGACAAAAAGAATAGTGATACCAAGTGGTCTATGCTAATGGTCGAAAAGTGGCCATAAATCAATCCTTCAAAACAATTAAAAAAAATCAAGTAATATTCAATAAGTCATCTGCATGTCTCTTGAAAGTGTAACTGTATTCACACAAAGTGTCTTGCTTTAGAACAAATACCTCATTAATCTTAAATTCTTCAGCTAGAGAAAGTTAGTGAAGTCAGGAAGAATAATGGCTGGCATAATAGAGAATGCAACATACTGTACAACAAGCAAAGACATGGTCACCTAGTAGCTATAGCACACAGAGTTCCTTTGTTAGAGGACAAAAGGATATGGGATAGGAAAGAGTTAGAAAGGAGACCGAGTAAGGAAACAGGTAAATACACTTCGATACCTTGCTTCATAGAAAGCTAGCTGTTCATAAGGCTACTAAGGAAGCTGAAGTTATTCTCATGCTGTTCTCCACAGCACTATAGAAATTAAGTACCAAATCTGGTTAGTTGGCACTGATTCTGTGAACAGATCATATGTTTAAACAGCTTAGCAGATTTTTTTTTTCTGTAGATGAGATTATTCATGCTTTATGTATTACTTACTGATAATCAGACTTCGGGTTTCATTGCATCTTATGATTAGTGTAGCCCTTTACACCATTTGAAGGATTTTCATTTTCCCAAAGGCATCAGAAAAGTGACATGTAAGAGATTTCTACATTCAGGCTCGGAGTCTGCCCTATTTCACCCTACAGAAAATAATGATTTTGTATGTTCTTTTTATAGTGGTGCCCTTCTCACTGATACAGTGTCAGCATTTCCATTATAAACTCCTGTTTCTGAGACTGGTAACCGCCAAAATTAACTCAGTACGTGTGGGTTGTTCTACAGTGTCTTAATTGTCAGACAGATTTTGCTAACAAGCTTTAAAAGCATTTGAATGTTGTTAATGAAAGAAGCTATTTGGCATGAAAAATCTGTCTATAATAGAAAAAATAAAAACTTAAAGCTTTCTGTGGTATTTTGTTTTCAGAAAATTAAGACATGATTTTTTTTTTATATGTTTATTTATTTTTTAAATCTAGGTTTTACAAAACCTTCTCTGGAAAAACATGACTTATTGGGAAAATTACTTATAAATGCTACTGGCAATCTATGTGGACTCTGAGGTGGAGAGCATGATGTTTCTTTTCAGTTTTGGCAATAGGCTAGTAACAGGAATGTTTTCAAAAACTTTTTGACTGTTTTTGTATTGCTTATGTATGTTATTGTATTTTCGTTGCTTTTTAATGTATTGGTTTCAAAAAAACAGTCTTTGACACAACATATTTTAACAGGTTTGTAAATATGGAGTTTCTCTGGTTGTTTCACAGAAGCCAATTTGAAGACCATTAAACTCAGAAAATATCTTTTTAACTTGTGTGCCATTAGGCTCAAACTTAAAGTCTATTTTTGACCTTGCATTCCCTTCACTGCAGCTCACCAAGTCAACCTTTGCCACTGTCGTGTGAAGGGGGACAGAAATAATAGAGGTTCTGTCCTGAGGATATTAAAATACATTTTTTAAGGCTGTTCAGTGTCCCACCCTCCAAAAGATGTCTAAACCAGTCTGTTAGAAGTCTGTTTAGTCCAGACTCTTTGCTAACAGATTCATTGAGTTTAGATGGGAAGCTTCTTCAGGGACTTCACAAAATTAGTGCTGTTAAGTGTCTCACTCCTAGAGTAGTTATGTCTAAAACAGTTTGTCAGATTTTAAACTTTTTACTAGCAGATTCACTGATTTTAGATGGGAAGCATGTCCAAGACTTCATAAAATAGCAAAAAGGAGAACAAGACCCTTCAAAGAGACTTCTTGTGTGTTATTTCACTGTAGAGAACTACCAGCGTCACAATATCACAGACTAACTGATTAATTAATGAAATAACAAGTTTATTAATACCATATCATGACAATTGAAGAGGATTTAATATGTCTTTGATAATGTTTTAACTGCAAAAATTATACTGAGGCTATAAAGTTTACTTATTGTCATGTTACACAAATGGGCATCAAGGAACTCAATGGCAAAACTTCCTATATTAAAGCAGGGTAATTAAAAGTATTTTGACAGCAGAAAATATCCACACTTGGGCAAAATACCCAAAACCTTAGGACTTAACAGGACTGCACTGCAAACCATCAGTAGCACAAACCATACAGTGAAACTCACTTAGCACACAAACAAAACCCTAGAGCAAAGTATAGTGAAGTGTAAGGTAGCCACAGTATAGTATTAAATATAAAAAAGATATAAAAATATAAAAAGGAAAGAAAGTAACAATTAATGATCGCTCACTCTGAGATGTTTCATGTGGGATGGAGGAAGAGGGCAGTTGTCAGTTACCTATGGTCACCACAGCAGGGTAGCAGAGAGTCACCTCCCTTGATTTGCTTGCCATGTGTCTTGTGATGCAACACAGGATATGGTTGGCTTTCTGGGCTGCAAGCCAGCTCATATTGAGCTTCTTGCCGACCAGCACTCCCAACATTTTCTCAGCCAGCAGAAGTCATGATCTGTTCTTCATCCAGTCTGTATTTGTGCTTGGAATTGCCCCAAACCAAGTGTTGTTCTTTGGCAGTGACTTTCATAATCTCAAAATTTTGCAGGAAGAATGATCAGGTTTGTATTTTATACCTAAATTCAATGGGTTATTTATTTATTTATTTAGCTAATCTCATTCTTTTTCTCTTCAAAGGGGAAATTGTCATCTTTCTTGTTCAGAAGCTTGGGAACAGTTACTCTTTCTACTGTAAACATTTTCTCAATTTGAGTGACTAGTAACAACTCTTACAGAAAGTAGTTCATAGTCAGTGATCTAATAATCTCCATTTTATACTTTATGCATGTTTCTTTTACTTCATATATGCACGTTCAAGACATAAAGCACACACAGTACACTCCCCTCATCAGTTATTTTTACGCCAGTTACCTGAAAAGTGTATTTTGCTTCATATTTCAGTCTCAGCCTTTCCAGTTTTCTTTCCTTCTGTGGCTACCGAATTCTCTCCGTATTCCCGTTCTCCATCTCACCTCTCCTTCCTGTCTTTTCAAGTCTTCTTATTCCAGCCAGCTCTCTTCTGCTCTTCGCATTCTTGGAGATCACTCTTCTCAAATATACTATGGACAGTGTAGCGAAACACTGCTCTGTATAGCGTTGCCTCTGCCTGGCATGACATGGGAGTTGCAATTGCAAGGCCATCCCTAAATCAAGGACAGGGCAGACTGAATATTTTTAGGATTAAGCTACTACTAAAATGTGGAAATTATGTAACTGATGATTTGTAAACTTTAAATTCCCCAAGGCGGAGGTCTTGAACAGGCTTGAATGCATCTGAAAGAGGAAAATGTTCATCTACAAAAGACATGTGGCTGCCTTCTATTTTCAAGAACCTACTTTAAGGTTGTAGCCAAGGATGTGACTACATATTAAATTAATATTAGCCTGTGGTGGATATCTCTTTCATGGAATTATTCAACCTCCTTAGTCAGCATGAACTTCAGTCATCTACAGTCTATAATGAGGGTTGTGAGTTATAACGGTAGCGTATGTAATGGTGCTCCCAGTCAAGAAACTGAATCTGTTACTAGATAACCATAAATTTTTATGCAATTTGTTATTTTTTATGAGTATTTTGTCTCTAGAAAACGGGAGGTTTGTGGCTGAAGGTAATAGCTTGAAGTGGATACAGTAGTGGTCTCTGAATTAAAATTAAATAATCTCAAAAGCTATTTTCTGAGTAATAATTATTCCCTTATTGTGGAAAGATTAAAGTATTCATTAGTGGACCATTGCTAAAAACAACATTTTCCAAAGTGTAAAGAGAACACCACTCTTTTTTCTCTACACATGGATAAATATAGACACAAATATAAATAAACTGAGGAAATGAGGTAGCCAAAGTGCAGTAGTGCCGTATCCAAATGCAAATCTGTGTTAAGACTATTAGAAGTGTGACCTTGAGCATTATAAGGCAGTTGATAGAAAAGATTGAAGACTAAGGATATCTATCTTCAGTTCAAAGATTCCTGTCTAAAAAGTCCATGAGAGTGGCTTGAAGAAAACAAAATGCGTTTAACAGCCATAGCCTTCAATTTGACTTGACTGTGACATAGTTGAAGGTCAGATGTCTGTTTTAATTAGTTACTTTTAAATGAGGCTAGTAAATCAGCATTATTGTGACATACCTTTGCAGCAATTGACTCCTGAAGGTAAAACCCCACACTTCTGGTCTTTTACAAGAAATATTTTTAGGAAAAAACCCCCTACAAACCCCAAACATTTCCTTGCCACTGTTTTTAGGCTCTTGAGTACTTTTAGACGCGAGTCAGAGTTAACAGAAACATTGGGAAAATAGATGAAAAAAGATAGATGAAAAAAGGGTGGAAATACCTTCTAAATTGGATAAATAGAATCCCACTTAGTGCTTGAGATATTTTCAAGGGATAATGACTTTAAACTGAAGGAGAGTAGTTTGAGATTACATTTAAGGATACTGTGACACTGACGAGACACTGGAGCAGTTTGCTCAGAGTAGTTGTGGATGCCCCATCACTGGAAGTGTTTAAGGCCAGGTTGGATGGGACTCTGAGCAATCAGGTCTAGTGAAAGGCATTCCTGCTCATGGCAAGGAGGTTGGAACTAGATGATCTTTAATGTCTTTTCCAGCCCAAGTGATTCTATAATTCTATAATTCTATCGTCAGCACTTGCAATGTTTCAAGCCACTAGCCAAAATACATTGAAGTTACTTGAAAATATTAATTCTGGCTTAGCTGCTAAATAAAACTGTGACAATAAAGCTAGCACAATAATTTATTATAAAAATAATAATATTCATATATTAATAAAGTTGCATTTTGTTGATTTTTTAGAATCAGAAAACATGAAAATGTAATGTATAATACATGTAATATATATTGCAATGTGAGCTTAATGCCAACTAATTGGATTTTCCTAATATCTAGGTAGTTTCTGAAGATAAAGGTTTAAAATTGCAGGTTATGTACAATAGTAAGATGTGCCATAATGAATTAAACTGATGTCTGTTTTAGTCTGCTATCCTCTCTTGCACAGCAAGAAATTAATACCTGGTGAAGAATATGCCTTTCATTCCCTAATGCTTTCTCAATCTCCTACAATATGCAAATATGAAGCTGCCTTAGCCAAAGGCAGTATCTTTCTGTCTACTAAGTAAAAGGTAAAGTTTGTAAGATTTCTTTTTCATGACCTTATGCTGCTGCTTTCTCAATTAATATAAAATTTTAGCACACACATCTGGCAAACAGACACATTCTCCATGAAGAATCTTTCTGTTTGTTTTGAATCTGCTGCTGTTTTCCTTTGATAGCATCCACCTACTTATTGTACTGGAGTACCTTTTCCAAGTCTCGTTATTTTACCGGCATCTGACAAAGAATCTTCTCCTTACTAGCTTGACCAGCCAAACATGCTCAGTTATCCCTTGTGCAGAAGCTGTTGTTGTTAGCTGAACACAAGCTTTATTTTCTTTTTTTTTTTCTTTTTTTTTTTTCATTAGGCCTATGAAGTAAGGGTAATCAGAAATGAACAAGGTCTCGATAAATTACTGAGATAATTGGAAAACTGGATGTAATTAGAGGAAAGTGAAAGATACTGAAGCTAGAATAGAGACAAAGGAATGAGGAGCAATGGTGTCAGCCGCTTCTATAGAAAAATGCTGAAGATTATAATGCATGTGTTTCGCAAATCATGGCAGTCCAAAGCTGAACACCATGTAAGCCTATCTCCACAGATGTGGGATGCAAAATATATCAACTGAACATGCTTTGCCTGAAGGTCTATGACTGCATTTCAGAGAGAAAAACACAGTTGCAGATGAAGTCAGTTAGGCAGAAAAGTTGCAGTTGTATAACTGACTAAGGGGCTGTAGATGGAAAATATTAAAAAGGAAAGAGACAGTCTGAGGCTTTTTTTACATTTATCATGCATAAAGTTAAAAGAAAAAGGCTTAGGTGGGCTTAAGCAGGGAATCGTCAGGTTAGCTGTTATGAAAAGCTTCCTAATGTCATGGATGCCAAAGAGCTGAAAGAGATTGTTAGGCTGATTATGGAGACTGTATTTTATGAAGAAGTTGTTGATAATGTATCAGGCACAGATTATTAGGAATAACATGTATTTTATTTTACCCTGTCTTCATCCACTGACGTTAAACTTTTTTTTTTTTTACTGGATAAATATAATTCTTGTAATTTACTGGGCCTTATACAGGAGATCGTGTGGTGCATGTTGATAGTTTTGCATAAAAATAGCCATTGGATGACTTGCTGTATGTCCTTCTGCTATGGCTTGACTGAATTCTATTACCTTGCTGCATTAGGCAGCTCTCTGTCTCTTACAGGCTGCTATTGCTGATGAAGTAAGTATGAAAATATGAAAGTGTGAAAACTGCTTTTTATGTAGGTTATTGTCAATATGACTTTGATTTTTGGCAGATATTAGAAAATAAATATAACCTAATGCATTCATTTTACAATATAAACGAGTGTGAACAGGCTTGGAATATGTGTAGTATTTATCCATGTGTTACCCAAAAGGTGAGAGTAATCCAGGTTCTTGTTAAGAGATCCCTTGGGGTGGATTAGAGTGAAATGACACTGAGTGATTAGTGTTTGTAAAAGTATATAAATATCTGTAGGGTTTATTTTAGGACAATTTGGTTGCAAAGAAAAGCAGGTATGTAGCAATTTTTGTTGTTATTATCTATAGTGATATAGCAATATAAAAGTACAAAAATAACACTTAGGAAAACGGGTAGGGAAAAGAAAAAGAAAGAAAGGATTAAATAAGGAAGTTATATAGTCACCATTCTTTAGGTCCAGCAATGAGCTCGGTAGTTGCAATTTTGATGTCTGTTGGTTGAAGTGATGATCGTGGTATTGTGGAAGTTATAATTGCAGTCCTGTGGAGGTGATAATTTTCAACTGGTAGGGGAAGTCCGCAAAACTCAAGACTTCATGTGTTATATACGTTCAGGTTCAGGTGGGAATGCACAGTACCTTCCCTGAGGTGGGGAGTTTTACACTTGATAAGGTAATACTGTGAATCACAAGATTTGGGAGTCTTTAATGGTCTAAGTCATTAGAGTTAAGTTAGTGCAGTTGGGTCCATTATGGCCCATGAACAGAGATGAGTGTATCTTCAGGCTATGTGTGAATGTCTTGGTGCTTCCTCACAGGTGTTATCACAGCTAAGTAATTTGTATTTGTAAAAAGAAACACTACCCCGCCTCCCAGAGTTTGCTTCTTTCCTTATCTTGTTTAACACCCAGCTTGTAGCCTAAGGCGCTGGGTATGCATACCCTCAGCACCTGGGTGGTCACTTTACGAATTGTCAGCAAAGTATTCTGCTGATTGTCTGAGCTGTCAGTATTAACAGCCTATTCTCTCACAGGACAGGAGGAGGTGCGAATGAGTCTGTGGGATATGGCCTGCTCCCAGTCTTGTTTACTTGTTCTTAAATCTGAGGTGATTAGACAACAGTACCAACCTTTATTTTATCTCAAGTTTCTGTCAAGAAGCTGAACTCACAGTCCAATTCCCTGAAATCCAGGAGACACATTTGAGCAGGGAGTGGGCCTCAATGATTTTAACAGTATTTAAGTTATTAACCATTTCCATCTCTCACACCATGCAGCAATAATTAATATGCAACTATACCTGAGTAACAACATACTATTCTAAAAACAGTGATCCATCTTTTGGATGTATGTGTCAAAGGAAGCACAGAAACTAGAGGCTTTTCCTGAAGTCTGCAGAAGTGATTGAATCCAGATTAGGATTAGTGGTTGTGAAAATATTTCATTGTAAGCAAGGAAGGTACTTAGTTGAGAAACAGTGGATATGATCTATATTGTAATGAAAAAAAAAGCATCATCTCCACTAAAAGCTGAAAGATGATACTGAAAGGGAAAAACCCCTCTTGTAATTCTAGGATGTTATGGAGATTTTTTAGGGAGATGAGCAATTTTAAATGGTCTAAGATTTAATTTAGATAAGGATAAAATGCTATGCTTAAGAAATTATTATTTAATGCAAATGAAAAAATTACTTGTTTAAAGTATTTGCCAAGTTAAAAAGAATCAGAGATTGGATATGTAGTAAGGTGATGCTTTATAATGAAATCCATTCCTATTCTGATTTTTACATACAGGCTGACAGCAGACACACAGGGATGCACAGACGCTCTCTTTCACAAATAATTTGTGTTGGAAAGGACCTTTAAAGGTCATGTTGTCCAAATCCCCTGCCATAAGCAGGGACATCTCCAACTAGGACAGGTTGCTCAGAGTATGAATGACCTGGGTATGAATTTTTCCAGGAATGGGGTATCTACCGCCTCTCTGGGCAACCTGTTCCAGTGTTGCACAACCCTTATTGTAAAAAACCTGATTTCGTTGTATTTCATCTAAATATAAAATCATTACCCCTTCTTAAATGTTTGTCCCCATCTTTCTTATAAGCCCCCTTTAAATATTGAAACACCACAATAAGGTCTGCCCATTGAACAACCCCAACTCTCTCAGCGCCTATCTTCATAGGAGAACTGCTTCAGCTTTCCGATTGCTCTTGTGGCCTTCCTGTGAACCAGCTCCAACAGGGTGATGTCATTCACGGATAATAACCTGAGTAATGCTAGCATACATGTGATTTCACTGTCATCCATGACAAGTATATATTTAACAGGAATATTAGTTTTTGTAAATATCAAGTTCCCTGAGTTTTCACTGCTTGCAGCATGTTGAATCTGGAGTTAAAGTAATAGCCATTTTGCCTGGATGTAGGAGGTTTTGATGAGATGGGAATTGACCTCTTCTCCTTAGTTACAACCAATAGAACAAGAAGCAACCTCAAGGTGTGCCTAGAGAGGTTAAGAATGGTTATTAGGAAAAGTTTCTTCACTGACAGGGTGATCAAGCATTGGCAAGTTGCCCAGGGAAGCGGTAGGTTTGACATCCTTGGAAGTGTTCTAAAAATATATTGATGTGGTGCTTAGGGGCCTGGTTTAGTGGTGAACCTGGTATTAGGTTAATGGTTGAACTTGACAATCTTGGAGGACTTTTCCCAACTTAATGACTTCATAATCCTCTTGGCTGCCCCTTCACTCTCAATAAGCTTCTGTCTTATGTTGTACTTGATACAAGAGCAAGTTTCCTAAGATACAGCAAGAGAACCTGAAAAAGATGCAACTTTTTGAATACAGATACTGGTTCTGAAAGAAACAGTTTTACGTCATCTCCCATAGCTCAATGAAAGACTCCTGTGCAATGATGTCCTTGTCTGTCTGAACTGTTTCCTCTCATGAAGGGGCTACTAAATGTTATAAGCAATACTGCAACAGCAGCCCTCTAATGATCAATTGTTCTTTATATGCTGAAAGTATTTGTTCCTGGTCAGTTTCTTTTGAGTTGCTTTTCTGAGCTTTTGGGTTACCTGATTTAATAGTCAGTGTTTACTTTTATAAAGAGAGCTGTGATCTGGAATGTGCTAGGGTCTCATGCTAAGGTTGTTACGGATAAAACAATGAACCTCAATTTTCTTCTTTAAAACTATACATTAAATAGTTGAAAGGGTTAGAGGATGTTTTAACTGTTCTTCATGATTTTGGTTGCTATGGCAAGTATTATGTGCTTTAATTGCAAAGACTCAATTGTCACAAAAAACCTGTTTTTGTTTTGTTGGTGGTTTTTGTTTGTTTTGTGTGGTTGCTTTTTGGTGTTTGTTTTTTTTTTTTAGTTAAAAAGGGAGTTTTTCATAGGACATGTGATGCAGCATTCAATTGGATTTCTGGCAGATGTTGATACTCTTCATTATTGGAATTTTTAAAATAACATCAGACTAGTAGTTCTTTGGGTTTTGTTTTGCATTTGTTTTATTTGTTCATTTCCATGTTTTTTTCCTCCTAAAAGGGAAACTTAAATGTAGAGCTTCAGGATACATGCTTTTGTATGGATATATAGTCACAATGTATCTTGACTCTATATTGCGTATTTGGTTCTTTGTAGAGACCAGAAAAACAGAGACAGGGAGAAAAATAACTAACATTGGAAATAATTTCTCATTAGCTCCTGTCAAGGGAAAAAAAGGGAAAGAACAGATTCAGAAATGGGCGAGACTGAAGAGAGGAAGTGAAGGTTTGGAGCTAGAAAAGACTGTATCTGTTCAAAGGCTCAGTTTTAAGCACATGCAGAAAAAGCCGTATTTTTTGGCATATTATCTCAGAACCACTGAAACACCTTACTGAGTGACCTGAAAGAGTTGAAATTGTACTGAAGATCAAACGAGTGAAGGTATATTGCAGCAAAAGAAGAAAAAAATTGAGTTGAATCAATAGCTTATGCGTCAGTTTCTCAGTAACTTCTATTAAACTAATTATGTGCCATAATACTTCATTTTGCCTTTCTAATATGTATGGCAATTCCAGCCTCTATATGGTAGTACTGACAAAAAGTTTTGAGGTTCTTAATTTAGAATGGTTTTCAAAATGATTATGTCACTTTGTTTATGAGTAATACTTAAATATCTTTTTTTCTTTGCTCATATGAGTTCTCTTTTTGTTACTATATACTTTTTTTTCCCCTCTAAGGAAATGCTTTTTTTAACCCAGTAATTAATTACATTAGCAACTTGCTTGTCCTCAAGATCAGCTGAATAAAACTGATTTTTAAACAGGAAATAATGCTCACTTTTTTCTACACTATTTTTATTTTTAGGAATGTTGTCTCTGCAATTTGAGAGGTGGTGCATTAAAGCAAACTACTGACAAAAAGTAAGTAATATGTTCTTCAGGACTGTATGTGCTAATTTTAAACTTTATTCCCAAACCTTTTCCATGAAAAAAGTATTTGTAAACACAATTACTAGACAGTGTCCCTTGAAGCTGAATCACTGCAGAATTAAAAAGTGCTACTAACATTTTGTGAAATAGCGTTATTATTGTAAGTGTTTTAATGGGGGTATTGGCCAGTACATGAAAATGACAGAAGTATTATTTCAGTAGGATTTATCATGCTCTTATGATATTTGCTGCTGATTATGTGTCTCATCTTTGAAAATATGTGTATCTTTTTCTGTAAAAGCAGTTCAACTCCTGTTTTCCTATTTCCATAATATCTTATAGCTGTTACACATTGTGGAGTTTTTCATCTATCTTTCAGCATTAGCTACTATTCCAAAGTTTTGACTTTTCAGAAAAGTATGTTACATTTATGTCCTTTTTCTCCAAACAGGGTAAAATCTAATATGTACATTCCTTTTACTCCTTTGTTTCTCATTACGTACTGATTAGAGATACAGGATGAGAATCACTGACGTTTAAAAGCTAATGTATCAAACATGGTGTATGTGTGTGCAGAAAGCAGTTTGCTGTATAGAAGAGCTGAGATTCCTTCTTTTCAGCAGAACAGAGCACTTATTTTGGGTCTTTTAGGTTAAGAGATGTTAGAGTATAAATGTTTGGGTGAAGACTGATTGAAGAGGCATTTTAGTTACAGCATTTCTGTCCCATAAAGCTTAGACAATAGGACAGTGTAGTTTAGCAGGTGGGCAGGCAGCAATGAAAAGAAAAAAGGTGTTATTAAAAATGAAAAAAGTTTCAAAACAAGACTGTTTAAATTAAAACATGAAAAAAACTGTCACAATAATAAAATGTTGGATTAGCAAACTTTATCTGCTTTTATTTGGGCTGAACTGTATAACTTGCTAATTGATATGTCATATTTATGTACAGATCTTATTTCACACTTTGACCAATACAAATTGAAAGATACATGGCAGGAGTTTGTTTAATCCCTGTGTATCATATTATACCTTTCCAGATGTTTTTTGTCTAAGATGACTTACTTAAATATTCCTGTTGTACTGCAGGAAAATTATTTCTATTTTCTGCATCAGCCTCCATCTCCTTCAGCTTCAGCCCACATCCCTTTTAATCTGCTAAGGTGCTCATATAATATGTGTTCTCTTGGAGAATAAAGCCAATATGATTCAAAGAAAGGAAATGTTTTCCTTTCTTCAATATTAATTTCAGACTTTTTTAGTTTCATTTAGCCTTTCTTATTTGAGATTTATGTATTGAAACAGAATTTGGAGGATAATAGCAGAGCTTTTTGTTGAATATAGGAAGCACATAACATCATTTGACAAAATTCCTGAAGTTGTACTGAAGTCATACATGTAACATTGGTCCTACGCACTTGTACATGCTTTTGCTGCTGAAGGGGATCCAGCTCACGTTGTACGTTGCAGTGAATGTCTGATCACTTTCCTGCTTGTATGCCATTGTATCTGTAAACTGAAGGTCTTGATAGTATATTTTGTTTTGGATTTTGATAGCTATATGACTGATTGTGATCATGTAGGTTGCCTGAGAGTGGTTAATGAATGATGTTAATCAGAAGTGCTGTAGGTGGTAAGTTACACGTGAACCAAATAGAGTGGTCTCTGCATATGTACCTAAATAGCACAACTACAAAACTTTGCACTTAATTAGAAAGTGAAAGATGCTTAAAAAAATGTTGCAACAAAACCTGAGTCTGAAATTGTATTTTGATAAAGCGATTGTGTTGTAAGGTTAGCTAATAAATAACTAGAGATAGATGCTTTAAAAAAAAAAAAAAAGCAATGAGCAGACATAAGCAAGTAATGAAACATCTTAAACACTCGTATTTCCATTGGGTTTTAGGTTTTTTTGGTGGTATTTTTGACCTGCCACTTTTCACAGGTGGGCACATGTAATATGTGCAATTGCCATCCCAGAAGTCAGATTTGGTAATGTCACAGAGCGTACTGCGATAGACACTAGCAGAATACCTTTGCAAAGATTAAAATTGGTGAGTAGTATATTAATATATGCTCCATGTATGCTTTGCTATTAAGGTGTTGCAATAATTGAAATGTATTAAAGATCTGAATTATGATGATTATTGACAGGTAAAGAGCAGTAAACCATGTTTAAGGTAAGGAATACATAGTTAGGTTTTTACCAAGATGAGTCTTTTGACACATAATGGTGATACATTAACACTGGCAACATTCTTTGGTATTTTTAAAAAAAAAAATAACTCAGACCTGTCCTTCCCCAAAACAAGAACAACAAACTTAACCAGTGGAACTCTACTTGTAATGAAAGCCAAACAGACTGGGACTATTACAAAGTATGTGTTTGTGAAGCGGCTTTATTATGGATTTTTACTTCAGTGAACTATTTATGAAGGTAAAAGAATGTATGATCTGTTTGTTACATTGCATCTCTACCATCTAGGCATTGAAAAATGTCCCTGAAACAAATCACATATTAAAAGAGTGTCATTCAAGAACACTGATGTACCAAAGCAGAAGATATGCATAAGTACAATATGTATTTTCTTGCTATGTTACGTAAGAATTACTTAATTTGTCAGTGTGTGCATGACTATGATACTGTCTAGTAGAAAATAAATGATTTGTAGCCCATTCAAAGTTTTAAGGAAATCATATGTTTTCCAGGTCTGCCCCACAGTATTTCCAATGTGGTTATTGATCTACCTTACCTTCTACTCACTCATTTTGAATTATTAATATTTTAATTCTGTTTTAATTTATTTTCATTCCATTCATTAGTTTTTGTCTTTTGTAGCAGTATTTCTAAATGTGGAAGTGCATCTTGGAGTGGTTAAAAACTGATAGCCTGTCCTTCAAATGGTGATCTGTTTTGAATTTTTGTTCAAAGTTTTAGAATTTGTTTTTCACAGGTCCTTTCAAAAATAGTTTAAAAGACACAACTATATATGTATATATAATTTATATCATCATTATATATCATTTATATATAACATATTATAAAAATGTAAGGTGACTGCTTGACAATTTTTAATTCAAGGATTAAAATCACAGAAATCACAGAAACATAGAACCATTGAGGTTGAAAATTATCAAGATATCAAGCCCAACCTTCAACTGAATAACACCATGCCCACTGTGCGCACCTTATCTGAAAGTGCCTTGTCTGCTTGTTCTTTGAAGATTTCCAGGGATGGTGACACCATCACTTCCCTGAGGAGGCTGTTTCACCCTTTCAGTGTTAACCACCCTTGCAGTGAAGAACTTTCTCCTACAATCTAACCTGAACCTTCCCTTGGTGCAGCTTGAGGCCATTTCGTCTTGTTCTATTGCTTTTTATTTGGGAGAAGAAATTGATTGACCCCCATCTAATCACACTGTCATTCAGATAGTTGTAGAAAGTGATAAGTTTCCCCCTGAACCTCCTTTTCTCCAGACTAAATGACCTCAGCTGCTTCTCGTAGAACTTGTTCTCCATACCCTTCATAGCTCCATTGTCCTTTTCTGGACACACTCCAGCACCTCAATGCCATTTTGAAGTGAGACACCCCAAACTGAACACAGGATTTGAGATGCAACCTCACCAGTGCCGGGTACAGGGGAGTGATCCCTCCCCTGGTCCTGCTGGCCATGCTATTGCTGGTACAAGCCAGGATGCCAGTGGCCTTCTTGGCCACCTGGGGACACTGCTGGCTTATGGGCAAGACCCAGCACTGGGCCTCGTTGAACATCATACCATTGTCTTCTGCCCTTTGATCCAGTCTGTCTAGATGCCTCTGCAGAGCCTTCTGACCCTGCAGCAGATCAACACTCCCACCCAATTTTGTGTCCTCTACTGGTTGACTGAGGGTGCACTCAATCCCCTCATCCAGATGATTGGTAAAGAGAGCTGGCTCTGAGTCCTGAGGAACACACCACTTGTGACTGGCCACCAACTGGATTTACCTTCATTCATTCATTCATTCATTCATTCATTCATTCATTCATTCATTCATTCATTCATTCATGCATGCATGCATGCATGCATTTAATTTATCAGATATTGAAAAGCATTCTCTGGACTGTCCGTGACTTAAGAGTAACAGGAGCCTTTTGAAGAAGACTTAAATTAATTTTAAATTAAAGGTATAGAGCCAAAATTTGAATCACATGATTTACAATTCCTAGTTATTTCTATCGACTATGAAATGATTATGTTAATCAGTTATAAATAGTTGAGGGCTTTTTCTTCTATTTTTTCCTGCAGTGGATAGAATATTGTTTATAGTCTTTAGTGCTTTTTCAGTTCTTCTTGCCTCCTTCAATATAAAATGACATTGAACCAATATGGATTGTGTTAACCTGTATACACACTTACAGTCTCCTGTCAATACAAGAGTGTTTAGAGTGCACTCTTTTTATAAGTAAAAGATTTCTTATATTTGAATGGAATGAATTTTGTAAGGAAGGAATTCAGCTGAATACAGTAAAAATGAGAGGCAAGGTACTTATACGAGCCATAAATGTAGAAGTGCTGCAGGTAGTAGACAGCCTCACTGTGCGGGAGGGAAGCACTGTAATCCTGGTTGGCTCATTAAACCTTACTTTTCCAAGGTTTCATTTCTGACATTAAATTTATAATGAAATAGCTAGGCTTGTACTAATTTAAGGGAAGTAGGCAGTTTGTCCATTTCAAAAGACTCCATAATTGCACAATATCAATAGACCAATAAAATTTTGCTTCTTGGGTAAAGGAGTAGAAAAAAATCTGCTGTAAACCCACCAACAGTCTGTCTGCTTTTAAATATTGGCCTTTGTTGCAAATAAGTTACTGTACCTGTATTTTTACTCCACTGTGTTTCACAATGAATACCTTAGCTAAACAAAGTTCTCTGAATGATATTGTATTGTTTTGTATTTTAAAAATAATATATATATGTATTAGGTGGAATTGCACGGATACTTTGTATTTTCTCTAAAGCCTTGTGTATTAGACACATTTTGCAAAATATTTCTCTTGTTTCCTGAAACATGGGGTTCCTACTTCTCTAAAGAGTTTGCTGTGTATATATGCCACATCATTCTCAAATCAAATGTGGTCTTTATATTGATCTTTGCTTCATGGCTGTTGATGCTACAGAATAACAATTAAATTCTCATACCCGCTGCCACTGGGTACCTTGACTTGGGAGAACCCCAGGAATTACTCAAAAATTTATTCTCTTTCTGTCTCTAGGAATGTTTGCCTGTTTTCCCATCTATTTGACTTGGCTTCCATCCTTACCTTTCAGTCCTCTCCATTATCATTTACTCTATACCTTGGAGTAGACAGTTGATACTGTCTGTCTTCTTGTTAATATCTGTGAAAGCATACTGAGTGTTTCACACTTTGACATTGGCTCCAGCAATATGTGAGCAATCCATTCAGGCCAGTTTTGGCCTTTGAAATTGTAGAGACTGTCAGTGCTGCTTTTCAACAGCCAATTCCTGTTTTACAGCCATCACTATTAGTTAGGACGTCTTTGTTCACCTCTTTCTATCATTCAAAGCCAGAGAGCTGCCAGAGCCAAGGCAGGTTTTGTACATTGTTTCTTGATATTGAGCCTTTATAAGCAGTATTTTTAAAAAAATGTATTTTTGAGCCTGTCTTTATAATCCATTTTATGATAAAACATGGGGTAACTACTACATAGTAGCCTGCCCTACTATGCCACCTCTTTTTTTACAAAATTTAGGATTTGTTTTGCTGCTTTTTTTTTTTTAAAAAAAACCCTGAGCAAAACAGAATGGAAATCAAATATAAAGGAATAGATTACATTCTAGTATGCAGCAATAGGAAAAACTAGGTATTACAATGTAGGTGCAAAAGGTTCTAGTTGTTTTAATTGTTTTCTATCCCTGTCCTCCCACTTCTTCCCTCCTGAAATACTAAGAAACCCAAATAAGCAGAATATCCACTGTTTTCAGAGATCAGTAAAGGCAGAGCCAACATTTTCTTTAATGTAATATCTACAAAAGAAATAAAAAGTCAATGTTTTATTTTTTTGCAAATTAAAAAACTGCAAACATGAATATATTGTTAGGCTGTTTTTTATTGCTTAGCTAGTTTGTATAGTGGCTGCTGTTAAATAGTTTTAATTCACTGGAAATTTGGAGTTGGAATTAGTGTATTTCCTGTCAGTCTTTCCATTATTAAATATTCAGGATGTACTAATTTATTCAAGAATAAAAATCAATAGATCATAGCTTTACAATTGTTTTATGCAACCGTCTCATGTTTTCAGGTTAGTGGGTTTACATAGCATGCCAAAATGTTTCTTATTTCTCTAGCTCTTTTCAATTGATTACATGTCATGTTCCATCATTGCTGAAACTTTACATGGCAGTGAAATTTTCATTAATGATTAACTCTCTTGAAATTTTTTCCCTAATGCTAGTGTATGAAAACACTCTAAATAGAAGATGTGGTTGTTTTTTTTTCATATGGACATGTGAAAAAAAGAATGTGATACATTCTCTTGAAACTACTTCTATTTTAGGGGTGGACACCCATAATATTGTTGAATGCGAGTAGAATTTTCATGTGAAAGCAAAAGACCTCTCAGGCAGCTTCAGCTGGACAGCATTCCACAAAGATCCCATAATCTTTGGGATTACAACAACAACAAAACCAATACCATAATCCCTGTTCTCTCTCTGTGACTACACCTTTTCTCTTTCTTTGAAATATATGTGAATGGAGAAACGAAATTGTCCTCATCTCTTTTGTCAGAGTCAGGCTTATTTCCTTTATTTTATGTTCAGTCTGGATGGTCACGTCCATCATATACTTTGAGTTCAAATAGCCACATGGAATGGTAAATTATGATTATCAAGTTAGGAAACAAATATATTGAATATGGATGCTAAAACACAGGTTCTAAAATGAAATGGCTGGAGGTATATACCTTCCCATATCACGCATCATAAAACAGCATTTTGCATAAACTACAGTATGCTGGCTACTTTGTGGACACGTAGTTCAGATGGTCTGTTTTTCCAGTGGTCTCCAGGTTTTAACAGCAGACATATGAACAAGCTTGAATATGGGGAATACCCAAATGCCAATTTAAGTACTTTTAATCACAGGGAAAATGTTAGGAGCAGATAAAATAGAGACAAAGTTACTGAGAAGTGATGGAATGGTGGTGGGGGAACCACATGAAATTTGTCTAAATATAAATGCAGAGTTTCAGCGGATGACAAGTTGGAACAAGTATGTGATTTGTAGGAGAATTTATGCTGTGAAATGAGTGCGGTGTCAGCTTCTATCCAAGGCAGACAAAGCTTAGGTTTCTACCTGAGTTTTGTTTTATTTGTTTTGTTTTTGCCTTGTTACATTTGTCCTTCAGTCTCCAAGAGAAGCTTGGGTGTATATGCACATGCTTTTGGAAACCTGTTTTCCTTTACTATTTATATATTTATACTATTTATATATAAATTTACTGTTTATATGCATGAGGCTTTGGGTCACAGAAAACAGGCTAGATTACTTTGTGTGTCAAAGTCAATGATAAAACTCAATTTTACTTTAGGAAGTGAACAGCTTTTCCCCAAGTACCTATATAGTCTGTGCTTTCAAAAGAGTGTTAATTACTGAGCTCTAATTATAAGTATGAATTACAGCTGCATAAAAAATTCTCTGAGGATGAAAAATTCAGACTGACCTCTCAAACATAAACTCAGTCTTTAAAAGAAAGAGTAAGTACTTTCTTGTCTGTTATTCTATTTTAATAAAACACTGGAGTTAAAACAAGAATTAAATAAAATCCCTTGCTAGTATATGGCCAAAGAATTCAAGACAGGAATATCTAGCATAGCGTCATTCACCTTTGTGAGACACGTGACTTATAATGAATGTAGACATTGTAAATGAGAGTGTTTAAATGTTTCATCTGTTATAGCAGAAACATTTAGATGGAATCATTAGCATCTGTTTCTAGACCTATTCATTTTGAGATGCCAACTCTAAAACCATGTTTTGAATAGAATGCATATCAACTTGATAACAAAATACATTCTCTCCTTCTGGTATTTTTTATATTTTAAAATGCTTTGATATTAGATTGACTTTGTCCTTATAGGCAGTCACTGCAATACTCTACTGAAACATGCATGTAAGATGCCTTTTTTCTTTATCTGTAGAGTTTTATGTTATTTCTATATTTGAAATACTATTTCTCCAACAAAATAGAGGTAGAAAATGAGTTTTGGAATAGCTGGAGTTGCCCTGAAGCTTTTGATGACCTCAAATTTGTATTTGACAAGTGAACCGAGTAAAACCACAAGTGTACTCTGAGTGAGGAACATTATTTTCAAAAGAAATCTGCACTGTGATGATGACTGATCTACAAGCCTTTCAGTATCTGGTGAAGCCATAAAGTTTTTTTAGAAGGCTATACGCTTTAAAATTTGCACCTGAAGGCAAATAATAGTGAGCTTGAAAGCCAAAGATTATAGTATTGAAAGGTACATCAATTCTGAAAATACAGAGGTTTCTCAGTGGTATGGCACTGAAGAATGGAATCAAAACAAAAATGTGTATGAGGTTTTAAAAGAATGAGCAAATATTCTCCTGCCTGTCATCCTGTTTTAATGATTTATAGAACCTCAGAAAGGATTAAAGACATTTGAGGATGCTGCTTATCTTCTGTGTTCTAATGTGTAAAGAAATTCATTTGTTAAACTACAGTGAGGTAGTAGAACTATTACAGCTGTGTTTGTGAAAGAGTATAGAAGCATTTGCTATGATGTGTGTGTTTCTGGTGATATAAAGAAGTATTGATTACTTTTCAATATTTCAAAAAATATTGTTAGAAGGACCACTGAGTGGAATCATCATACCATATACACATTCATGCATTAACTGGCTCACTGCACACATGCACAGGCAATGGGAGAAAAATAGACTGAAATCTTGAGATGGATTTTAAAATATTTCCAAATTGTTTTAAAACTGTTAATGAAATGGCAGGAAAAGACTTTTTACCAGACTTCAAGTGACAAGACAAGCAGCAACAGATTTATGCTGAAAGAAGGTAAATTTAGGTTGGATAAAAGGAACACTTTTTTTTACAATGAAACTGATATGATATTGGAATAGATTACCAGCAGAACTTGTGGATGCCACATCACTGATAGTGTTCAAGGTCAATTGAATGGGGCTTTGAGCAACCCATGGCAGTGGGTCTGGAATTAGAAGATCTTTAAAGATCCTTTCCAACCCAAACTATGATTCTGGAAGAAATGAAAAAAGTGGAGACTTTCAAGGAAAAAAAGCATGTAATGACATGATGACCTACTGATGTTACTGAGGACTGTTGTTTTTTAAAAATGTATTTAACGTGTATAGTCAATAACATGGCAAAATTTATTCAAAACTGCTTTAGACTTACAGGTAAGTTAAATTTCTAGAAGATTGACAAAACCACTTTATGGTCTTATAAATTGTACTGGTAATAATTGCAGTGATGGTCCAGTTTAAAATATCTCACTCTGGACACAGAAGTAATGTAAGATTATGGAAGAAATTTTTTCTGTTATAAATTTGTTTCTAAAAAAAGGTGCAATATTCCCTTTCCTCAGTCACTGGGGACTTGCCCTGGCTGCCATGACTTTTCAGATATGATGGAGGGTGGCTTGGCAACTAATATCTGGTGATTCTCTTTGGACACTGAGATGCATCTCATAGGATGCTATGGTGTTGTGTATATATCCTCAGGTAGTCTCAAACGTGATTGTCTCTTACAATGGGAGGGACTTTATTCCGCCAGTTTCTGTCTTGAAATTCAGAGACTTGAGAGATGTGGGAAGATTGATTGCTAGTGAAAACTGAGGCCAAAAAAAGTTATTGAATACCTCATATTTTCTTTAGTCTTCCTTTTCTGACCAACATGCTTGTAGAAGCCATTCTTATTATTCTTTGCATCCATTGCTAAATGCAGCTCCAGCTATAATTTAGTTTTCCAGATCCTGTCTCTACACAGCCAAGCAGTGCCTCTTCCCATGTATTTCTTCCCAGGATACATGTCCCTGATCCCACTGCCTGGCCTTTTCCTTGTCTTTCAATTTGACCAGGAGATCCTTACTGAGCCACACTGGCTTCCTGCCTTCCTTGTCTGAATGCTCACAGATGGTAAGTAAGAGCTCTTCATCTCTAAGAAAAGTGTCCTTAAAGATCTGCCAGTTCTATTCTGCTGCTTTTTCCCTTTTTTGAGGGCTGTTTCCCAGGGAGTCCCATCCACTAGTAATTCTTCAAGTAACTGAAAGTCCAGGCTCCTAAAATTCAGAGTAGTGAGTTTAATCTTTGGCCAGTATCGCTCAAGACTGTGAATTCCACTAGGGCATGATCACTTCAGCCCATGCTGCCACCCATCTTGACATCTCCAGTTAGATAATCTGTGACGGTAAGCAACAGGTACAGTAACACTTCTCCTCTGCCTCCTGCCTATGTGCTACCTGGATTAAGAAATTATCCTTTATGCTCTCCAAGAGTCTTCTGGACTGCTTGTATGATGGGGAAATGGCCTCCATCTCAGGCAGATCCAATACACTTGTGAAGCTGCTTTTCCAGCAGATGTCACGGTTACTCAAGTCCCTGAGCTAGATCAGAACATGCCAGAGTGATGCTTCTTGCAGGTGAAGTGAGCAAGTTTTGCCAACAGGCTCCTCTCGGTTGGGTGGCTGATAATAAACACAAACCATAAGGTTTCCTTTGATGGCTTGACCCCTGATTTTCAACCACAATTTCTTGACCTGTTCATTACTGATTTCAGAGCGATATCTCTGCAGTAAAGCCTTTTTTTTTTTTTTTTTTACATGGAGGGCAACCCCTCCACCCCTCCTTTCTGAAGACTTAGTAGCTATCAGTGGGAGTGCTCCAGTTTTGTGATTTGTCCCACCAGGTTTCAGTGGTTGTGATTAGATCATAGCTTTCCAGCTGCACAGTTTCTTCCGTGCTCTTCTGCTTATTACTTATGCTACATGCTATTTTATAGATGTGTCGTGTATTAAGGATAGAATGATGAGTAAGTGATAAATTAATAATTTGGACATAATGTAAATAGTTCAAAACTCAGTTCAATGAGAATTTCTGCCTTTCAGAGGTTAAATTTGGGACTTTAGTACTTTTAACTACTTTTTTCCTGTCCTTTTCCTCATTTAAAGTTCTATGCTACAAGACATCGCTGTGGTGATTCTTAGAACATTACTGTGAGACCTGTTCCTTGAAGAGAAAAAGATCCAGTTCAGGTTATAAGATTAAGAACCTGTCTACGTGAACAGATACTGGTTTTCCTTTAGGAAACTAACTGCTATTTGGGATATTTGTAAGGAGCTGCTGAAGAAAGTAGTAAGTTGAGTTGCGCAGCAAATTCTGGGGATTTAAAGTAACTTAAGTTAATGTTCATTTTAAAAAGAAAATAAATGATGTCTGAGCTGCTGCCAGGGATTACCTTTTTTCCTGTAAGTTGACGTAGCTTTCTGTGAGCTTTCTGTGTATGCAGTTTCCAAGAAAAAGAATGAAGTATTTGTTTTAGATAAAGTTTTACTAGTGGAAAAATGGCACGTTCTTTTAGAGACTAGTGATTTGTCCTGCCTTTGTTTACAGTGCAGCTTTTTTAATAGGAATTTATTTCATGCTGCTATTTTGTTTTGTATCCCACTGTTACCAGAAGAAAATACGGTCTCTTAGACAGCTACAGCTTGAACTACAGATGAGTGTTTTAAATTATCCCAAATGACAGAGAGCAACATTATGTCTCTGGAGGCATATTTCCTCTATGTATGTAGTGAGGTGAGATCATTTGCTAGGCACATCCACTAAGTTTAACTGTGTGGTCTTCAGGAATGGCTGTGTGTTGTTTTCATTACCAGCAAGCATTACATCTGTCTTGTCAGCTCTGAACTTAAGCAGCTTACTTATTCCTTGCACCTTATCACAGCAGGGCACTTGGCAAGCTGAGAGACTGCACTGTCCAAGTTTGACAAATATAAGTCATAAAGCGATGTCAACATTGCAAGGATGGCACTGCAGCCTACATCATCTTCCAATTTCTCCAGTAGCCCGTATTTTACAGAGTGACACTATGACAGAAAAATCTCTTGCTGGAGAGTCAGTGTTACTGTCTGCTTTTTTCAGCAGAGAATGGAGTGTGTGCAAAGGTGCCATAACAAAATCACACATAGATTGGCATGGAGATCATAAAGGGAGTAATGAATATGTTAACTTCAGTTTTTCACAGCATTTAACTTTGTGAAACTGTAAATACAAGGGTATATTAACACAAGTACAGATTGTTGAAGATATCCTAAACTAGATTTGAAAAATCATGTATTCCTCTGCTTTTTGGATATCAGAGCAATTCTTGAGCATGTGTAACTCAAATAAACTGTAAATAAAGAGCCCCTTGTAAATAGAAACTTTGTTTTAAAGACCTTCTTATCCTGAAGAAGAGCTAATACATGTGAATATTTAGTCTTTTGAATAGTGTCTCGTGTTCATCTTCTCTTTCATAGAATGGTAGCTATCTATGTTATCTTTTAATATTAAGGCAACATGTTCTCCATTGAAATGATGGCTGGAGAGAGAGAGAATGGAACATAGAGAAGAAAAATTCATATTATTTGATTCTGTATGATATTCAGCCAACCATCTGGTGTATAGCTTCCTGCTTTTTTTCCTTTAATAATTTAGAAATTAAAAAGAAAAATAAATTTTAATTATTAAAATGAAAAATAAATTGCTTGATGATGAAGGAATTAGAGGCTTACAATTCGGTAGCACTTATGCGATTTTAGAGAAGTTCCAGATCTTTGAGTAATAAGGCTCGACTTACATTGCAGATGTCCTTTGACTGAGAGCCTGTTGCTTTTTACCAGCATTGAAGAGTATTTTTATCCTTGTGAGAGGTCTTTGCTTTTTATAACTGATATCTGTTTGCTGGCTGGTTGTTTTTGCTGCCATAATACAACTTCCAGTGTGGTCTTATCCTATTCAGAAATGCCTATAATATGCATTTTTCAGTTCAACATCATAGTTTTAAGACACATCATCTATCTGAAAAATACTGTGGTCACTATGAAAGCTGCCTTTCAGATATCTGTCGTGTAAGTCCCTTTTATCCTTAGGAATTTTCTACTCACAATAATCCCATCATGGTAAAATTTATCCCATTATAGCAAGTAGAAATTGGATAACTTTTAAATAGAAATTGAGAATTTGCAGGTCTCTCCTGGATGTGCCTTGTTAGGTTAATAGGAAATGTAGGAGATGAACATTTGTTGAATATGTCACAGAAAAGATATGCCATCCCTTACAGAATAGTTTAGGTTGGAAAAAACCTGCGAGATCATGGAGTCCAACCTTTGACGTAACACCACCTTGTCAACTAGACCATGGCACTCAGTGCCACATCCAGTCTTTCCTTTGATGCCCTGAGGGGTATGCTTAATATTTTAGAGAATTCGCTTTAGCTAGGTAGCTGGATAACTTGGAATATTAAGGGCTAGAAGAGCCTGTGTTCCTGTGTGTTTGCATTCTTGTGTGTAGATAAGTGGGGTACAAGACAAAACATAGAGTTAGGCTTCCAGGCCTATTAGAGGCTGGACATAGGTGAGGTTAAGTAATTAGGGACAATTCTGTTGGATATTGGGGTAACATAGAAGTTAAGATGGACTTTAATTGGATAGTATGGGAGAGGGGTGCTCAGAATGTTATAAAAATGGGAAGATTGTTATGATTTTCCTCTTTGGATCATTGGCCTTTGACCAGTAAAGCTGCTTCTCTCCTTCACTCCGTGTTTTTCAATTTTTTTATCTGTGGTCCTTATGGCACCACCTTAAACACCTCCGTAGACAATGACTCAACCATCTTGCTGAGCAATGTGTTCCAATTTTTAACAACCTTTTCCATGAAGAAATTCCTCCTGTTGTCCAGCCTGAACCTCCTCTGGAACAGCTTGAGACCATATCCTCTTGTCCTAAGGCTTGTTACTTGGAAGAAGAGGACCACCCACACCTCAGTATCACCTTGTTTCAGGTAATTGTAGAGACTGATAAGGTCTCCTCTGAGCCTTCTTTTCTCCAGGCTAAACAACCCCAGCTCCCTCACTGCTCTTCATAGGACTTACTGCATAGACCCTTCACCAGCTCTATTGCCCTTCTCTGGACTCGCTCTAGCACCTTCTTGATATAGGAAACTACAGTTTAGTTTAATTTTTTGGATGCTGTCTTTTAGTCTCTTTGGGTAACTTCCTTGTTTATGCAGTTGAGTAATTTTGACACTAGCATACAAGCAGGTGTCAGAGGAGTACTTTCTGACCAAATATTTGTATAATTCAGAGCTTTGTGCTGTCCTAGACAGCTTCTAGTAAATTTTTAAACATTGCCAAATGTATGTGACCAGGTTTTCATGATTATCAAAATAAGTGGAACAAAGTGAAAGCATACAGATTACAAGAGCAGTTAAGCAACACGGAAATAAGGGAAATATACTAGATATTTATCCCTTGCCATCAGATTACTTTAAAAGAGGAAAATTAAGATCAAGATCCTTGTCAACCTGAGTGTGATGAAATCGTTAGTGGGCAGTCAATAATGTTATGGATGAGACTTGGTAAACTTTCAATATATCTCATCTGTATGAAAGGAGGGTTGATATTGCAAACTGATTTTTTTCTCTCTTTTTTTTTTTTCTTTTGAAGATCAGAAAGCAGCGATTGACCCATTACTCAATATGGAACTTTGAACTGTAGAGCACTTTGTAAGTGGATTTTCCACTGTTGCTGTGGAAAAGAATACCGTAGGATTGGTGAAATGAGGATCTCATAGGTGATCTTCCAGTCCTGCTATATTTGTGTAGCTGTTTGAAATTCAGACTTAGGGAGCACTTGGTACTGATCACACCTAAAGACCCTTTTTTTTTTTATTTTTCAAAAACATTTCTCTTTATCTAGTGTGCGTGATCACCCATTTAACTTAGTTTAGGTGTATATAAACCATATTTTTTAGTTCCTGAAGATTTTGTTACGCATCCTGTAGTTACCAATATGTTGATGATTGTCAAATGAAAATCCATTAACTTCCTTTGCTCTTCATTTTGTCAATATCTGCATTCTGTCACTACCACATAATACTAAACCTCTCTGATGTATGAGATAGCCATTGCTTTGAAGTTTTCTTGGACTGGTGATGAATATAATAATGGTAACCATTATGTTCCAGATGGTTCAAAGCTACTTCAAAGATCCTTTTGTTTCTTATCAGTAAGATGATTTAGTATTAATACTAGGCTAAGTTCTTGTATTACATTTTATTTTCATGTAGATCTTTGGTATAAAGCTCAGGTTTCTCATCATGGCATCACTGAGCCTTTCAAGTAGTTATGAAACAATGTAAATGATATCCACAGTATTTATACTACTCTTTCTTTCAACGGTGAAAATTCTGAGTATGTTGTTGTAGTAATTTTTTGCAGTGTATTTTTTTCTGTCTTCTAATTTTTTTGTTTCTTTGGGTTTTTTGAGTGCTAGTGTTCCAGCTTGTTTATATCTAGTCAATCTGGGCAAGAGCTTTTGGTAGTACATGCTGCGCCCTGAGAAAGTAATTAAGTGGTTAAATAGTGGTTTAAATAGTAGGAGACCCTAATTCTTCACTGAAGAAGCTGGTCCTATAAAAAGCTGCCTTCTGTGTTAGGTTTTATTGTGGAAATTTCCACTATGTGTAGGCTTGTGGAGCTGAGCTGAACTGACACTTTGCTCTGCTGACCCTTAGTCAGGGAAGTACTTGGGCTCAGAAGACCTTAAACTTGTGGAGTTGTTCTCTC
This sequence comes from Serilophus lunatus, assembly GCA_013399895.1. Lineage (NCBI taxonomy): Eukaryota > Metazoa > Chordata > Aves > Passeriformes > Eurylaimidae > Serilophus > Serilophus lunatus. Next base: position 350,267 of record VXBA01004950.1, read on the forward strand.
AGAAATGAGCATAGTGTACTTTTAGTCATGTTTGAGAGCTCATTAGCATCCTATCTAATTTTTTTTAGCTTAATGTTTTAACTGAGAATGGAAACATTTCTTACAACCTTATTTAGTTTGAATTAAGACTTCATTTTCAGACTTTGAAAAGCTTTAATACAGGTAGGAAATTTTGGTTGGTTTTTTTTTATCATTAGAATGTTTGTGTCTTTCATTTATTAATTATCAGAATGACAGTTGTCACTAGATGTCACATCCTAGAATTGTTTTTATTGTATTTCTATGCCACTGATTCCTGTTTCATAGGAACTTCTTGATGTTATTTTGATTCCTTAAGTATAGCTTCTGTTAGAGATTTAAAATTTTGCTAGTGTCCTTAGGATTTGGTCAGAACAACAGACTATTACCTTGCATAATCCTGAGATCCTTTGAAAACTGAAAGAGAAATGCAGAAAATAGTTTTATGGGTCCATATATTTAACATGAAGAAGGAATTCACACTGGTGAACAAGACAGTCTAATATAGTGAAACTTTAAGAATGAGGGGATTGAAGAATAAAATATGTAAATGAAAGTCTTTCCTAGACTAACCACCAGTGTGAACCAACACATAGCTATGCTAGTATTTTTAAAATTAGAGTAACAGTAAACAGTCTTTTCAAATTCAGCTTTTATTATAAGTGCTGGTTCTGTATTATAGGTACAAACAGTAGTATTTATTTATTTTGTTAAAAGGTTGTAAAGCACAGAAATTTCTATACTGCAATTCCTTGGTAGATCTTTAATATAATTAGGAATGTGAATGTATAATTCTCCACAGCTTGTAAGTTGAGGAAGGCTTGTAGTGCAGCATTCAGAGTTTTTGGTGAATTGTCTGGAACTCTGTATTTCTTAATTAACAGTGAAATTACTTCTTATCTAAATAGAAAGCTTCAGACTCTTCAAATATCTTCTAAATGGCAAATCTTGAGAATTAAATTTGAAAGGGAAGGGAAAGTCTCTGGATAAGCAAAGTGATAGTTTGTGGGTTTTATTAAAAAGTGTTATTACAGTGTTTGATAAGTTATTTGCCAAGGTTAGCTGCAGTAGAGTCAGCCAGGTCTACAGTGGGGCAGATCTTGATGTATAGCAGGGTTTCCTGAGACAGGGAAATTCCAGGGCAACAGGAACTCCTACCTCATTCTGGCAACTCTCACAAGAGGTGCTAATGAGACCTAGGCATTGCAGGAGGAACAGCAGCCACCTCCATACCTCTAAAATCAGCCTGGGGAGTACAAGTAACCAAGGCATGGCACAGCAGTTAATGCAGAAGGATGCACAGTAATGGTGTTGACACCATACCAGTTCAAAAAGTGAGTTCAGTTGGTGGTCATCACCCTCCTAGAACGTGTTTAGCTATGTCATCCACCTGGAAGAAAGCTACATCTTCTGCACTTGCCAGAACTGATGTGGCTACTCAGAGATTTTTGCCATGAAAACATGCAGCTGTTCTATTCTCAGGCTGCAGGTCATGTATTTCATTAAGAGTGAGGCAAATTTTTCTATTGTGTTAAATTTGGCAGAAAATAAATTCCCTTGCATTCTAGCTGATCCTCTGATATCACAGGGCCTGGGAGCTGCTTGACTTAGATAATGTGTGATGTCCAATTAGACACTAAGCAACAGAAATGCAAACCAAGTGACCCTGTAAGTCAGTTTGAGTTCAATGAGTACTACCATGATTATGGACTCACAAATAGTGTGATACAGTATATGCCTGGTCATGCCCAATGAACTCTCATGGCTGGACTAGAAGTGTGGTCACGTTCAATAACTCTCATGTCCAAGTGCAAAATAATGCATTTTACTATTCTGAAAAACAGAAATGCAGGGTCTTATTGGATTGCTGGTGATAAATAGACTGTCTGCAGAAGCACACATGAATAACTGCAATATGAATAATACAGCCAACAACAAATACATTCAATTTTGAGTTGACTATATAGCATTAAAAGTATGATCATGAACACAGGCTTGCTTTCTGAATTTCCCAGATAAGGATTTAGTATAGCTGGCTGTTCAAATCTTAGCCAGTAAGTGTCCATGTGAGGGAGAACAAAGGTATAGCCTGACAACCATCCCAGAATACAAAGGTGGAATCTCCTCTGACCTCCCTCCCCACTTAAGTTGCATTTGTATTTTCATCTTTGAGGGAAGGGAAAAGGTAAAGTTACAGTTGTTGTAATTTCATGTTTAGATTGAGTTTGATTGACATAGGACATTAGCATATGTGGGGCTGTGAAAAGTAATATGTGTTTTCAAGTTATGGAAACACAGAATCATAGAATGGATAAGATTTGAAGGTCCAATTTCCCTGCTTAAGCAGGGTCCTCCTAGAGCACATTGCGCTGGACTGTGACCAGATGGTTCATTTAGCAATCAGCCCACCATTTAAAAATGTGCTCACCTTATCCTCTGTTTTCCTTTTGCTATTAATGTATTTGAAGAAACCCTTCGTATTGTCCTTTACATCCTTGACCAGATTTAATTCCACATGTGACTTGACCTTCCCTGTCTTATTTCTACTTACCTTGACAGCCTCTCTATATTCATTCCAAGTTGTCTGATGCTGCTCCCAATCTCTTGTATATTTCTTCTTATATTTGAGTAATGATAGGAGTTCTTTATTCATCCATGCAGGTCTCTTGCTCCCTTCGTCCAATTTCTTCCTCATCAGGATGCACTATTCTTGAGCCTGAAGGAAGTGATCCTTGAATATCAGTCAGTTGTCTTGGACCACTCTTTCCTGCAGGGCCTGCTCCCAGGGAATTATTCCAAGAAGATTGCTGAAGAGACTAAAGTTAGCTCTCCTGAAATCTATGGTTGTAATCTTTCTAACTTGCTTCCTTCTTATCCAAAATGGAACTCTAGAATCTCATGGCCACTACAGCCAAAGTTCACATCTCCAACAAGGCCTTCCCTCTCTGTTAGTATGACCACCATTCCTTGTGGGATCCTCCACAAGGTGTGGCAGAAATTTGTCATGAGTGTTTTCCATGAACCTCGACTGTTTTTGCTGTGCTGTGTTGCTTGTCCAGGTGTCACACAAGAATTAGTGCCTGTGACTTTGAGGCTACTTCAAGCTGCCTTTAGAAGGCCTCATCTCCTTTCTCCTTTTGGTGATGGAGCCTGTAGAAAAAATTAATGCACAGTTTATGAGGCAAAGTTCAGTTTTCAGTCACCATTTGGGTCATTAGTTTGGCTTAGTTCCCATTAGATGCATCATCAACAGAGTTTGATGACAGCATCTCTATGCTCTACCATCTTTGGTTGCGTGTCTCTCTTAACAGTGGTGCACCAAGCTACCTCAGTATTCTGGCTTCTAAGGTGTACAGACAGTTTGTCCCTGCTGAACTATAGTCAAGTCATGCATTACTTGCTGAAATTTGTTTTTCGGGATTTTCCCCAGAGCCTTTCACTGGTAACACATGACAGTAAGTGAGAACTGCAGTGTGAGGGTGACCAAGCAGAATTCTGCTCAGTGTGATGTTAGAGGTCTGGGAGGAAGTGGAAAGGTTAAGGATCATTAGAGAGTCTGAGAAAGAAACAGAAACAGCCACCAAAAAAACCCACAAGGTCAAGGGCATCTTATGTCTTCCCACCACCACACATAAGGCAATAACTTAAAGGAAAAGAGTGAATGGAGGTAAGTCTATGCTCCAGGTGATAGGCAAACCGCCACTTTGCTCACCTCGCCTTTCCAGGTGACTTAGTATCTGGATATGAGGCTCTGGGTGTAGAAGGTCAGTCAACTGATGATGTAGATGAAGGTCCATCTATACCAGTGGTGTTTCCATGGTCTGAAAGGCCTACACATCATATCAAGACCACCTGCATGAGGAAGACAGGTTGTAATTGTAGGTCACTCTCTTCTGAAGAGAACGGAAGGCTCAGGATGCTGCATGGACCCTCCTGTTTGCAAAAACTGCCACCTTTCTGGGGCCTGGGTTAAGGATATCATTGGCAAACTTTCTAGCCTGGTACAGCCCTTAGGCTATTACCCGGCACTATTTTTCCGTGTGGATGGTGAGGAAACCACAAAGCCTAGTTCAAGGACATTCAAAAGAGATTTAATTCAGAATATTAACTAAAACTAACCCTTCTTACAGTTTCAGTTTTGATTCCAAAAGGTTTTTTTAGGTTGTTTTAGAACATTTGTGCTGCTCTGGATTACTGAGCAAATTGTAAACTACTCCTTGACTCTATCCATCAGCTTTCTGTACACAGTGAGTCCAGTGCAGTTTCATTGACCATTGCTACTTTTTTTCTTTTCAGCCTTCATTTATATGGGAGATCAAACTCTAGTGTAGGAGGTTAACAATTACCATTCAACTTCTTGGTGATTATTTTTAATGAAAGGAATATGGAGTCCAAGCTACACTGCAATTTTAAGGAAATAATGAGTTTCCTGACTACAGCAGACTGGGCTTTGTCTGATTCCTACAGTGATTAATTCACCATGTCAAACTTTGCAATCTAGCCTAGTGAAATATTTTACTATAGAAGTTTAATTTTCATTCTTTGTTTGTGAAAGCAGTAGTACTGTCACATTGTGTTATCATACAAGTGCCATTTTGTCTGATTTGTTTTAATGAATGTCATTTGTTGCTGTGTTTAGTGATTTTTGACCCATATTTAATGCTAAACTCTCTAAGTGTTCTAAATTATAATAAGTCTGACATTAATATTTTTTCTGAAATCAACACATTACACATTGGCAGTTGTATCTCATCTCAAAAGTTGTAGTGGTAGTTTGTTACATATGGTGGGCAAGGGTTTTACCCTGCTTTTCGTGAAATCTTCTCTTGATGGTACTTACTAAAAACAAGTATAAAATTTTTAAAAATACTCGTTTGTGCAGCTTTGCTGAAGAATCTAGGAAAATTCTTGTACTGTTAGAACCTGTATTAATTCATTCTTATTTGAGACTGTAGGATATGCAGGACGTTGCTTCTTTAGAGCAAGAGTAGTGCTACAGGAAGTGTCATTTGTACATCTCAGTTCATGCAGATGAGATTAAAAGTGAGTATTTAGTAGTATTCAGAGGGAGAAATTTAGTTAGCTTCATATTAAAAATTAAGCTCAATTGGCTCTCAAGCCAATGATTTAAGAAGAAAAAAAAGACTGAAAATTGTACTAGAAGTGACATATATATGCCCAACACTTTTTAAATTCAGTATCAGTTTTTTGTTTTAACAATAGCAACTGAAACTTATTAGTATATAAGCTTTTTTTTTTCTTCTGTCATTTCTTTCACTGTCTTGAAAGCTGATCATTATGCTGTTTTATGAGGGGAAACTGTCATAGCTATAGATAATTTTTGTACTTTGGAGTTTGTAAGTATCATAGAGTTCAGAATTACCATATCAATTAGCAGATGAGGACAAAAGCTTAGTTGACTTCTGTACAGCTGGAGCTTCTGACTTCCTTGAAAGTCAGATGATGGATTTGCAAAATATTTATTTATTAAAAAAAAAAGGTACAGTGACCAGCGACAGGACGCAAGGGAATGGCCTGAAGTTGTGTCAGGGGAGTTTTAGGTTGAATATTAGGAAAAGGTTCTCCACCCAGGGGATAGCTGGGCACTGAAATAGGCTCCCCAAGGAAGGGGTTACAGCACTAAGCCTGACAGAGTCTATGAAGTGTTTGAACAACACTCTCAGGTGATTCTTGAGGTGTCCTGTGTTGAGCCAAGAGCTGGACTTCGGTGATCACCAAGGGTCCCTTCCAGCTCAAAATATTCTATGATTCTGTGATATATTTTTTGAAAAATAAAATTGGCAAATAAAACATTCAAATAAAACATTAAGCTTGATGCAAACTACATGTATTGCAATGCACCAGCATTTTAATTATGGCTACAGACCTGTGTATCACACTCAATTACTACAGGGTAGTCTGTGGAATTTCATTATTTGTATAGTGTTGCCATTTTTGCATAATTGTGAATTTTTTATATTTATAAAATAAACAAACAAAATAGAAGGAAAAGAAGCAGGAAAAAATAGTATCAAATAAGAAAGAAAAAACATACCATGAGTAGAACACAGAACACATATCAATCTGCGGTTATTAAAAACATTGACAACATTCATGGAGCATGCACCTCCAAAATGCTGCACAAAATATGTCTTCTTGCACTGTTCTATGAGCATTACCAAAATTATTCCTTAAAAGTTATTTTGAAGAAATTTTTTTTACTGACAATTTGAACTTAATTCAGTTAGGAATAAAATTTTAAAGCAAGAGAGCTCTGATTCTTAGCTTGTGGGCCTCTTCATGAGACATTCCCACCCTGGAAGCTCAAAATACCAAAAAACTATGTAGGTGTGAAATAAGCTCACTATTAAAAACATATGCCAGAATCATATTTCCTCTATGACATGTAAAAGCCTGCATGAGCCCTATAATTAAAAATTTGAGATATTGAAGAATAAAGTTCAGGTGTTCTCCATGGGATGCTTTGCTGCTATGTCCTGGCAGGAAGGCCAAAAGCAAAATTACTCATTTAAGTGTCTTTGAATTTCTTATACCGTTATTATTACAGCATAAATGAATACTCCAATCAAAATGACAGAAGGGCAGCAGAAAAATCCATGCCACACAGTCAGAAAAGTCTTGCAGAACCAAGTTACTGTGACTTGTGTCCCATAATGCTGACACTCACAATTGGATAATGGAGTATAGAAGTGGTTAGTCAATTCCTGAAGAAACAGCATAATCGTAACTTCTAAATGTTGCCTGTCCATGGTTTTATAGCATTTAAAAGATGAGTGCTTTCAATATTGAATTTAAGTTACTCAGTTTCAATGTGCTTTTTTCATTATTTTCAAAACACTTCTATGGATATATTCTGTCTTTTATCCATGGCACCATTTTGCTTTTAAGTTGGCTATTTTTTTTTTCTGGAGTCGCTCAATTCCTGTTTCTTTATGCAGATAATACAAATGTACTGTGTAGAACTTGTAGGACCCCTGATTTTTGAAACAATAGCATTTAGCACTTCAAAGGTCATGAACCCATTTATATATGGATTATATTCCATTCATATGCTTACTCAATTTTTATTGTGCTGTTATTCCTAACAGTTGCTGCTGAGCATTTTTCCAAATTATCCATAGTAAAATTTTTCCTTTATTTTAAGAAGCTTTTGAATTTCATATTTATGGTAAGAGAACAAAAAGGTGGACTGTTTTTTCCAGCTATCAAATTCATCCTTTGAAAAGAGATTTTAAGTATTGATGGATAAATTTTGCATTTGTTCTTTATCACAGTGTTATTGAAAATGTTTCTGTCTTCTAGCTCTGTGACAGTGTGGTAGTTAGGAACTTGGATGTGAAGTCAAAATCACTAGTAATAAAAATTATCCCACTTAATAGAACTGAGATCTCTTAAACCACATGGTTTTCATGTTCTATGAGGTGCTACATCAGCATGATTTTAAATAGAATTAAAATACTGTCTTTAAAAGTAGGACTGTGAGAAAATTCTATTTGATTTCTCTAGAAATCATATTTTTGTATAATTTAGACATGTTTCATACATTTTATATTGATAAAGCAGAAAAAAAATATCTTCTAGTTTACCCTATTGTACAAATTCATAGGAGCAGCCTTGCTACTCTATTTGACCACCTGAACGGGAAAGATTAAGTGTTAGTGGGCACAGTGGTACAAAAGTTTGCTTTTCTGAAATTCACACTTTAAGTCAGTAGCACTTTAAATAATTGAAAAGCCAATTCAGGTAGTGAAAGACAGCAATAAGGTCACCCCTGAGTTTCCTCTTCTCCAGACTGAACGACCTCATCTCATTCAGGCACTCCTCATAGGGCTTATGCTCCATCCCTTTCACCATCCTTGTTGTCTTTCTCTGGACACGTTCCAGTAACTCAACATCTTTCTTGTACTGAGGGGCCCAGAATTGGACACAGTACTCAAGGTGTGGCCTAACCAGTGCCTTATCCCCTGGTCATCCTGCAGGATGCATGATTGCACCCAGGATTATCTGCTCCATAACTTTTCCTGGAACCGAGGTCAGGCTAACAGGTCTGTAATTACCTGGGTCATCTTTCTGGCCCTTCTTGAGAATGGATGTCACATTAGCCAGATCCAATCATCCAGGACTTCACCTGTGAGCCAAGGCTGCTGATAAATGATGGAGAATGGCTTAGCAAGCTCGTCTTCCAGCTCTCTCATCACCCTAGGGTGTATCCCATCCGGTCCCATGCAGTCCGGTCCAAGCAGTTCAGTGAGTCTCTAACTTCTTCCTCCTGGATTACAGGGGGACTATGCTGAACCCTGATCCTATCTACCACTTCACTTGTCCTGTAGGTAATCTGACCTGCTGCTGAAAACAGAGGCACAGGAGGCACTGAGTACCTCTGCCTTCCCTTCATCTGTAGTCAATATATTTCCCTCCACATCCAATAAGGAGTGGAGGTTATTACTGCCCTTCTTTTTGCCATTAATATATTTACAGAAAGACTTCTTATTGTCCTTCACAGATGTGGTCAGTTCAAGTTCGAGCTGGGCTTTTGCCTCTCTAATTTTCCTCCTACATGACCTAACAATGGCTTTGAACGTAACCTGGTTCACCTCCCCCTTTTTCCAAAGGTGGTACATCCTCTTTTTATTTCTTATCTCCTTCAGAAGTTCCTTACCCATCCAGGCCAGTCTTCTTCCCCTCTGGCTCATTTTACGGCACATCGGGATGGCCTGTTTCTGTGTCTTCAAGATTTCATTCTTGAAGCATGTCCAGGCTTCCTGGACTCCCTTACTTTTAAGGGCTATTTCCCAAGATACCCTCCCAGTTAATTCCTTGAATAATCCAAAGTCCACTCACTGAAAGTCTAGTATGGAAGTTCTGTTTGTGCCCTTCCTTGATACACTGTTTATCAAAAATTCTATTATCTCATGGTCACTGCATCCTAGGCAGCCTCTGAACATAACATCTCCTACCAGCCCCTCTTTATTGGTGTGGTGGTTTAGCACCAGTGTTTTCACTAAGGGGCAAGCTCAATAGTGATGAGAAGACTGAACAGAATTTTGAACACCAGGGAAACAGTTTATTTGTCTGGAGCTCAACCAAAAGAAAGACAACAGTTTAAGGGAACTCCAGACTTAACACAGAAAAGCACCTGACAAAAACCACGAAAAAGGGAAAAGAAAAAAAGAATAAGGGAACTGCTTTTCTAAGGCCAGCCAAGCTGGCCAAAGAGAAGCAGTGGGAAGGGAAAGCCACTTTCTCTTTCTCTCTCTCTGGTGGTAGCAACTCCCAGCCCTTGAAGTCTCTGAAAGACACAATACAGTGAAAAAGTCCTCCTCCCAACCCGGGATGTTATTTGGGGAAGCTTTCAACCTGCAGTTGTGCTGGCTTGGCTCCGATGCCGATGGGGATGGGCGGAGTCAAGCCACAAGGCCTGGGAGTTGGAGGAGAGGGGCTATGCTGCTGCTCTCTAGCTTGCAGGAAGCCAAAGAGCCCAAACTTCCGTTGTTTCGGGCTTTTAAGCTCTTCAAGTCCCACGTGAATCTTGCAGTCCTCTTCCTGGCTTCACCTCTTTGGATTGGCCAGCTGTCCGGGCTCCATCTCTCCTCCTGAGATGTTTGGCTCCAACAAAATGGCAATTCCCACCAAAATTGCGAGCCGACTATTCCCCAGCGCCATGTTTTTACCAGCCGCGGGCTGGCTGCCACCTCTCCAGGGCGCCCGCTGACCATGGGAACCCTCAAAAGGGGTCCCCGAGGGCTGCAGGAGCCGCCCGGGAAGCCACCGCGCCCACACTGCCGCGCGGGGCCCATTCCCGGGGCCGCTGGCACCGTGGGATCCCTTGCTGAGCTCCCTCGTGGCAGCGAGGTGGGAGAGACGGAATGGCCACCGGGGTGCCTCCACAGTGGCGCAGGGCTGGCAGAGCTGCTGGCGACTGCCGGCTGCCGAGAATCAACACGGGCACCAGGGCACCGCTGGCAAAGAACAACCAGTGGGTGTCCACCCCCGCTGCCGCCAGAGCCCACCGCCAACACCCAGGGATCGGGCAACCACCCAAGGGACAGGCAGGGAACGGCGAGCAACTTCCTCTCACTGGCGCCAGGACCACTCCGTGCCAGGAGGAACTTGCGGGATGCAGCTTCCGCCGCTGGGAAGGCATACGTGCAACAGCAGCTGCCCAGCACCAGGCTTCACTCTGCGAGGGACCCGATCCCACAGCAGCGCCGTGCCCGCCGGCTTCCCGTCCCCCGCCCTCACCCGGGGAAAGCCGTCGGATGCCCTGTGCTGCACCGCGAGGGGGAACCCAGGGAATGCCGGCGGATGCCGCGCAGCGCTGTGAGGGGAACCTGCATCTTCGCCGCTGCCTGCACAGCCGAGCCGGGGCCGCGCTGGAATTAAACCCGCCGCGCACCGGCAATCACCGCCAGTCCACGTTTCGGTGAGTTGGGGGGAGGAAACGAGGGAAGGTTATTAAGGGAAGGAAAAAAAGCAAACCCCAAAACAACAGGGTTTAAAAGGAAACATCTCCTTTCCTTCCTCCCCCCTCTTCCTCTAAGAACTCCCAACACCCTCCCCTTTAGAGGACCCTGCACCCACCTCCCTTCCCAAACCCCCACAATTGGTGAACAGGAGGTCAAGCATGGCTCAACCCCTGATTGGCACACTCACCAGCTGTGATAAAAAGCAATCTTCAATGCACTCTAAGAACCTTCTGAATTGCCTCTTCTCAGCTGTGTCAAGTTCCCAGCAGATATCTGACAGATTAAAATCTCCTAAAAGGACAGCCTCAAGCTGCTTAAAGAACAACAGGTCTACCGCTTCCTCCTAATCAGATGGTCTACAGCAGACTCCAGTCTGGATGCCAGACTTGTGGATAGCCCCTCTGACTCTTACTCATAGACACTCAACCCGGTTGTCATCAATCTCGACTTCCACAGCATGATCTTATGTTGTGTCTAATACTTAATGCTTCTTGCAAGTTATAACTTACAGTACCTGTATCTTTCATGTTTTGAAGGGAAGAAAAAGAGAAGGGGTGGAATCAGTCTGGAAGCAGGAAGGGAGTTGTGATGGAATAGCTTGTCATAGAGTGGGAAATAAGTCCTCATCAATAACTAAACCAAACATCTTTACATTATCAGCATCATTTTTAACAGAAATCAAAAAAAACCAGTCTCATAGCAGCTTCTGTGAAGAAAATTAACTCTGCTCCACCCAAACCAGCATATGGAGGGAGTTTTTTGGCCCTTTCCCTTTCACCTCAGGTGGTAAACCTGAGGCAGATGTTACCTTGGTCTGCCGTGTACCTGTTCACTGGTATGCTTGCTGGAGGGAGGAAATGTCCTAACTCTAGAAGAGGTGAAGCATGTACAGCTCTTAAATGCAACTTAGAAACTCACTTTCTCAAGGAGGAGTGGGATGATTATTTCCTACCTAAGCCAAAGCACCTTCCCTGCATTTGACTGGCCAAGCTACATGCTACAACAGGTAGAAGTAATTTAATGTTTTCCCTTGACTATATGCTGTCTGAGAAGCTGTAAAAACAAAAAGCTCTCTTTCACTTCAACCTCTGATACTTGAATTGGCGCATCTCTTTGTTTGTACCTGTATGAATGTGTAGCAACTTTGTATGTGGGTGGGCTTGTTAGCTGCTGCTGATTGTTAAGATATTTCATTATCTTTGCAAAGCACAACTAAAGGTTTTCTAGATTGCTACTTGTAATTTATGTAGGCGTTGAACGCTTTGGCTGGAAATAATTATATATAGTGTTCTTCACAAATAAATCATGTTCTTTCATTGTTTTATAACTGTCCTGGTTTCATCTGAGATAATTTTCTTCTTAGTAGCCACTGCAGTCCTGTGGTTTGGGTTTTGTATGAGGATAATATTGATAACACACTGATGTTTGGATTGTTTCCAAGTAGTGATTACCCTAAGTCAAGGACTTAGCAGTGTCTCATAACAAGTGAGGAGGTTTACAAGAGGATATGAGAAAGCATGACGAGACAGGTCACCCAAACTGGCCAAACTGCTGTTCAGTACCACAGAGCAACATGCCCAGTATATAAAATGGGAGAGCTACCCAGACCAGGGGCTGATCGCAGTTTGGGGATGGGTTTGGCATCAGTCAACGGATAGCGAGAAACTGTTTTGTTTTTCTTGGGCTTTATATTTCTCTTTTTTATCACACTTTTTATTATTATCATTATTATTATTATTTACTTTATTTCAATTATTAAGCTGTTCTTATCTTGATTGAGAAATTATTTTGATTTCCGATCTGAGGAACAGTGCAAATTCTTATTCCATAATTAATAGTCTTGACATACTCCTGCACACACTAAAGAGGCAGTGATTCTTCCAGAAATAACTAGAAATATATATGCCCCTGTTAGGTATGTTCCAGACAGCTACTGCCCAACTAACGGTAACAGCACTTTCCGTGTGTTTGTGTAGGTGTAGTAAATCACAACACAAACTTCATTTTTTTTCTAACGAATAGAAATAGTTCACAAAGTACTAAACATCTTTTGGGACAATTATATTCACTGAATTGGGTGTCACGAAATAGTTTTCCTGTTTGTGGATGTGGAAAAAAGAGCATTGCTAAACCTGAAGTAGACATTTCAGTTTTCCAAAGCATTATACCATGTGCAACAGAAAATGTTGTCAAGAAGTAGGTTGTCAAAAGATAAAACATTTTGGGCCTCACCTGTTTTTCTCAGCTGTTAATGAATATTTAAAGTTTTTTACAGAGATATCTGTACATCTGCTTTTTAAATTGTTGACAAATTCAAAAGCTGATTTTTATATTTCATTTTATATTATAAAATTAATTCTGACTATTAGGAAGAATCGTATTTAAGCTTCTATAAATAAAAAAGTGCACTGAATTATTCCAGATTGTGTCTAAACCTGAGAAAAGGTGTATCCTTTCTAGGTGTGTCAGTGTCCCAAGTGTGCTCTGCAGCTGCCTATAATTTGGAATAAAATTGTATGTGTGATGCCTCCTTTGCTCCTTTGTTTTGTAAGAGGGCTAGAAGTGGATCAGTAACATCCTTTGTTCAGGCCTCTGTAGTAAATATTTAGGGAAATTTGGTTTAGGGTGAGTTATTGTGTGCATTTCCTCTATATAGAAAACATCTATATCATCCTTGTAAAATAAGGCTTTATTAATTAATTTATATGATAGTGCATTCTGTTTTGAGTGAACTATGTCTATCAATCAGTGAAATCCATCAGTTGCTCTCTGTGGAATAAAAAATGTACAGAATTTATATCTAGAAAAACTGACTCATTTACTAAATATGGGAACTCTCTTATTCTCCTTTTTTGATTTTTAATGATGATTTACAGGGACATTTAATTAGTCAAAGTTTGAAAATATTTTTCCAGTATGGGAAAAAAGGGCTATGAAATTTGTATTCATTAATAGAGGCAGCATATTAAAGGAGACATGTGAAAACACATAATAGATACTTAAAATATTCTAAACTTTGCTACAGCAAAAGCAGAATGTTTCTTTTTTTCAATATTCTGTTCTAAGCATCTTGTTTTCATGAAAAGCTGTTTTGCTAGAAACTCACTGTGGCAGAAAACAGCATTATGCATTTGAACAGATGCACTGGCTCACTGCATTAAAGATGGACACCTGGGGTCCTGCATTAGACTTGCAAAGAATATGGAAATATTGCAGATGAAAACAGGTAGGTAGAAAGTAGGTGAATGTGCATTTTCAGATTTTCTAATTAACAAACTTTTGACAATATAAGTGAGTGGCTCTTTACAATCTCTGGAGTTACTGTTTAAAATTAGAGATTCTTTTTACACAGAATTACACACACAGAGAATTAACAAGGTTGGAAAAGACCGTAGAGATCATCAAGTCCAACCTTTACCTGGGTTAAGAACCTATCCAACACCAATTTGTTTCTATGTACAGTTCTGTAGGGACATGAAAACTGAATTTTTATCTTAGAGGTCTTCTTGAAGACCTCTGGTTTCCAAACTGCTTGTAACTAGCATCTGTAAGGAATGTGATGGAGTTTGCTGTTTTTATCTGATAGTTTTGATCTTATCTTTCAATATCTTTCACTTTGTCCTATTTTAAAGCGCAGGTAGTGTTATTCTTTACTATACTCATTGTCATATTAATCATCAGTTATCCCTTTGTTGTTTTTATATATTAACAAGTGCTTGAAAATAATAATGATGATTGCTCTGTGTGGAACTTCAAACAAGCTTATATTATATTACAGGTGGACTTTTTTAGTATTTTATCCTGCTATGTAGTTTAAAGCAAACACTGTGGCAAAATCAAGTGTTTCAGGTTGTTTGTGCTGATTACATGAAGGCCTGATTATTTTTTCTGCTAAGGCAGTGTCAGCATGAGCAGAAGAAACCACATGGAATCTTGGCAATGAAATAATATATGCTGTGTCAACATTCTGCTCTGATGAAGACTTTTTGCTTGTGCCAAATTCAAGTGTCCTGGGTCAGGTTTGCGATGTGTTGGATTAATTGATTGAAAAGCTCGCAAGGGAAAAATCATGAGGCAATGCAGATACACGATGTCACGTCTCAAGACTCGCATACACTTGCCGCACCGCTGAAAGGCAGCATCTGCTTTGTTATGTTTTGTAATATCTATGCAGGGTTTCTATCTCTGAGGTGGAAGTTAGGACTTAGAACTCTCCAAGTTGCATTTAGGGACCTCTCTTCTGCCTGCTGTATCTTCCAAAAAGTATTTAGTAAAACATGTCTTTTCTTAAAAAAATCCTCTTCTCCTACCAAGTGACCAATCTGATTCACTACAGTAAATGTCCATGAATGCAAAACTAAGAATGAAGAGTTTATTCCTCTTTGTAGTTAATGAAAACTTTGTGATGTGCAATTCCATGCATTTCCTTCCTCAAACAGCTAGGAAAAACATGAGAATGAACACCTGTCCTGGTTTAATGACAATATGTTCAGGAGTTGGTACCTCTGATGAGGTAAAATGCTCCTTCTCTTTGACCCGTTGACAAGATTTTGAAGTTACAAAAAGTCTGAATTAAGGAGGAAAAAAATATAATAATTTTACTCAAAAATGGAGAACAAAACAGAGCAAAACAGAAACATCAGTAGCAGAAAAAGTGTCAAGCAACTGCCCCCCTGCACTTTGGTTAAAATAAGGAAAACCTGGAAGAGTATTCTTGTTTGAAGAAAAAGAAGCCCTAATACCATAAGATGGCAGGGTGGATCTCGATGGAGACCACATGGCATGACAGCGATGGAGCAGAAGCAGCTCCAGAAGCAGGCAGTCATGTACCACATGCAGCTCAGAAAGAGAAATTCCTACGTTTTCAGAGTGGCTTTGCCAGTGGCTGGCAGCAGTGATGGCAATGTTCAGGTGGGCTGATGGAGGTTTGCCACAGCAAGATGCGCTGCTGGGAGGTTTGCCGTAGCAAGAAATGCTGGCAGCAGTCCTGCCATGACGAAAACGGTGAGGTGTGGGGACCATGGTAAGAACAAAAGATGTCCTCCTTCAGTACCCGCACCTAGGAATAAGAGAGCAGTTCCAAAAACACTGGGGGGCTTTATCCTCTCCCCTCTGAGTTCTCGCAGTGTTTCATTTCAAGGACCCCCATCCCCACCTCCAGCACAGCCCCAGTGGGACAGGGGGATGGTCCCCATGCTTCGAGCTATGTGATGGTATGAAAAATTCTACAATCTTTCTCATTTAACTAAAACTATTACAACACCCCAAAATATATTTAAAATTGATAATGTTCATTTGTTCTGATGATGTGGTAGTTTTGGGGTTTTTTTAATTGAGAAGTCCTGTCTTAATTTCTGTTACAAAAATTATATGAAGTTGTGCTGGGTGTATTTGCTACATGTTAGTTCTTCCTCATGTTTTCTGAATTGAAAAATGGGCAAAAATAAATGTGGGGAAATTATACCTAATCATGGAACAGCAGTATCATTTGTCTCCAGCACGCAGCAAGGAACAGAAACTGCCGAGTCAATTCATGATGAATCATATTTATTCTAAACTCAACATTTTTATAGTATTTAAATTTAAATTGCTTCAGTGAGAGCACTGAAATACGTACAGTTTCCTTTTCGCTAATAAGAACCACAATAATCACTTCACTACGTCTTTTGAGTCTCTGTCTTTGGTCTTCTGGTAGTTAAATACACATGATGTGGGAAGACTATTAGAATTTTGAACAAATTTGACCATACATAGAAATTACCAAAACACTGAGAATAGACTTTATATTGAACTCTGCATAAACAAACCTAGAGCAACCATATGTCTGCCCCCCCACTATTTTATAACTGTTTCTGATATCTTGTTGCTTGCTTTTGGCTACTATACGGTATATCACTTTAAATGCTAAAACTTGATTGGGTATTTGCCACTACTTTAGTAGTCTTAGTGGTAGTCATTGAGTATAGAGCTCCAGTAAATTATAGTCTTATGCATTCTATTATGTATCTTACCATCTTTTAGGGGACTTAAGTAGTAGAAGGTCAATTATGAAAAATGCAGCTAAGACATAGAAACTACTCAAATTGCTTACTTGTACATAAAGGGTAGGTAAAAGATTATTGCCTGTATGCAGTCATATTTCTTTTACTTTTTATTAACAATTGAGAGAACCATATTATGTACCACTGAAATACATCATGTATTTTGAGTTAAAAAGTTCCTAGAGGCTTTACTTAGGTCTTCGCTTTTTCTTTAGTTGATACTTGGGAGGTTTTTATGTCTCTAGTAAATTACAGAAGTCACTAAGTCAAAAGAAGATGCCTAGTATTTTCCTCATATTGCTTTTCATAGAAGAGTACTGGTCAAGAGAGGAAGTTCAATGAAAGCAAAGATCTCAAATTTAAGAGTCTGTGTCAAATTTAAGAGTTAAGTCTGTGCTCATGGAAAGAGTGGAAAAGAGTCAGGTTGAGATGACCTTAGCTAATGAAAACAATAGATTACAGATAAAAATTAGCCAAGATACAGTGAGCATTGTAACTTTGAATATGCTCTTTCAGAAGTATGTTAAACCAAATGAAAGAGGCTAACTAGTGTCTGGAACTCATTTGCAAACAATTTTGTAAACTCCATCAGTTCAGTGTGCAAAATGTACTGTAGAAAATATGCTTAAGTAGGTTGTGGAAATGCTCCCATTGCTTCTCTGCATCTCAGTGCAATAAAACAAAATTAATCAAACTGACACAGACAAGTCTCACAATCGTGTAGAGTGGTTCATGATAGTTCACATAGTCATGATTTCTGCAGTGGAAATGCCATGTTAGCTATGGGAGTGGAGATTTCCAGGAAGTGTCGACTGGTTTTGTATAGTTTGTCACCATAGTCCCAGGATACACTTTCTATGACTCCAAAAAAAATTTCGATAATTTTGTTCAAAGCAGATGTTTGCCTGATTGCTGATAACTAAACTCATCTTCACTTAATAATCACTAGTTTTCAGCTCTAGATCACACAATTCTTTATATTCAGTATCTCCAGGGCAAAAGTATGTAGAAGAAATTGGAGGAGTTTGCACTTTTACTGAATATTTACGTAAAGAAACCTAGGATTAGAATGAATGAGGATGAATACAAACAATAAGATCAGTAAAAATTTCACCTTAAGAGAAAGCAGTTTTCCTTTTGCTTTTTAATTGATTATGTTATTCAATTTTTTTTCTGATAAATATCTCTGAGAACTTAGTGGGCTCTTCCATTATCTTCCACTGTGTTTCTCTCGGCAAACTTCCTCAAAGCTTAAAAACTCACTTTTAATCATGAATGAAAAAATGAGTGAAATAGTGAAGTAAAATGAGAGAAGTAAGAATGATTAATATTTCTGAGTGATGCAGTGAAAGCTATAAAACATATACTTTAATCATAAATATAACAAAGATTCTATGTTGTTTCCCATTTTCAGCTTTCCTTAGTTCTTTTAAAAATAGTTCTGTAAAAGTTAAAGTCAACTTTTTAAAAGTATGATTAACTTTTGTGGCCTCCTCACTGATGAAACTGTTATTTGTAAATCAAGTTATAAATGAAAGATGAGCTATTGTTATGGCAATATATGTCAACCCCATCAGTGGGAACTGGGGAAGTATCATATTATCTACAGGCTTGAATGATCTACAGGATCATTCAGGATGCTTCTGGAGACTTTTTTGTCTCTTTGTGGTACACAGATGCTCACTGTTGCCTCTGGTGTGATCTCAGAAATGGATAGGATGCTGTCCTACTGGTATTGTGCCAAGTACACTGTATAGGAATATTTGTACCATGTAAGACTCTGCCACACAGGAATATTGCAAAGAGCTGTGGAAATGAGTATATTAATGATTCACAGTTACCTTGAAAATTGTACATCTTGACTGCTTCCACACCACTGTATTAGCTGTTTTGTACTGTGATATTTCAGGCATCCAAACATCTATGTCTTCTTTCTCTGGCGCTGAGTCACTGAGTTGTATTTAGCAACTAAAACAATATGTGAGTGTCATGATTTGGATGCTAAGGGGCACTAACAATGATGAGGGAAGGAGGAAAGGCTGCCCTGTGGATGGTGCTGATCCTGGTCTAGGAGCCTCTGGAAAAGAATGTGTGGAGAAATTATTGGTTAATAGATTAGGGATCCAGATGTATTAAAGTAATAAGAATTTATTATATGAGGTAGAAAAAAATTAACTTAAAAATATTAAAATACCAAAAACCCACAGAAGAAAACTCAACCACCACCTCCCCGAACCCCCAAACCGTCCACAAGACACACACAAGTCCCACCCCCACCAGGCAATGGACAAAACAAAAAGAGAAACTTATTCCCTGTTTCAATGTCCAAAGGTGCAGTTGATTTGAGGTAGATGGCAGGAGCGTTAGCACGGTGAGAGGCAATGATAAGATGATGGCTTGAACGTGGACACCTGCTGTCTGTTGCTGACTGGTCTTTGGAACACACCACTGGAGCAAAGGAATGACCTGCAAAGCACATGGTGATTTCCGGGATGGTGAATGCTGGAAAACCCGGGCACTAAAACCAGCTGCTTCTCCGATGAACTCCAGGCATGAAGAGAGAGAGACTGGGGAATTCTTTGATTATATAGTCATGAGATTCTCTCAGAATCCCTGCCCAGGGCACCTCCCCCAGTCCACTCCAAAGAGGGGCGGATCTCGCTCCTCATCGAATCCTCATTGGTCTCTCTGGTCCTGTCTCACCCCTGGCTCTGCCTCTGGGCCCTGGTGGCCAAAAAAACCGTGGCGTCCGCCACGTGCCAGCACTCTGCTGTCAGGGCTGCTGCCTGTAGTCATGCCGCCCCGTGCCACCTCATGGTGGGTGCGCCCCAGCTGTGAACCCATGTCCTGGCTGAGCAAGTCCTGCTGCTGCCCTGCATGGTGCCGGGCCCAGCACCGTTCACCTCTTCCCCAGTCAGGGGTGGGCGACTGCCACCGCAGCCAGTCCTGGTCTCGACACACCTTGGGTGGTTCCGGCTTTCCACAGCGTTGTGCCGCTTCACCATGGCTTCTACCGCCGCCACTGCTCCTCGCACCCCGGGACATGGACCAGGAACAGGACTGGAACCGTCTCTTCCCTCCTGCACTGGGCTTGGATCCCGCCGGGCCACGCCAGTATCCCTGCGGTTCCAACGTCTGCAATAGCAGGTGCGCCACGCCGCAGCTCCCTCTGGGCGCCCGGGAACCCCCAGGTCCTCCCAGCTGTTCTGGGTGCTGTGCCCTGCCATCGCGCGCTCCACACACCCCGCCTGTCCCAGTGCCCCAGCCCAGCCCTTGCAGGGAGCCTGGGATGAGGCTTGTGCCTCACCTCCCTCTCCTCTTCTGGCAATTCCGGCTCCCCTCAGCATTCCTGGCTGTCATTGTATCCATGGGGGCAGTGCGCAGCGTAAGATCATGGTCTCCCCGAACCCTCCTCTTTTCCATCCTTCCTACTCCCAGCCCAACTCACCTATCCCCCAACCCCCACCTTCCTGAAGAAGAAAACACACATGAACCAAGAGGGAACAAGGTGAGGAAGGGTAGGGCGGGGAAGGGGAGGAAGCGGAGAAGGAAAAAAAAAATATTTCATTTAAACTAGGTTAATACAGGAAAAGTTTTCCTGGCCTCAGCTAGCCCACGACATCATGACAGTGAACCTCGAGGGAAACCCCAGGGGAAAGGTACCACAAACTCCTGTTGCCTCCATGTGGTTCCTCTGCTGGCACTGCCTGAGCTCTGATGACACTGTGTGGCAAGGGACTAAGAGGAGCAGGAGCTGACCCTTTCTCAGCAACAAAGGGGATGAAAAAAGGCAACACTTGTGTTTCTCCAGCTTTAATGGAGTGCTCATTCTTGTATTTTCTCCTCCCAGCTTTCCGGGGTGTGCTGCCTTGCCATTGGGCAGCAATGGGGGGGCACTGCCCCCTCTCCAAGATTTCGCCATGAAGCCAATATGGCGTTCCTGCCAAAAACCCTCATGGTGGGCACCTGGGGCCCCGGGGGTGCCATCGGCACCATCTGACAGCCAGCTGGTGCAGCGACCGCACCCACTGAGAGAAACAGCTGCCGCACGCCTCACTGCCTGTGCAGGGGTCTGGCGGCAGCGGCTCCTGCCACCATGGGGCCACCCCGCGCTACAGCACCAGCTGCAGGGTGACACCCCTGGCCCCAGTCCTGGGCTCTAGAGCAAGCACTGCGCCTGGCTGCAGCAGCCAGCATGGGCTCAGCTCCTGCTGGCTGTCCCCACGCAGCTGCTCCCTCAGGAGCTTCTCTGTGGCAGCATCAGCCGGGACAGGCGCAGCTCCCGCTGCTGCCACTGCTGTCCCTCCCCAGCTCTGCAGCAGCAGCAGCGTGGGACAGGCACCAGCAGCATGAACGCAGCTGACGAGATCTGCCCACACCCTGTGCCCACTGGTTCACTGGTGGCGCGGACACGGGTCAGCTCTGCTGCTTCTGACCCGCTCTGCTGCCACCTGCGCTGCCTCGCGGTTGGGACCAGCCCCTACGGCAGGTCGGGCCTGTGCTCGGCGGGGAACGCAGGCCCACCAGGCCATCGTGCTCTGCTGCAGGGCCGTGGGCGCTGCACCCTCCGCACGCCGCGTTCCCAGTCTGCTGCCAGAGCCCAGCGAGGGGCAAGCCTCGGCTGCCGTGGTCAGGCTTTGGCTGCGCCCTCTGCCTGCCAGTGGCAAGTGCAGGGCAGCTCTGCCACCTGGGGCTAGGACTCAGCCATTTTGCTGTGCGTCATTCTCGGGGAACAACAAAAAAAGAGCTTTGAAAAGACAACCTCTCCCTTCCCCTGGAAAAACCTTAAAGTTAAACCCATAACAATGAGGTGGAAACATTTGTGTGCATAAACATTCTTGCATAAAAATTTAGAATTCTTTTAGAGATCAAGTATAGATCTAGTGGGTATTTTTAGGTTTATTTAGGATCTAAAACAAATAAATTACACTTTCAAATATTATACTTGTCTGCTCCAAAGATTTATCAAGACACTTAGGTATGTGAATGACATACTAAAATCAGTGTTGGTAGTTCCAGTCAATATTTTACTAAAGGGTTTAGTTGAATTCTGGACAAATTATAAAAAAATCTTTTCTATGATAGACAAGTGTTCGAAACTTCACCAATTACTTGGCAGAGCTATTTGCAAATTGTTACTGTATTTCTTTCTGGAAATATCAGCTACGGCTTTTTATATGACATATCTTTAGATTGAGAGGTATAATTCTTTCCTTCACCTGACTTCTATAATATATTATGCCATTAAGACACAATAAAGCATCTTTTAGTGGTCCATTAACACAGGAGTTGGTTGCACTATGTGGACAGAAAGAATATCTTCCAGGAGTCTGAATATAGTATGAATATAGTATATGTTTTTCCTGTTCCATGACTTTTAAAATAACATTGCTGATACAGCTTTTAGTAGGAAACCTTAAAAAATTGCATTTGAAATTAAATCTGTAGTTAGGAATTTATTTCCTTGTGAATGAGTCCTGCATTAATGAAAATGTGTGTGATACAAAAGCAGAAGAAAATAAACACTCATAATTATATCATGGACAATTGGGCCAATGGGTCCATAGGCTAGGACTTCATAATTTAGTGAAGTTCTGTTTACAGGGAGGCATTATACTTTTTGGGAAAGAAAAAGTGCTGCCAGATGGCAGAGGTGCTAAAAAGGATATTTTAAAGTGGAACAAAATAGTTTGCGCGCAGCAATGGGTCCACTTACACTGAATAGATGAGTCAGTGCCCACGCTGAACAGGTAAGATAGCCTAAAATTTTTTCTTTTTGTTGTGCATTTTTGTTGGACTGAGTATCACAGTGGAACAGAGCCCAGCTTGCCCTTCAGTAGCAGTCATTGCTAAGTACTCATACTAAGTAAATCAATTCAATGTCCATCAAGGATGTGAAGTGTTTCCCAGAGCAGGAAATTAGAAAATGAAAAACGTCAAAGATAAAGATGTGAGGAAAAGTCTAACTTCCTTCAAGCCGAATCATTGTCTGAAAGGCTGGGTAAAGAGGAAGACATACTGAATAAATTAAAAATATAAAGACTAAACATGTATATTTCCATATGAAGCAAAATTTGAGTTGTGTTCAGGAAATAGCTGCACAAAATGTTATTAAATGTTATCCATAGTTGGTACTTCTGTTGGAAAGGACTAAGACACATGTTCATTTTTCAGATTTTCTTTGAACTGTACTAATTTTTGCATTTACTTGTAGAATAATATCTTACATTCCAATAAATAAATGAGATTCAAAGCCTCTCTGTATATGGAATTAGAACTGATATTGCAGAAGCAATCAGTAATTGCAGACCTTTGTAATGTTTGTTCATTATTCTGATGTAAAAGAATTCTGTTTTCTTGTGTAAATTTCTGTTGTAGCTGAATTTTAAAGGCGCTTGCTTTGCAGGCCAAAAAGTTAGCTTAAGTAACTCTGTTTCTCTGACAGTAAGTTAAGAAACAGCAAGGCCAGAAGTAAACAAGGACTTTCTGCAGCAGAGTGGAAAACATGCTGATATGCAGCTTTCCCAAGAAACAATAGCAAAACTTTCTCAAAATACATGTATGCTTCTCACAGTGGCTTAAGGCTTCACATAAGATTCCTCACACAACAACAGGTTTCCCATATCAACAAGTGCTCTGCAGAAAAACATGTTCTGCAGAGCTTACTCATGCTTTTCTTGAAAAACAGTCCTAGCTGATGTCAGAATAAAAGTGAAAGTTCCCAAAACAAAGAGACGTGACTTCATGCTTAACCTGAGCCAATGAAATTGTTAAAAACAATTATTTCGATCAATGGAGTTGTAACGTGCTGGTTTCTGAAAGGTGTAAAAATCATGACTTTCCTCATTAAAATGTCTTCCTGTATGAACTCTGGATCCATGTTTCTATATGTGCCAGCCCCAACTACAGCAAATGTCTATGGACTTCTTTATTTCTGACAGGATGCCCTGTGAGCTTCTCACTGAGCTTTTACATGTACATATCAGGTATATTTGGTCCTCGTATAAGTTTCATACAGTACTGGGCTGCCTTTCTAGGTGTAGCCACAGAGTGATGCAAGTTCAAAGCAGGAGGAGGAAACGTATTTTTGAGTTTGTCGGAATCATACTCTTCGGAGACATTGGAATCTTACGACAAAATTAGTGATTTGACTTGCAGTACATTACTCTGTCCCTTAAGCCATTTCTCTTACCATGTCTTGGGCTCCAGTAACATACGAGACAATAAGACGCTGTATGAACTAAATATTTAATCTATTGTATTCCTCATCTTGGATGTGTATGGCATAATTTCTGATATTTGAAAAATATCTATAATCTGAATCCTTAGAACAAAACAGTTTAAATCTGGATGTGTTTAATGCAGTGTAAATCTGGATGTGCTTAATGCAGAATAAAACCCAGTGTTTATTCTCTGAAAACTATGAAGATAAAATCAAAACCACTTAAAAACATCTGCTAGGTTGGTTAGGGGTAGAATCTGTATTTTCTAATGAATGAAAAATCCATTATATGTGGAAGTTATCTTAACTAATAATAATTTATACAAAAAGGTGCTTTCCCTTTTGCTCCCTTTCCTCCTTTCCCCTCTTCCCCATCACTCCTTTATCCTACTTTGATGCCACTTCTATCTTTATTCCTTTCCTAACCCTTTTTATCACCTTTACCTCTTCCTTTTCGCCCTTATTCCCTTCCTCCCCTTCTCTTTCTCTCCCTCTCTCCCTTTCTCCCGCTCTCTGCTTTTTTCCTATAAACATGAAAAATTCTCTGTCTCTTCGCATGTCTGAGGAAGATAAATGAACTAATTTAAAATATTTTCCATGCCTCATCTGTCCACTCTACAAGCTGTCAATGAACTTGGATTGGGAGCTTTCATGCCAATAGTCCACAGCGAGCAGTTGTATTATTTTGCAATAAGAATGTTGTTTCCATGGCAAACTTGGAACACTTTGCAACTGTGCTGACATCCATGTACTTTTGGATTTGTGCAAGAAGGGTGATACTATATGGGATTTTTTAAGCAAAAGGTCATTCGGTTACATCATATTGTTCCATTTTTTTAATCTTTTGAGGAATAAGAAATGAAGGGAAAAAACAAGTCATTTTAAACATTTTATGATTCCAGCATTTGCATCTGTGCTTTTGCCAATAACCATTTCAATTGGTAAGATATTAACAGCTAATATGTTTCAGTCTAAAGGTATCAGTGATTTGTCATATTTTTATAATGGCTAAATACTCCAAGACAAGGTTCACCTTCTTCTGCAGCAGGATCTGACCATTCTAAGTATTTACTTATTGCAGTTAGTACAGAACTTAAAAATGTAGGAAACATTTAGGAATAGCTTTCTGTTTCTGAGGTACTACAACTGATTAGTTTTAGATGGTGGCATTTTTTTAACTTCTTATACTCAAAACATTTTAATATGTCTTAAAGAGTGTCATATATTTTCTGTACTGCCTTATCACTTTGTCTGTTAAAATAACACTATTTTCTGGTTAGGTATAATGTTAGCATCAACTCTGCTGAAAAACAGATTTTGACTTTTGGCTGAAAGCTTCAGAAATAATCTTTTCTGGATAAGCCATAAAATCCTTCAAGCTTTTCAGAAAAGAAAAATAAACTTTCTGTGATTCAGAGCATGTTAAATTTATGTGTACATTGACCCCTTCACAACCACCCACCATAACCACCTGCCCTGCCCCCAGCAAACAAGCAAAAAAATACCCCATACAGTTTTACTCTGAAAGAGCCCTTCATTTCAAGTTTTGGTTGTTGATATGCTATTGCTAGCACTTGGAAATGCCAGGATTCACATTTGTTTGACTTACTGTAGGGATGTCAGGTGTTTCCTGGCCAGTAACATAACTACACTAAATGTTTTTACTTATTCTAATTTTCTAGTAGTGCATTCTGCCACAGTAGCTTCCCTTCAAAAGAAAACAACTTGACAAGCAGCTGTGCCCTCATTCAGTGTACTTCACAAACACAATATTTTCCTTCCCAGAGGAAAAGTGCATTCACCTACATAATTGGCCATGACCCCTTCTTGGCCAGAGGACATATACTAAAGTCCATTCTCATCTTCTAATCTTACAAGATGCAAAGCAGCACGTTACTGTCAAACTAGTAGGTAGATGAAATTTTGATATGCATGCTTTTATTGCCATCAAAGGTTTCTGTTTGAGCTTGACAAGCTTCTTTTTTCTGAGCATTTAAACTTGCATGTCTTAAATTCTATATGATTGTCTCTTTAGTAGTTTTGTTTTCTTTGGAGTGTATATGGAAATACCTTCTTAGTTTACAGGTATCACCTCACTAGCCATTCTCATAGGATAGCTTATTAGATAAGAGATAGTGATATCTTTATTTTGATGAAGACTATCTTTGCATTCGTTCATGTCAGTAAATTGTTGGCAGGATATTGCTAAGAATATAATCCTTTCAATGCTGTGTCTCAAGTGTTCTAATTTTAACTGCTCTCTTATTAAAATGGATATTTATCTCAGTATGTTTATGTGTGTTCATATGAAGTAAAATAAAGCAATCATTATAAAATAAACTATGTAGAAACAGTGCTGGTCTCTATAGTAAATATAAATAATGATATTACTCAAAGCAGTGCTTCCATTAATTGACAATTAATGAAAAATTGGAGCCTGAAATGGCCATGCAGTCTCTCAAAGTTCTCTGTTCATTGTCTATTAAAGGCTTTTCTGAGTTGGCAAATTATATCTCTTCTATGTATTCTGTGTAGGCATGCTTTATTTTATGGGGGATCTGTCTCTTTTGAAATTAGAATAATAAAAAGTCTGCTGCTAGAATTTACCTTGATTGGCTTTGCAGAAAAACCAATGGAGATCATGGTGGAGAAGTTGAACATGAATCAGCAGTATCCTCTTGCAGCAACAAGGACCACCTGCGTCCAGGGCATGATTTGTAATACTGTGGCCATCAGGCCCAGAGTATTGATCCATCCTTCCATTTTATTTGGCTTCTGTAAGACTGTGCCTGGTCTCCCTGTTACTGATATTTGGGAGCAAATGCAGTGAAAGGTCACTGAGATGGTCAGGTCTGGAGCACAAGACTTGTACAGAGAACTGAGGAAACTGGGTTTGTTCAGCCTGGGAAAGAGATGCCTTTTTGCAGAGATCTTACTGCCGTTTATACCTAGATAGTCAGAGGATACAGGCAAGATGGTGATGGATGCTTGGAGGTGCATGATGGTAACTTGAGAGGCAAAAAATACAAATCGGAATGATCTAGTGTTGTGGAAAGAAAGGAGTGTTTTACTGTAAAAGCTGATGGTTGAATACTTGAACAGGTGTGCAGCAAAGCTGAGGGATCTTTGTCTTTGGAGAGGTTCAAAACTAAGTTAGATGGGCATTGTGCAAACTGATTTAGGTATTCTTTGTCAAGTTGTTGGACTACATGAGCTGTAGAGGTCCCCTCCAGCCTTCGAAATTCTTTAGAATAGTTTAGCTCTCATTTTGCACAGTTGTTTTGTCTCTGTGTTGTGTACCAGAGTTTGTGAATGGATGACTGGAGTGCAGGAGAGAATCTTAAGTTGACCATTGCCTTTAATTCCCAGTAATGCCTATAGGAATCAGTGGGACAGGTGTAGTTACAGTGTAATACTGGGATGCCTGGAGGCTGCAGCAGCAAGGCGGTGAATTGATGCCTCATCACCTTTTCAGCCTAAATGACATTTCACAGCTTGTCAGTTATTTTAGCCTTTGTGTAAATGGCAAATCTATTCAAACTGGTCTATGCAAATACGAAGTAAAGATTTAATAAAAATGCTCTCTTTCTAGAGAATAAGGAAAAGGAGAGTCTTTCCAACCTCCTGTATTAATCTTTCTGAAATTTTGCCTTTCCAATACTAGCATCAGTCATTTTCTTGTTCATTTCAGAATGCCTGAAAAATGCACTCAGTACAGGCGCAATGCTTAAAAAAAAAAAAATCAAAAATCACCTTTTAAGTCTCTGTGTTTAATTGTTTACACAGTACAACGTGGAGGATAAAAGATGATAATTATGAGGAAGAATAAAAATCAGAAAAGAAGATGTATAACATTTCAAAGATACAGGGGAAGAAACATTATCTGGAGAAAGGATTTGGTTTGTCCCCTTATAAAAATGCATTTTAAAAATACATATATGGTGACATAAAAACTATAGTTGAGCTAAAATCTTGAGAGTCTTCTTATAAAGTGATGGCTCACAGTTATATACTATTATTTCAGGAAGCAGGTGGATATGAAATGAGGATAAGAATAGGTAGGATGACTAAATCTCAATGTTATGTGATGTATATGAACCTGGAAGAAAGTGGGGTTATTCTTGTTTTCAATGGCTATGAGCTAGCAGAATATTCACTATGTATGTAAGGTTTCTCCTTTTTAAAGGAGATGTTGGTGATTTTAGTATTTGCTGATAATAAGGCTGAGGAGATAGTAGAGATATGTTTTTGTGGTGTTTTCATCAATAGATCTCTAGGGTAGGATTACAGACATGTCAAGCACCTTTTGAGTATCTCTGACAATGTATAGCACTGTTATGCTGTAGCTGGACTACAGTGCTTGGTGTTGAAATGTGATTACAAATGTTGAAGACTTCAAGAATACTGAAAATAAATAGGCAGCAGTTTATATTTTCCGGATAAGGCATTACTGTAGGTGTTGTGGTGGTGAGTACCACTGTGCAGACAACAGTTTGAGCTCCAACAAGGTCTTTCATTTCTTACTTTTTGCCTCACAACACTCATGTTTACTGCTTAAGGAGACTGCATAGTGCATCACAGCAACACAAACCTTTTCAGGCACTTTCAAAATAAGTACTTTTTTACCAATTGTTTTGTTTGATTCTTTTTCTTTCCTTTTTAGCCTGCAGTATAATGACTCTTTACACACTGGCCGTGCTTCAGAAGAAACAAGGTTCTCTTAAGTCTACACTGTATATTTGTCTTTCCCATGACTTAAAAAGCTACTGGTACCTTAGCAGTTCTACTGAAATAATAAATCTATATTGTATTTATACATGATTTTGGCAAGTCCTGATTATTTTTTATCAGCTGTTGAAGTTGTATATTAAATCTATATGTATATTTGGCACAGTTTCAATACCTTTTTATGTTTAATTTAAAATTAAGTAATAACTTGCAAGTTCACTCATTGAGTGTAGACCCAAAACTACATTGTTGCAGAGTTACTAGAAAATAAGATTACTGTTTCTAATTGTTACTGATGTATAAGTGTTATGTTTAAATCTCTGCTGGAATTTACAGCTAACAGAATTTTGCCTACATCTAGATAATATCTGCCGGTTTTAATTTGCCATAGCCCTATGCTATAGACAGAATTACTGAGTAGTAGGCAATTACAAATAATTTTCTACAAGTACTGGGATTTTTTTTTCCCTGAGGTACTGGTTGTTAGGTTTGATATACCAGAGGGATGCAAAATACTCTCTTGATCTAATAACAGTCCTAGTTAATTTTATGTAATGGCCGAAACATGCTGAACAATCAAGTAGAATAGATCATCTAACAAACTCTTTCTTCACGTGTTCTAATTCTAAGATGTCAGTTTCATAGCTCAAATACTCGCCTTCATTTAGATTAATCAGGAATAAAAGGAAACATAAAATGTAAAATAGTAATGAGCTCGTTTCCATAGAAACACACCATGCTTTCTGCCAAAATTAAATGCTGACTTTGTGTTCTGAAAGATGGTTGTGCAGACAACACTGGTCTGCAGATAATGTGTCAAGTGTCTTCATGGTATGTGTCTTCTGATTGCGTTGTGCCTCATTAACAAATCTTCGTGCCAGTACCTTGCTACCAAGTCTTGCAGTACAACTAGACTGTAATCTTTTCTCACTTTTAATCCATGTTATGGCTTTGGAATGGAAATAGAAAAGATTAGATTCACTGTGTGTTTTATACTGTATGTCTCAGGTTATAACAGTTGATAAGCTGGTGAAGCTCCTTCTGTCAATATTCTCTATAAAATCTTTCCTCTCTTAAAACCTATGGGTATTTTACTATTGCTTACAGTAGGACTGACACGTCGTATCTAGAGTGTGATCATACATAACGGCAATATTGGTTGTCAGATAATATAAATTCTGAAGCAAAGCAGATCCATTACAAAATACAGAGGTGCTAAAGCAGATCTTGTAGAAAAAAAATCCATGATTTTTCATTAATTTCCTAATCATCACAAAAGTATTTCTTAGTGTATTTCCAATGATACCTAGAAGGCAAAAAAATTATAAATATATGAAAGAGGATGAGAATATACGAATCAGTTTTTGACTAGTAGTTAATAACCAAATGCAGCAGCAGCAGCAGGAGAGCTTTTATGGTGTGATTTTAGTAATATTTAGAAATGTAATAATTTTAGAGATTTTCTTGAAATAACTTCTTTTTCTAGAATTTAGTGCTTTACTACTGTGAACTTCTCCACATAAGTCATTCTGCTTGCAAACACATAGAAATGATTTTGTGAAAAATCAATGCTCCAAATTGTTTCATAAAATCCAGCACTGGCTTTTTGCTGCAACCTCAGCTTGTGCTTATTTTTGTAAATCCTTACATCTGCTACTGTGACTAATTCGTGATCCTTTTAGGGACAGGAATTTTATTTGTAAACATCACTCTTTTTGAAGGAAGCTATATCAAATTCTTTAAATAAGGATGCATAAAAATTATTTTGAAAGCTATCAGTGGGCATTCTCCTGCAAAACAGGTTTCCTCAGACTAGTTCTTTAAAATCTACTCTGTTTATAGATTTGCAAAATATTAATATTAAAAGAGTATTCCATAATTATGAAATCCATTTGCAGCAGACTATTTTTCTTTCGGGGGCAAAAAGAGGTCATTTCACATTCTAGAAAATTGCAGTACATTGTTCTGTCCTATATTCTTAATCTCCAGTTACATAAACAATTTTATTTATTCTCCAGTTCATTTTGCATCTGATTAAGATTGATCCTCAGCTACTTTCCCCTTGGTTTCTGCTTTGCACTAATATCTAGCAATCATTTAGTCAAAATTACATTCTTCCTAGCCATCTAGAATGTTGAATAATTTACTTTAGCTGGTAGGAACAGCTGTAGTTTCAAGCTAATGAAAAACTGTCAGTTGGGCATTGAATTAACATTACTGTATTTCACAAAATGTGTTCATGATATGTCAAGTTTGTTCATTTCACAAGAAGCAAGCTTGCATATCTTAATACCAGGTTCACCTGGACAGAGAGGTGTTTGCACTCTGTCTTTTGCAGGACTAGTTTCACATTGGTTCCATTCTGTACATTTCCTTCATTTTACCAAAGTAATGAAAGTCAGAATTCAGAGAGTAGTTACAAGAAGTGTGAAACCTCAATTTTCAAAACAAGTTGTCCTCTTTCTTTTCTCCTAATTCTGGTGCATTTTAACTTTGGTCGCTTTCAGTGTGTGTGTTTCTCTTTGTCTGTTTGGGTTTTTGTTTGGGGTTTTTTGTGGGTTTTGTTTTTCCTTTTTTGTTTATTTGTGGGTTTTATTTTTGTTTATTTTGTTTGAATGGTTGGGGG
Organism: Serilophus lunatus; assembly: GCA_013399895.1. NCBI lineage: Eukaryota > Metazoa > Chordata > Aves > Passeriformes > Eurylaimidae > Serilophus > Serilophus lunatus. The sequence continues at coordinate 381,389 of VXBA01004950.1, forward strand.
GTTTTTTTTGTATGGTTTTCTTAATTTTTTATACATTTACATCATTATCCTTTTTCTTTCCATGGACCACCATATGATAATAAACAATAGGGAAAAAAGTTGAAAAAATAATTTAAATTCCCATGTTGTAAAGCCTTAAGTGAGAGTATCAGAAATACATTATTTTTCAGAAGCTAAGGAAAGAAATAATTGCCACTATGGGTGGTCCAAAAGTCCTTGCAAGACAGATCTTTATAGTTTGCTCTGCTTTTATTCCATAAGTATGGTAGATAAACTGTTTGTTTTATAGTTGTAAACATGAAGGAGCTTTTTCTTGTATGTCTGAATGGGGCCATGCTGCCTGACGCAGTTATGCAAGTCATGGTTTGCTTGTATGCCTGACTTTCATGTGTACTTTCCAAAATCCATTCCTGAGACCCATTGTAACGTCGAGGTACATCTGCATCCCTCTCAGTGTCATACTTGCACAAAGGACACAACATCCTACACAAAATAGGAAACATATTTCTTTATTTTCCAACCTTGATTCTTTCCATGCATTCTGAAAGAAGAATGATGTTCATAATTTTCCTGATATTCCATAAGCACAGGGAGAAATAGGATGTTTTTTCTTTTCCTGCATGTACAGTGACTGTTTTTATCCTGTTCATATCCATTATCTTAATCTTTTAGATGCCTGAAGAGTGTACAAGTGTAGCACAACAGATTAATGTGTGTGTGGAGTTGAAGTGATTTAAGAATTACCTTCCCTGTATTTGGAAGTGAGATAAATTTATCACAACGTTTAAACACAGGAATTTTTTCACTTTTGTTATATGACCTGAAGCCTGGATTCATATAATTCTGTATAGCCAAGCAGTATTCCTTTCATATAAGGGCAAATCTGAAGCAATTTCACTTTTCATCAGAATGACACCAATTTGATATTAAAATGACTGAAGTAAGAATATAATCAATTGTACAGCTCATTTTTAAATTAATTATTTTCAGTACTTTCAAGTTGCAACTCTGGAAAACACTGTGAGAATTAAGTTTTCTCAGACTATGCCAGTTTGTCAATCATGTTCTTATTAAATTAACCTGTGCTGGAAGAGAACAGAGAAGTCAGGGCCTTTTACAGGAAGGGAGGAAGTTATTCTCTAATTTCTGAGGGTTTGGCTGTGGCATTTAATATGTCACATTTTCAGTTTTTCTGACTGCATTTCCAGCTTTCCTATCATCATTTCTTACTATCCTCATATTGCTTTTATTTTCTTCAGCTTTTCTACTTCTGAAAGGTGATAAACATTAAAATATAGAAGAACAATTGTATGTATATATAGTGGTAAGCGCATCATGCGTTGAAGCATTATTCATGTAAAGTATTGTCAAGTTTTTATGATACTTTAACAAGATGCTTGAGAAACTTAAACTACATTGTAATGTTTGCGTATTTTGCTGCCTTGCACAAGTGTGCCAATAATTTAAAAGAGGTCAGCATTTCCTGATACAACTTTAAAATTTCTTCAGTTAGTGCTATTTTAGGTGTTCTTTATTTCTTTCCCCCATCCTCTACATATTGTTTGAACTGCATTTTTTGAATGTTTTAATCAAAACACACCCTGGGGGAGAGTGTTTGATGGGGGCTTTTTTGGTTGGTTTTTTTTGGTTGTTTGGTTTGGATTTTTTGGTTGGTTTGTCATTTCTGTTTTGGTTTAGTTTAGTTTTGGGGTTTTTTTTAAATATTCATAAGTATTTTAGTGTTTCTTCCATTATGCTGATCAGTGATGAGTTTATGTGTACATCTGTGTGAAAAAGCATTCAAAAGCAGTTATGTATTTGCGTGAACTCAGTGTCGAGACATTACACTTATGATATTTCAATTATATTGACTTTCTGGAATTTCTATTTAGTTGGTTCTGAATATGTATATATAAAAAACATCCTTAAGCTCCCTTGAGAAACAGTTATTCCACTTATCTGAAAATGACCTCTTGCCGATGAATACAAATGCACAATGAGATTTAAGCATATCAATGAAGTCTCGAATGGCACTTCAAAAGTCTCATTTCTTTTGATGTCAAAGTCATCTTTACTTCTTACTAGTCTTTCAGACCTGATGGTGCTACAGTAGAGTGAGCTGAGTTTTGGTTCTTTTAGTGAATAAAAGGTAAAATGTTTCACTAAGTTCTAGATGTTAAGCGCTTCCATAATTTCTGCTTGTACAAAGTTATGCAGGCAGTTTGCTTTCAGAGAGTGGACATGAAGACAAAACTTGAAGAGTATTTCACATTCAGAATGATACAGTAACTGGAACCCTGCATCAGCTTTACAGCAATGAAATAATGTAAAAAAAAATATTTCAGTAGCAAACTCAGTGCCAAAAGCTGAATTATACACTAAAATGTCTGCAGGTTTTATTTAGATATGAAAGGCAATAAACAATACAGATCAAAGTTCTCTGGTAACCTGTAAAAAAGAATTGGATGTGAGCTAATAGTAAATACTTTGGATTGTTAACCATGCAGTAAAAAGAAATTAAAATTACTCTTACTCGTGTTCCCAGCACAGGCAGACAAGACAGTGTTTAGAAAAATCAGTGGCTAATAATTTAGAACAAATGGAAGTAATCACCATTCCTGCAGTGTGTTTTATTGAATTAATTGTGTGTTTTCATTATATAAAATGTTTTTATCTATAATAGCTGAGATAATTTTATGATCATCAATAATATTTTCATTTTTGTTAGCCATAAAGAGAATGGTTCCTATATTTGATACAAAACAGTTGTCCACAGAAGTTACTGAAGTAATTACTTTATTTAGTGTACTTGGTGATGTCTTTCTGCTGCAAAATACAGTGAATTTTGTATTGTCTTTTTTTTTATGTTGGAGCTTATTTTCCAGGCTTAGTCAACCTACGTTATGTCCCTTCATTTTTTTTCCTATTGGCACTATACTTTTGTCACTTACGAAAAGGAATGAAGATCCCAAAGTGTCTTGATACCAGTAGCTGTTGACATGATGCTTTAATGTATGACATGGAGGAATACAGCCTACTATATCAACATTATATTAAATACACCACTTATGGAAACCAGACTGAAAAATATAAAGGGGCTTAGAACAGCCTTCAGTTGTGGAATTCTGCAAAGGCTTAGGATAAAGGCAACATCTGTAACTTAGAGGAGATTTATCCACCCACCAGAAGAGGCTATGTAAAGATGTTGCAGAAGCTGTTTCCTGAACATATTAGATTAACCATCTCCCAAAGACTGTCTACATATATATTTAGCCCAGCTTCAAAGTAGGGGGCTAAGTTAAAGGGTACATGGAAATCCTCTTTAGCCCTGCACTGAATTGGGCCTGTTCTCTTTATTTTTGAGACTTGGTGTTGTTTTTTGCAGAGTCAGGTGTAGGTTTTTTGATTTACCTGTTTTAGGAGGAGCATGTTAATTTTCAGATTATAGAATTTAAAATTAAAATTTTAAATATCTGTCTATCTATTGCAATGTATAAAATGTAGTCAGTAAACCTTAGTTACTTGCAGAATTCAAAGCAGTTGGAGTAGTACATGAAATATTCTGTTTATTTTACTTCTACAGAAATGTGCCTTCTGCAGACAGAGAGTTAAGAAGATGTCTGGTGCTTGCATTCAGTGTTCATATGGAGGCTGCCCAGCATCCTTTCATGTTACCTGTGCCCATGCTGCAGGAGTGCTGATGGAACCTGATGACTGGCCATATGTTGTCTATATGACATGTTTCAGGCACAAGATCAACCACAATATGGTAAGGAATGTGTTTCCTTTTTTTCTTTTTTAAATGAAATTGCAGAATTGTACTATATTTCCAGAGAAAATGGAAGAAAGAATCCATACTATTCATTACAGTAGCTCTGCCTGTTATATTCCCATGCGTAGCAATCCATTACATCTTGAAGGTTTTTTCCTTATGCTGTTACCTGGGAGAAGTGATACCTGATAAGCTTAACATGTTTTTGCATTAACATCCTTGTTGAATATATTGTTTTGACAGCCACAACAAATCTCTGAGTTCTCTGTTTGATTTACCCGAAGTGTATTATGAATACATAACTCACAATGTCTTGCCAATACTCACAGATCCTGGGCGATAATGAGTGTGATCTTTGTTGTTGTAAGATCTTTGTTCTGCAGCCAAACAGTCTCTTGAAAATATTCAATTATAATTATTGTGTCATCTGGCAAATTAATACTGGCATGCCATGAAAATTCATGTTGTGATGACCGTTTTATTTCGATCCTTTGCTGGGGAGGAACCTTTAATTTTAAATGAAACACATAGTTTAATGTCTTATTTGAAAACATTGTTGCTATCTCTTAAGAGAGAACTCTTGCCATTTATCCTGGGCTTTTAAAACTATATTTTGTTTCCTAGAAAATTAGAAGGACTTAACATGGTCTTGTTAAGGAAGCAGCTTGGTAAATTAGTGAAGCTGCAAATTTTTTTTTCTCCTTTATACATTAGAAGTGGAAGACATAAACCCAGGTAATGCCTGTACAATATATGTTGGTCATTCAAATGCTTGCCATTGAATATCTGCTCTTGAACAAGACTCTGCAGAGTAAGGTTGTGTTTTGATTGCAGTAAAATTTAATGCCTCCCACCTACAGTAGTCAGTTCTGAGAGTTCAATTGCAAGTGGTTCTTAAAAAGTGAGACATATTGTATCCCTACTTAAAATTTCCGTAGAACTGTTAAATTTTTGCATATTTTTATTATACAGAATGAATGACCATGTTAAACCAGTACAGTTTATGTGTTTGTTTTTTCAAGAAAATGAGCTTGATTTGAAAAACAAACCTCAATCTTTACAGGCAACATAGGATCCTTTCCTTGGTTTTTTTGAAAACTTTATCATTAGTTGAAAATTACTGGATTAAAATCATGACCAGTATTCTTTACAAGTGTTTTCGTACAAGTGTGTAAGTATTTGTTTGGGGCAAGTCTTTGTATGCTAGATAATGAGACTCGCATCAGTCCTATAAATTACATATTTTCTTAGTAATTTTCTTGACCTGTATTATCTAGCATCAAAGGGAAAAAAAACCCACCAAGTGTGGAAAAACAGGATTTTGTGTGGCTACTATGTAAGAGGTTGTGTGCAGAACATTCAGCATAGCTTGGAATGAGATTATTACATACTTTCCTGAAACTCAGCACCAACCTTTTTGATCAAATTTAGTGTTATTACCTTTTTTCCCCCATTGCTAAAATAAAAAATGGGGTTTGTGGAAGAGAAAGAAAAATTATTCTTTTATGTTTTTGATTGGGCCAGAACTTGGAAAGATCAGATACTTCGTTTAAGAATATCTTTCTTTAAAAATTCTTAACTTTTGAGACAAAGAAGCTTCCCATGTTTTCTTATGCCTGGTTTACACTCTGTCTTTTGGATGATTAATCTAATCGTACATTTAAGCCTTTGGAAGTTTTTTCACCTTTCTTTTTTTTTTTTTTTTTATGCTTTTCTTAGCTGCTAGCTATTCCTTCATGCAGAAATCACACTGCTCTTCACTGTTAGGTATAGAAATGTATCTTACTTCTAAATGAACTTTTGTTTTGCCTGTTAGTTTAGCTTCCTTGCTTAAAAGTGAAACATGGAAACATGCAATACTATGAAATATTATACTCACTTAGCAAAAACATTATTTACAAAGCCAGGACACTATTATTTCTTCTCATTTCAAGAAGAAAAAAATTAAAGTTGTCTGGTTTTACATTAATATAGCCTCTAGGTATTGTGTCTCAATGCTTAGTGAATACCTGTGTTTGCTGCTTTCTTCAAGTTTAAAAAAAACATCAAACAACCCGAAATGCAACAACCACAGGACGGTTTGTAGGGACAAGGAAAAATTGTGACATATAGTGGTAAATGTAAATCAGTTTGTGCCCAACACAAATAAATAAAACACTTCTACTATTACTGGTATTAATGTATCTAATCACCTTAGACAAGGTCTTATTAGAGTACTAAGGTGGAGTAACCAGCATCCAACTTATTTATGGCTGTGATTTCAAGGAAATTGTGTCAAAATTATTCATAGACATATTTCCCTAAGTCAGGGGTCAGGTTTTGTATTGTCTTCAGTATTTTCTCCTAATGTTCATTTTTAATGTCAGTCATGGACAACACTGGTAGGTCTTTTGATGAAAGATCTTCAAAGAGAAAATCAAAAAGGAAAGCATTATCTTTGAATGCATATGATGCTGTCAAATAAAGAAAATATACCAATACTGAAAACTGGAGATTTTAAATGTTGATATGACTTTTGAAAAATATGACTCAAAACTAAACATGCCTCTTGTATTTAGAAATAACAGAAAAATTTTCAAGCAGAACAGTTGTTTTATACAGAGTATTTTGGGTTATTGCTGTTGTGGGGTATATTATTTTTGATGTAAATTGGAGTGTCAATATGCGAGGAAGGCTCTATGATATGCTATTTACAGATAGTAGGTCATGTTTTTGCTTTTGTGGGCTTTTTTTCTTCATTTTTCCTATTTGATTGTGCTTGTCTCTGGGCATGAAACACATCCCTCACTCATTTTTGTCATCAAAATAGCAAGAACACTTGGAAGTACAGTTGAGAATAGGTACTGCAGATGGATTTGTTTTGATTAAAAGAACTCTTTCATACACAAGAAAATGAGAAAAAGAAGCTGTGTGCAACTATTCTAACGGGGAAAAAAACCCTGAAACCCAGAAGGATCTGTATAAGATTAGCAAAGACAGCCCTGAGGATCAGATAAAGCCTCTGGAGACAAACATATACTCAGAGCTGATATTCATTTGGAAAATGTGAACAGAAGAAGCTATCTAGACAGCCCCAGTTACATTTGAAAGACTAACTCTCTTTAGAAGGGGCAAAGACAGGAGATGTTGTTGCTACTTTTGGAGCTATTTAAAATTATCTTCTACTATTATCAGCCAGTTCTTAACCTCTCAAGCACACAAGGAATGAAGGAATGCTGTCAAATGGAAATTGTATATCATTTTTCTGTTGAATACCTGAGTAATGCAGTGTCATTGTTTGCCACTGTCTGCTACCTACTGCCAGCACCTGCACATTTCGAAGAGACTAAAACATGCCTTCAGAAGGGCATGTTACTCAAAAATCATAAGCTGCTTTATTTTTGAAATGCCATGCATAATTTCTGTGCCTAAATTGGAGTTCCAAGAAATAAATTTTAAAAAAATTAAAAAATAGTAGTCTAAGAAAGCTTCCCACTATTTAGATGCATGTCAGATACCTATTTAATGATTCTTATTATGAATTCATATACACAGAGTTTATAGATTTAACATGGTTTTTGTGAACTGCCATAGAGAAAATTATGGATAAAGTAATTTTGCCTTTTATCTTTTTGGAGTTTGCACGAAGAAGGGGAGATTAGCTTTTATATTTTGTATCTATTTGTTTCCTGTATTTTTGCCAGTATTTTAGTTTCTCCTTTCATACCATTAAAGAAAAAAGACTCTTTAAACCGCAGCTTTCTCAATAATCTGGTAACTACCACAGCTGTTTCTTTAATCTGATAGGCTCCCTTACATAACCACTGTCCTTTCTGATCAAAAACGACATTCTTAACATCAATAAATTCTTAAAATTTTCTGTCAGGAAATGTTTTCTGGGACATGCAATCAATTACAGAGTGTGCTTGTGAATATTTTTCTGTAAGAAATAAATCAAGAATCCTACCAAGATAACATACTAAAAAATAATCTTGTCCTTGAGCAAGAATGCATTTGTGAGTTTTATTATTTTTTTTAATGAGAACTGGCATTCCTTCTTTGAAAATTTTATCATTAAATTAATCTGTATTGTTGCTTAAAATATTATAGTTTGCCCTTTTTCTCTGAAGAGTTTCATCTTCCTTCAGAGAAGATTTAAACCTTTTAATAGAGCTATATTTCCTAGGGTTTCTATAATACAATATTTTGGCTATTGTCTCATATAAATAAATCAGTTAATTGTCTTAAGTTTGCATCTAATCTGTCCCCCTGCCCCGAACAGCGGAAAGGGCTCATGTCGAGAATTGAAAGATAAATTAACATTTATGTTTACATATGTTTCAAGATTGGATAAAACGTGCTAATTGACTTTTGTTACTCTTGCGATACCAGTCAGTTGCAATTTATATAGCTAATTCTTCTACTTAGTCTAGCCATAGATAGGTAAAATGAGAAAGAAATCATTTTATTATACATGTAATGGTTAAATAATTTGTAAGCATGCTCAGAACATTATTTCTAGATAAACTTGGAAATGCTTTACGAACAGCATTTGGTTTTACTATCTGATATGACCTCAACTAAATCCGCGAAATGTGTATGACAGGTAGAGCTCTGACACACAGAGATTTAGTGCACTGCCTGTAGAAATGGTAAAGAATATTTGTACTTGCTATGCCCTTAGTTTGCAGGAGCAGAGAGGTTTATGAATTCTAAATCCCATAAATAAGTCCAAGAAAGAGGCCTGATAGTAAAAACAATCCCTGCAAAACCAGAAATCTTCAAGTTTAGAATGGGTTTTTCCTCTTCCCCCAGAGTATTGACATTACTGCTAATACTTGAAATCTAACAAGAAGAACTGATGCTGATCTTGGTAATTAGTGATGAAAATCCAATAGCTGTAGCATTTTCCAGATTTTCATGAGACAGTTTTAAGACTATTGTATTGACTGAAGACTTCAACTGCTTTTGAAGGTTTGAAAAGCAAATGATAGGAAATTTGGTAATTATTTTAGTGTACATAGTATATAAAACCATTTTCATGCAGTTTGTATAAGTATTTCTACTAAAGAATATTTTTTGATTATATATACATATCAGCGAACATGCCCTTTGTAGTAGCATATTAAAATAGCAGAAGAGTTCAGTTGTTCAGGTGTAGCAAACTCATAACAGCTCACTTTTGCATAAAGAAAAGAATCTTTGCGATACATTGAATAGTCAAGATCATGAAAAAGAAGTGCTTTCTGTACATTATTATTATTTCTGTACATTCTTATTAAGATGACAAGATAGTGATTTTATTTTTCCTAGTAAAGAAGGCTGCCTTTACTGTGGAAGGTTCATGGGGATACAGTAGTTGGGAACTGAGATGTAACAGTTTGCCTAATATGAGCTTCTTGATCAGTTGCTCATTTACAAGTTTCCATTCTTTTTATATTTATAAAATCCATCAAGCAGTTCTTGCTGTAGAATTTTTGCATAGTTTAACAACCCAGCTAGTCTTCTGATTGATATAACTAGACCCAGAGGGAATTGCAAATAAGAAATAAAGAAAAAAGTCAATGATATAGTATGTAAATACATGATGAAGAGTGTTTAATGCTGTTTGAAGTTTTAAAGCAAAAGTTCTTCATGGTATGGGTTAAGAAGTTCCTCAGATACACTGGTGTACACAACTCTGGCAAGAACTGGATATTTGTCAGTTATTGCATCCCATTCAGCAAAATATTGCTATTATGTAGCTATATATTATGCTATTATATAGAATCATACTGGAATCCAGTACATCAAAATCCCATCATATAAAACAAAAATTTAAGACCATACTCTTACTTTATCAAATCTTACATCTTCAAGAAAATTCTACAAATTATTCTACAAATGAAATTTGCAAATATTGCTAATTGTGTATTATTAATCTAATGCAGTGTAGTTAGAAGCATGAGTTGCAAAAATATGCTGTGATTTGGTATTCTTCAGATGCCATTTGTTTTCTCACAAAATGGAGAAACTTTGTATGTAAAAGAAATTAGGATGGTTGTGATTGAATGAATGAATTTACATTTGAAGTTACTGTATTGAGTGATGAACTGTAATCAGTCCTGTTTTGACAATAGCAAATTTCTGATGAGTAATCTAGTATTTTAAATTTACTTATTCTTTTAAATTCTTCCTTTTTTCAAGAGACCCAAAGCATGCGAAAAGGCCATTACAGTTGGGCAGACAGTCATCGCGAAACATAGAAATACACGATATTATAGTTGCAGAGTCATAGGAATGACGTCTCAACTTTTCTATGAAGTTATGTTTGATGATGGCTCTTTCAGTCTGGATACTTTTCCTGAAGACATTGTAGTAAGTACTTTCTCATATATATATTTGTTCTGGTTTGTTTACTTGGTTTTTGGTTTCATGGATTTTTACTGATTTTGCTTGGTTTTCCTTTTTAAATTAGAGAGTTGGAACCTCTTGAAATACGTCTTTTGACCTTGAGGAAATAATGTCTTAATATTGAGTTCATGTTTGTTACTTTAGCTGCTGAGAATTATTATTTTCTAGTGGGCTTCCAAACCTTGGTTCTTCTAATCAGTCTTTGCCATTTGACCAAATGAATCAAAAGTAATCTTAGAAAGTCTTTTAATTAAATAATAAATATCTATTTAATAAAGCACATTAGAGAGAGAATTCCATATATCCTTCTATGCCACTAAGAGACAACTTCTAAAAATTTCTTGCAGAATAGAAAACTTCTGCTGTAAAGCGAAGAATAGCTCTCAAGAATCTGTTCCAACAGCTTGTTTACACCTTCTCGTATTTAGTTTGTGAGATTACATTATTAATGATAAAAATCATCAGGGAGAAGATAATAGTTTATCTGTGTGTGGTGTAGCTTATTACATTTTCAAAAAGCAAGAGAGAGTTTGATTTCCCTTGTGCACTTACATAAACCTACATATTTCTCATAACTGTTTAAGGACCACATTGTGCATTTGCCATATATGAGCAAAATTTGCAGACAGTTGGGAAAGATGCTGTTTCCCTCTATGTTTGCAATGCATACATTGGATGCTAAGCTTTGTGGTGCTCATCAAGTGTCCTTTGACCTCTTCCTCACAATATGACTCTAATCCTTGTGTACCTTTATGATCCTCTGAGTCTTTGTGCTGAGCTGGTATTTTTTGGGGTACCTTCTGCTAATAATCTCTAAAAGTTATCTCTTCAAAAGTAATCTCTTCAAAGGAGCGCTGGTATGCAAAGGTGCTGTTTGTTGCAAGACCATTTTTAACTTAGCCTGTGTCTTGTTATGTGTGTAAAGGGGAAGAGCATAAGCAGTGGTGCCAAAAAATACAAGTTTGCAGCTGAAGGGGCACTCCGTATTTTTGTCCTGTGAAAGTCCCTGAGCTCTTCTGTTTTCTGCAGGTCTGGTGTTTCCCTGAAAGTAGCTTTAGCTGACATATATGTCAGTGGAAATGATGCTGTTGTTCCTAGAAGCTTCTTAGTTTTTTAGAAGTCTGATGCCTTTTGAAAATACAATATTTGAAAGGGTACATTTCAGAACAGTGTATAGGGATTGAGCTGTTTACCTCCCACTGATCTGAATGGAAGTCAGTCAGCAAATCTCTCTTAGATGTCTTTGAAAATTTTTTCTTTAATTCACAACACTCCAAAAGGCCCCGTTAATGATCAAGGACATTCTGATTTAGGATGATCAAGATATTAAGTAAATGTGGCTGTATTGGTATTAGAAGCCCCTCTTTTGTGAATGCCTACATCAAGTATCTGGTAAAGCAGAGATGAGAAACTGCTTGCTGCTCTAGTGGAGGAGTCTGATCTGGAGCTAAGAATAAATGCAATCAGGTCTTGATATGCCTCAGTGCTTTTCAGATAGTGGATGAACAACATATAATTGTTTAATAGAAACACTAAACAAATTTCACATTCCTTAGAGAAATCTTGTAGTGTTTTTATTAGATAACATACCTGCAGCAGTTACTGGAAGGGGAAAAAAAAAGTTTTTTCTTCTTCCCGGACTAAAACTTACTAATCCATGCAATGTGTGTATCAGGTGTTAGTGCCGCTGGGAGGACTTACTCATCAAATCTGGTGTGAAAGCAATGTTGCTGCCTATTGAAGAACTTACTCTTCTAATCTGTTTTCACTTTTCAACTAGCTCACAAAGATAGCAGGAGCTTTCTGCTTTTCCAATATGTGCTGATTCCACTACGTAATTTCAGCTCAGCTCACAATAGACCAGAATTCTGATGTTCAGACACAGTGATTTATTTTTAAGGAGGAAGATAGGGAGCAGGGAAAGTTCAGTCTTGAAGATTCAGGAAGCTCAGTTTGCCTTCAATAGCAATCAAAGCAGAGTATACATTGTTCTCATATGCATTTCTCTTGGTTTGTGTTAGCATTTGCTAAATATGTCAGGTAGGGATTTTTTAAGTGGAAGTGTTAGCTGTAGCCATAGATATTTATAGATCTTTTAATTTAAACCTTATTTATTGCTTGGGTGCTATACCTATTTTCTACCTTGTCAGAATTTCTTAGACTAATCACTTCTTAGTTAGAGGGTTTAAACCCATGAGTTATCTTGTTGATGTGCTAACCAGTCAGTTTTCAGGTAGCTCTAGAGAGCGATAAAGTCTCTCCCTGAGCCTCCTTTTCTCCAGGCTGAACAACCCAACTCCCTTAGCTGCTCCTCATAGAACTTGTGTTCCAGACCCTTCACAAGCTTTGTTGCCCTTCTCTGGAGCCGCTTCAGCATCTCAATGTCTTTCCTGCAGTGAGGGGTCAAAACTGAACACAGGATTTGAGGTGCAGCCTCAGCAGTGCTGAATATAAGGGAATGATCACTACCCTAGTCCTGCAGGCCATACTATTTTTATTACAAGCCAGGATGCCATTGGTTTTCTAGATGCCTATAGCACTGCATGGGGTTGTTGTGATCCAAGGGGAGGACCTGGCACTTGCCATTGCTGAACCTTATATCACAGGCCTTAGCCCATTGGTTCATCTGGTCCCTCCAGCAGATCAGTACTTCAACCTAACATAGTGTCCTCTGCAAACTGAATGAGGGTGCCCTTGATCCTCTTGTCCAGATCATTTATAAAGCTAATAAGCAGGACTGGCCCAAACACTGTGTCCAGGGAACACCACTGGTGACCTGCCAGTTGGATGTAACTCAATTTGCCACCACTTCCTGGACCTGGCCATTCAGCCAGATTTCTACCCAGAAACCAGTGCACCTGTCCAAGCCATGGGAATAAAATTTCTCCAGGGGGATGTTGTGTGAAACACTGTCAAAGGCTTTACTATAGGCAGACAACACCCACATCCTTTCCCTCATCCACTAAATGTATCACCCTGCTGTAGAAGGAGATCCTGTTGATCAAGAAGGCGCTGCCTTTCACAAACTGATGCCCTAGGTTTTCCTGTACATGCTGTGGGATAGCGCTCAGGATGGTCGGCTCCATCACATTCTCTAGCACTGAGGTCAGGCTGACAGGCCTGTAGTTGCCTGTAGTCCTTCTGACTCTTCTTGTAGGTGGGTGTAACATTTGGCAACTTGCACTCAAGCGGGATCTCCCCAGTTAGCAAGGACTTCTGGTAAATGATGCCAAGTGGCCAATCGCGTTCTTTCATCAGCTTCCTCTGTACCCCTGGGTGGATCCCATCCAGCCCCATAGACTTATGTGTGTCTAAGTGGTGTAGTAGGTTGGTGACCATTTCCCTTTGGATTATGGTGGCTTCTTTCTGCTCCTCATCCTTGTCTTCCAGCTCAGGGGGCTGGGTACCTACAGAAAAACTGGTCTTGCTCATAAAGACTGAGTCAAGGAAGGCCTTAAGTACCTCAGCCCTTTCCTCATGCTTTGTCACCATGCTTTCTCCCCCAGCATCCAATTAAGGATGGAGATTCTCCTTAGTCCTCCTTTTGTTGTGTATGTGTTTATACAAACATTTTTTTTTTTAACTTTTACATCAGGAGACAGAGTATTTTCTAGTTGGGTCGTGTCCCTTCTGATCTTCGTAAATAATCTTACAATACCCTTGTAGTCCTCCTGAGCTGGCTGCCTCTTCTTCCAAAAGTGGAAAACTGTCCTTTTTTTCCCCAAGTTCCAGCTAAAGCACTATTCAGAGATTTTTCAGTTCATTTTTGCATACGTCATGTCACTCTATCCAACATCTTCCTTGATTTTTTTTTTTTGTCTACTAGTTTTTAAAGTGTGAACCACCTTTTCTTGAGAAAAGTTCAAGCATGAAAAAAACATCACAAAGCAGTAAATTTTTTGACATACCAACAGTGATAACTGGAATCCTTAACAGAATGTTGCTGATACCTATTCAAGTACCTTCTTCCAGCAGTGGACCCAAGAGAGCCTTCAGTGTGAAGAGGAAAATGAGGACATTTAGCTCTATCTTTCTGTGTCTATCAATACTTTAAATTTGCCACTGTCAGGGGAGGGAGGAACAGGGCTATTGAGAATGCTGACAACCAAAGTACTTCACTGAAATTATCACAAAGGCTACAATTTCTCACTGTGTGTACCTAAATGTCACAGCATCCAAAATTGCTATCCCCTGCTTTCCCTGCCTTTTTTTTAAAAAAAGTAGCACGTTTTAGTTGCCAGTATGATAGCAATGTAGTTTGAGAAGCTGTTATTACTAAAAATAACCCCAACAGTAACCCACAACTTTTTTTCAGCCAGAATCCTCTTTGCAATCCTCTACCTCTCCCAGGCAACAAATGATCACTTTATACCCCTACAAGATTATGAAATGAAAGTTTCAACATCTCATGACTCACACTCTATTATATGCACATATTGTGTGTATAGCAATGCCAATTATCCTGTCTTTCTTAATGATCGTGGACTTACTGAGATTTTGAATTATCCTTCCTGGCCTAGATACCTGGAAGGGGCTTGGAGCTGCATTGGTGTTTATAATCTTAGCAGTTGCCTGAGCCAAGGAGAACTAACAGGGGTAAATTACAGGTGAAGGAGTCAGGCTGAATACAGATTTTCCCAAGAATGGTATTATTAGACAAATGAGAGACAGAACAGATTTATTTCACCCTCCTTTGAGGTGCAGAACAGATGAGATTTAGCTGGACATTTCTTCAAAAATTATTTCCTTCAATTGAGATAAAGGGAATATTAGTAGGAAACCATAATGTGCCATTATCTAGGTAGGAATGTTTGCATACACAGGCTAGAAAAGGGAGTTCACTTTTGAGGGCTGTAAGTGTCGGTGCCCAGGATGTACCTTCAAGAACTTCTTTACTAGAACCTCTCCCTAATGACTTTGTCTATGACTGCAAAGTTTTCCCTGGTGCAAGAAGTATGTATCTGCAGATGTGACATTCAATCAGCTTCTCATTTCTGTATATGTTAATACATTTGCTACTGCTTTTGAAAAAACATACTGTTTGAACAATGGATATTTGGAAATACTGGGCTAGCCCATGAGTCTTGACAGACCATTAATATCCACATGTATATGAAAAAACAAAGTTTGGATTCTGGCTCTAGTAATTTCTAAAGGATAATGTGTTCTTTTGAAAATCTGTCCTACAAAGTAGATGTATGTAACTTTTTCTTTATCAGCCTTGTCTGGCGTTATAAATGACTAAACTGCTGACTAGTTTCCGGCATTTTTTTCCCAATGGTTTCTCTTCTGTACGCCTTTCTCTCTTTATATCTTCTGACAACTAATTTCTGCTTGTCTACCAGTTCAAATCTAAGCTTTAAATAGTAGGATTTACCTGCCTCTTCAATCTGTGAAAGATCTAATTAGACTTCTGACATACAATAATAACTTATTGTTCAGTTTTATTATACAACCATACAAATCAGTAAAAATTGTGAAGGAAATTAAAACTGTTGAATTTGCACTCTTTCTGGGCAATCTAGATTTTGAATGCACTCCAGTATCACCATTACCAGTGATTTCTGAGAATGTGAGACAGAAAAGTAATGCATTTCTGAAGGTAAAGAGAAGATAGATTGTATTTGGTATAACTTAGTCAAAAAGTCCTCACAACTGGTTATGTTATGTGGGAGAATCACTTAATGAATTATAATAGGTTTAACAACTTTTAAAAACAATTTCTTAGCTGGGACAACATTGAGTCTCTGCGCTGAATAATGTGCAACTCTTGTAGGGCTGATACAATTATTTTTTGCAGCATTGCAAAATTGTCTGCTGGGTAGTTGAACTTAACTACTCAGCAATTTATATGGTGTGATCATTGACAGGCAATTCTGAAAAATTCTGGAAAGCAAGTTTGAAAGCTGCATGACATGTCTCTGAGTAAAAAACCTTAGGTTTCTTTTCCTGGTTGATAGATTTATAGAAATTGTGTAGGAATTTACATTCTTGTTCTGTAAAATACTCTAGTATGTTAAATATGTGTATATGTTTTGAAGAATTAACTTGATAAGAACAGAGAAATTTATTTTAACACATTTTTTGTAACTGAACATTTGCACTAGATTTACCAGTGCTGACACAGAATGCTATGCTTTGTAAATGCTAATGGTTGTTTGCATCTTCTGAATACTAATACAAATGAATTCCTGTTTTTAAACTGTGGTCTTATCAAGTTAAAATCGGCCTATTTCAGAAGCAAAGGCTAAGTTCTAAGGCTGAAGAGTAGAGGGGTTTATTCCACTGTTAAACTGGAAGCTTAACTTTAAGTCTTGAAGCTACAAAGCATCAAAAGATGCAATAGTGTGATTCTAAGCTAAAACTTGTTGTACACTACTATAACTGTATTTATTTAAATGAGTTACTTCCACTTTACTCCATCATGGAGAACAAGAATGATTTTTCTGTGGTTCTTCCTATTTTTTTTCCTATTACAGCAGAAAAATAGGCAACTAAGTAGGTAAGCGTAACAAAGGCTAATATAAAATAGATTATAGGCAAATTTAAGACTCAAATATAAGTATTATCTTTACATCATTTTCCTGTATAATATCCTTTTCCCTTTTTGATGGAATGCTTTATGGTTCCTTATCAATACTGATTTTAGGCGAGTTCAAGGTAATACCCCCAGACCTCAGCTACAGAAACAAAATGGAAGATAATTCACTACTTTGCAGTTTATGATAAGATGTTTGACTTTGCAGTAAGGCAGGTTGTTATGCATTAGATTACTTTTGGTGAAATTTTCCCATTACTACCATGAAATGTTGGCAAAAGTGAGGAGGGGAGAAGGTAACCCACTAAGCTGAGAGCAGAATTCCTCAGTGGAGGTGAGGTGGAAGACTTTATTGTTTTCAGCTTGAGAGCTAATGGCCCCTGATAGTCGTGTGGCAGGGAGATTCCTGCTCTAACGTGGCTGTGCAGGGAAGGGGCAGCGATACCGAGGATTCGTGAGGACAAGAGGGCTGGGGGTTGGAGTATGCCTGCCTTTTCTCCCCCCCCCCACTATGTACAATAAAAACTCTGTGAGTGACTGGCCCAGGGCTTGCTGAGACACCTGCTTGCACTAGTCCTCACTTTAATCCAGCCTGTGTGTCCTTCTCCATCTCCTG
This sequence comes from Serilophus lunatus, assembly GCA_013399895.1. Taxonomy (NCBI): domain Eukaryota; kingdom Metazoa; phylum Chordata; class Aves; order Passeriformes; family Eurylaimidae; genus Serilophus; species Serilophus lunatus. The sequence goes on from VXBA01004950.1 coordinate 398,687, forward strand.
CTGTTCCTGTGTTGGACAAGTGACTCTCACCCATCTCAGCAGCAAACTGGGAGAGGACTCCCTGTGTGTGTGGTGAGCCCACAGGACCTGCCTGTTTCCCCCACAGCTGTGACAACACTGAGGAAAAATACACAGAGGGGCAGGGGATAGGGTTTGTTGGAATGAATTTTCTTGTTACAGTTGTGTTACTGTTTGTTCTTTTTTTTATTCTGTGTATATATATTTTAGTAAATAATTGTTACTTCCTTTTTCTACATTTTTGACTGAAAGCCTCTTGATTCGAAAAGTATAGTAAAGGACTATAGTAAAGGAGGAAGAGTTTCCCCTCCAGGAAGGTTCCCACCTTCTCTGACAGGTATTGTCTTATCCTTAGATACAGGTGATAGACAAAAATATTTTACAGTATTTCTTGTGTTTGCAAAGTCAGTATATGTCCTTGTCCAGGACCACAATAAGTACAGGTCCAGTGAGTCTGTGGAGGACAGTGAAATCCTTGGAATTGCACGAGAACCATTTAGGTGAGGTAGGACTGCTGGGAGTGGGTTAGGAGCATTATTTAACCTCCCACTCTTTTCTGAGGTAATCCAAGAATTGTAGGATTTTTTTATCTATTAATTTATGGTATTTGTTGTGTGTTTCAGTAACATATTTTTTCCAGACTTGCTGGAGGGCAGGGGAGGAAGTATTGGAAGAAGGAACATTTTCCTTCATATGTGTGTTACATCCTAAGGAAAGAGCAGAAGCACAAGCTGCTCTTTTTCACTCATCTGACTATAACTGGGAGCCAATATAGAGGTGGGCAGGATAGGAGTTAGTAGAGTAGGATTCAGTGTCATTGACTTTAATGTAAGCATAAGCAAGGATTTTCTGCTGCACTATAGAAGTCTTGTTCTTCACAGCAAATCAGACATCCTGGTGTTCTTGGCAACTTCAGCTTCCTACTGCTGAACATTGTTTTATCCCATAAGAGTATGCTGTACCCCAAATTAAGGCTTCCTCAGTGTTCTCTGTACTGCATCCTATTGTGATGTACAGCTCCACCCTGGACATCTTAAGCCACATTCTGCAATGTGTTTGAATTTTCTAGGCAATTCTGCTTCTATCAATTAGCAAAGTGCATGTATTATGTTATTAGTACATTGCTGAAAGACAATGCCACAGTTAAAATAGTTTTAATCCAGTTTAGAAAGTTACTAAGAATTTTTTAGATTTATTCGATTTATTCAAGAATGCATGATCCAATTTGTCTTCCAGTTTCCTTTTGTAAAAGTATGTATTTATAAGAGAAGATTCAGCAGTATTTTAAGGACAACATATTGTGCATAAACTCAAGTTATTTTTATACTCTGTACTCTGTGATTCAAGACTAAATTTGTTGAATTATAGTAAGTATCCTGTAAATCTGGTGATTTCACTGAATTTATACCAACTCAAATCCAAAATTGCTCTCCTGGGAATCAGGTCTTCTTTTTCAAATACTAATGCACTTTGTAAATTGCTATTCCTGTTTAGATAAAATTGTGACTGCAGCAGATTAGCTACCACTCTCCTCTTCATTCAAATTGTCTTGGAACATATGAAACCTAATTTTATGTTTCTAAAAATTTGCATCATCTATTAGCTCCTAAAAGAAAAACACAGTTTGACAATCTGTTGAGTTCAGTGGCTGTTTCAGAGAGGTTCCACTTCCATTTTAATGGAGTTGGTAGATATATTCATTGTTTGCAGCTGTAGTTCTAATTGCATCAGTTGTGCTTCTTATGAAACAATCACTGGTAAGCAGGACTGTGGAAGCTTGTTCACTAGCAGTCGTGTTGAATGTTAATATTAGCTGAAGAAACATAGGCAGAGAAGATAATTTTCATTAAATGCCTTTGCAGAACGGCCTTGGAGAGACAGAAGTTCCATCTATCAGGACTGTTCAGCAGTACCTTTCCTGGTCTCCCACAGCAGCTTCTTTCTCTCCTGGGTCAGTCCAGCAAGACCCAACTCTTCCTTGTCAGTGTGGTCACCCTGTGCCTAGTTCAGCACTGCTTCCCATCAAACCATCTTCAGCTGGTTTCTCTCAGAGATGGAGCACTATCTCATGATAGGTATCCTAGTAGCAATGAGATAGGATACTAAATTTAACTCAGATCCTAAGTTAAGGGGAAAATTTAGAGGCCATTGCTGCAGGTCAACTGGAGTAAGCATGAGGGTCATTTCTGTGCAAAAGCCAAATAATCAGGCTTGGATTTTTCCTACTTTTTCATGTTTAAAATATAGGGACTAGAAACCCACTTGAAGTCTTACCAGTGAAAATCAGATGTAGTTAGTGTATTTTGTCTGTGTAGTGAGAAGTAATGATTAATTTTGTGATTAACACAAGAATACTCATTTGTTAAAAATGGAAATAAATGTGCTATGCATTTGTTTTCCTGGAAGGAATTTCAGTTTCTCAAATGTAATAGGACAGAAGTGTTTTGGAGTTTTCAGTTTTGTAGAGCACAAATTAATTTTAAATTATTTTTCATTTCTAGGATGAGTTGAAATGGGTCATTATTATGGCTTGCTCCATGCAAACTGTGTTTAAATAGACTAATACTAAGGTCTGAACTATTGTTATTTATTTAAGCAATGCAGAGGATGATGGAAAATGAACAGTTTCCATTTCACTGTTTGATTTTAACAGTATATATGAATTTCCGAACAAACACAAGATGATTGAGAGTAAAAATTTTATGCAGATACGAAGGATAGGAAGGCCAAGTTTACTGTAAATACAGAATCTGAGTTCTTTCTAGTCAGTCTTTTCAGTATCTGTTTCTCTTTGATCTTTGAAACCTTGGGGCTAGATTATCAGCTTTCAGTCAGGCGGGAGGAGGATTAAAATCTCGTGCAATGGCCTCTTTGCAGCAAGGATAGAAAAATATAGAAAGGATCTGTTTCACAGGGCACATTGTGGGGCTGAAGTCAAGCTTCTGCTTACCTCTGCTTTTTGGCACTCCATCTTGCCAAGTTGCACGCACAACAAAATAGTGGAATTTGGAAGAGCTCTCCAACACAGAAAGCTGCAGCAGCACGGTGAAACGGATTCTTACACAGTCTTTCTGGAAGACTACTGTTGAGTGATTTCACAGACACGGAATCACAGTATATTTTGAGTTGGAAGGAATCATCCACAGGGGTGCTCATAAGTGAATGACTCGAATATGTCTTCCTAGAGGGTTTTGATGGCATATGGTACAGAAATTATGTGTGACTTCAAAAGATAAGAAGTACATTCAGCTGAAATAGTTGTTACAAGTACTAGTTTTGAGTTAATATTTGAACTATCTTTAAACTCATAGCATCCTGGGAAGAACAATGCCAGCCAAGTCCTGTGTATTTTTATGCAATTCCATTACCATTAAGTGAAATAATTCATTAAATTTTTTTTCTGTTGCTATGTTTACAGAGCCATGCAGCAAAAAATATAATTAGAAGTATGTACTGGCTCACAAAACCTGCTGCAGAAGCCACACTTAACCACTTTGGACCTATATTATTTATGTTGATATCAATGGTACTTAACAAGAATTTGAATAAACAAAGAAGCATTTTCTTCTTTGTTTTGGAAACAAAGCAAATCAGGAAATAAAGCCCAGAAGTCTCAAGGTGATGCAGAAAGTTTTTCTAAGTGATGCTGAGGAAAATAATGTAATTTTAATACAATTTAAACAAAAGTAATTTATTTTAAATATAGTCTATACCAAATGATTTGAAAAATAACAAAGCTCAGTGCTTTGTCTGCCAGTTAAACAGATCAACAATTCTGTTAGTTTTGAGGAGAATAAAATGACAATGCCTGAGGTGGTTTATGGGATTGGGATTCCTCAGTTAAGACACACTCCTGAAAAAGGAGTAGCTAGCCTGATTACTGTCCTGATTAATGGTTGATGACTGTTGAATGCTCTGTGTTATGGATTTTGTAGAATCATTCCCATGGAAGTGGGTGGAAGAATATTATGGATATGGTAGATTGAAAATTATTTAGCAAATTCCAAAAGAATAAAATAGTTCAGATAAGGAAGAGGCTACTCTGCCTGTCTAAAAATTTTACTTTAACTTATGCTAGTTGGTGAATGTAAACCTCAGGTTTGTGAGCAGTGCTTTAAGAGGAAAATTCAGATGGGTTACTATTGAATATGAGCAATCTTCAAGACAGAACCACTTAGAGAATATTCCTAGTTAATACTGTATGCCATAGATTTATTTTTCTTCAACACCTTTCCAAGTTGTTTGCCTTATCTTTTCATACATGGAAAAGGAAATCTCAATTCTTTATTGTATTGTTTGTTAGCTTTAAAGAAAAGTCTTCAGACCTGCTACTTATGAATTGTGAATATCTTTCACTTTACAATGTTTCATCCTTCTCTGCCCTAATAAGCCCGGTGTAACAGAATTGAGAACTGAACAGCACAGAATTAAGTTTAGTGATCTCCCACACAAAATGTTCTGATCTGATCAAAATGGGTATTGATTTTGTTCATCCTGATCGCTGAAGTTCTACAGAATGCTCATGCAAAAGCAGCTTTTAAAACAAGCATGCTAGTCTAGGTTATTGATTCAGAGATTAAATTCGGGATCTTCATCATCAGAACTCATCTATCTTCTCTTGATTCAGGGTACAATCACATCATCAAAACAATTAGCAAGAGTCAGATGATCTGATGGAGTTGACCTCTGATATGAATAGACAAGTATTGGTGTTTTTCTATTTGAATATGATTGTTTTCTGCAGCAATTTTAAACATTTGACTACTGTTGGGTTTATACCTCCCCTAAAAGATGCCATATGGGCCACATTTTCCTATTTTCGAACAAGTTCATGATGTACAAACAACAGTGTTATTACTATGCTATTAAACAAAATATTACTGTTTATGGCCAATACTTAAAGGAGTTAATTGATCCCTTCACCAATCATATTCTGCATTTACCAAAGACTGAATCAGGTTTGAAAGGATGTGATTCCATTTAAGCTCCATAAAGATCAAACATTGAGCTATAAGCTGACTGTTGAAAGGAAGAACAATGTACAAGCTGAAACTTTTCCTGCTGCTGGAGTCAGGAGAAATGAAGTAGTGAGGATTCTGTGTGTAAAGAATATTAAGAAATGTTTTTGAGAGCTTTGTGCTTTTCATGTATTGAACTTGAAAAGAATTTTTTTGAAGCGTTATTAAATACTTTATTGCAGTCTCTACATCTTTTTTGTTCAACTACTGCCTTCCTCACTGCATAAAAATCCCTCAAACTGAAAACTTTTTGGGTTTTTTAAATTAAATACTCCCATATTCTAGGCTGGCCATGCCAATATTTTCTTTTCTAAGATTTCCTCTCTAACTTTCTGTCAGACCAGAGACTACAAATTAACATTGGCTGATATTTGTTGTTACAGAATAATTTTACATTTTCTGACTATAATCTTAACATAAAAGACTGCTGTATCCTTTATACTATCAATTTAACTTTCAGGCTTCTTTTAGCCAGTTCCTGAAGATAAGAGCTAATTTATCCCTGTTGACTTTGAAGATTGCACCACTGAGTTTTCTGTTTCCTCTGAATTCAGTAATGAACAAAGAATCAGAGAATAGCTTGGGTTGGAAGAGATCTTAAAGAACATCTGGTTCCAACCCTTTACCGTGGTCAGGGTACCCACTAGAAAAAGTTGCTCAAAGCCCTCATCCAGCCTAGCTTTGAACAACTCCAGTGATTGAGTATCCACAACATCCTAGCATCCAATCTAAACATCTACTCTTCCAGAGCTTAAAACTGTTCCCCTTTATCCTATCACTATCTGCACCTTTAAAAGCTTACTCACCTTCATTTTTATAAGTCTCCTTTAGGGGCTCCATGGCTGCTATAAGATCTCTCACAGGTGTCAACTTGCAAACTTGGTGTCCTCTGCAAACTTGTTGAGGGTGCATTTGATCCCACTGTTTATGTCTTGACAAAGATATTAAAGACCACCAGAGCCAAGACAAGAGTAAAGTAACAATACTGACAGAGGGTACAAGAAATAATTTACATGAAACCACTACACTACCTGCCTCCGACAATAGACAATAGACAACAGCTCCCTCCACCCCATTTACTAGACCAGAAGGAACAACTCCTCCCTGAAAGACAGCCTCTTTCCCCTGCTCCTGTGAGGTGGTATAGAGTAACCTCTGTGCCCTGCTGATGCCTCCTCTTGGATACTGTAAAAATTAACCTTGTTCTGGCTGGAACCATGACACTATCATAGAAGGCCACTAGATAGGACAGGCATGATTTTTACTTAGCAAAGGCATGCTGACTGTCTTGGATCACCTCCTTGTCTTTCATGTGCCTTAGCATTTCTTCCATGAGGATCTGCTCCATGATCTTCTGAGGCACAGAGGTGAAGATCACGTGTCTGTATTTTCCTGTCTTTACTTTCTTTTCATTTTAAAAATAGGAGTAATGTTTCACTGGGAACTTTTTCTGACTGCCGTGAATTTTCAAATATGATGGAGAGTTGCTTGGCAAAAGCACCAGCCAGTTCTCACAGGACCCTGGGTTCCATCTCATCAGGGCCCATAGACTTGTACCTGTTCAGTTTCATCAAGTGGACTCAACCTGCACTCTTCTTACAGTGGGAGGGACTTTGCTCACCCAAACTCTAGGTGTTCAGTAGTACATATTTTTCTCCATTGTGCCTCAGATCTGAAAGAAGTCAAATGATCTGATATTCTTACAACTTTGAAAATAATTTTTGAATTTGAAATAGTTGAATGAATAACCTAATAATCAGACAAAACATAGTCAAAATTGTAGTTATTCGAGGTACCTGAGTTTCTGTCAGCTTGGGAGAATTGTCTCAATATTTCATAAGAATGGAATATCAATTAGACCAGAGTATCTATGCTTTTTAGCCTTGATTTAGGAAATAATTTTAAAAATTAAGTCATTTTCTTCAAGTGTCAGTGGCTGTATTCAAGTTATGGGAATCTTGCAACATTTCAAGTTCTTGGATTTGAGTGCATGCTTCAGGTGCAGACTTCCTTTTATTATCTTAGTATGACTCCACAGTTTTTCCTATCTGTGTCAACCATTACCACCAACTAGATTTATTACTTGAAAATTCTCTGTCCAGCTTCAATGAACAGTATCAACCTCTCTGGTAAAAACAAGAAGGTATGAAAAAAAAATCATCTGAAATTATCTGAAGTGATGTACTTGTGAATTCCTTAGTGACAGCATTAGAAGACAAACCCAGTATTTCAACATATTTTTCCAACATCTATTGCAAATATATTGCTTACTATTTTAGTTTAATGCGTACAATAAATCCCAAAATAAATGTTTCTAAACCCAGAAAGCACCACCTTTAATATACCAGAAACTTTCAGAATTATTATTTTTGCTCATGAATTGTCTTTTTGAATCACTGTAAACTTAGCATTGGTGAGCCCATATCTGCAGTAACATGTCTAGTTATGGGCTCACCTGTGCAAGAAGGACATGGATGTAGAAGAGCAAATACAATAAAGGATATGAAAGTGATGAAGGAACAGAAGCATCTCTCACGAGGGAAGTGATCTGACAGAGCTGTGATTGTTCAGCCTAGAGAACAGTAGAGTCAGAAGGATCTTATCGAAGTATGTAAATACATGATAACAGAAATAAAGAGGATGAAGCCACCCAGTTCTCAGTGATGCAAAGTGACAGGATAAAAGACAACAGGTGCCAACTGAAATACAGAAAATTCCTCAAGATAGAATTTTTCTTCACTTAAGAAAATATTTTTTCACAGTGAATGTTGTTGAATGATGAGCTATTTGCCCCGGGAGGTCTTGAAGTATCCATATTTACAGATAGCTAGTCATGGTTTGAACTGAAGCTCTGAGCTGTGCAACTGTGGGAATGTGAAACTGGACCCTTTAATAGGATTTTTCAGGACAGATGGGCATGATTTTGTCCATTTCTCTGAAGAAAAAAAGGCATTATGTAATTGAATAGGAAATGTGCATTGTTTGTAACCTGAATGTAGATTGTGCCTGCACTATGTGTTATTTACAGCTGGTGTATGGAAATGTTGAAGGATTGCCATATCCTGCTAACTCACTTTTTATTATATGACTGAGAAAAGAGAGGTTGCATTTTTACAGTTTTCTCAGTCTAATAAATGTGGCTAATCATTCCCAATAAGAAAATTGTAAGAATTATTTGTGTAGTAAAAAGAGAATCTGAAATGGTTGTGATCCTGTGAAAATAAAAGGTAGGAGCTCTGGTAGAAATCAACAAAAAGCTAGTACAAGTTTCCCAAACATTGTTCCTTAGGCTAAGACATTGTGATGATACATGAAGAATGGGGTTGTTATTTGTCTAGTTATTTGCATGAGAACTCTAATTTTCCGTATGAGCAATTCCATTAGCTATCCTAGAGAGCCTATGAGATTTTTTTTCTTGCGCAAGGTGCAAAGGGAGCAATTCATGCTGGGCTTTTGTTCTTGGAAAATTAACGTTAGGCTTGACATTGTTGATAGATTGTTTGTTTTCAGGAAATTTTCTCTATTCCATAATGTATTTTAAAAGTTTTTTTCAAGACACTTAGCCAAAACTCCTTTCTTCACTTTTGCAAGAAATGGGTAGTGGAAGAAGTATCATAATGACAATTATCATTTTAACAGACATCAGTGTGAAGGGAGCATTAAAAATACAGTCTCATTTAATTTCTAGTCAGAGCTATGATAGTGTTTAGCAATCCCTGTCCCCTGTGAAATCATAAGGATTCCACTGCAGCAGCCATCCTTTTCTTTTTCCCCTTTTCCCCTGGAATATTGCATCCTTTTCCCCTGCATCTCCTGGAATATTGGGAAGGGTAATACAGTAATACCATCTACGACTCCAAATATAGCTGAACTTGAAAGAATATATGTTTCTGTGTTTGCCACAGCAACCATTGTCAGGCAACACATTTTGGAGGACACATTTTAAATCTGTCCCAGTTGCACAGCACCTGAGGGCTGATAGAAACAGTATTGGCATGCAGGAAAGTGTGTTTCTGTGAAAATGTAGCTTATAATTTCTTTTATCCTGTGTTGAATCAAATTCAGGGATCAAGATACAGGTGATTCAAATCTGTTTATGAAGGTTGGATTTGGCTAGAATGATGTTATAACAAGATAATGTCTCAGTAAAGATTGCTTCCATTTTTGCTTCCACATTTTAGGTTCTTTGTCATGATAATTATTGGCCTCTGTTGGAACTGTTGAACTCAAAATACAAATATTTTTGTAAGTTATTCTACATAAATCTAAGAAAATTGTAATAGTATTGTGGCAACCTGAGATAATGCCAGGTCCTTCAGGACCTTGTCACTGAGTCCCTATACTTGAGTCCTTGTCTTTATCTTTTCTCTTCCCAGTCTAGAGCTCTTATCAGTGAGCTCAGGTAATGTGGTTACTGATAAGTCCCCTCACACCTAGGAGAATATCACTAAATTAGCACTGATTTACATGACAAGTCTTGTGATATAGCTGCTATAAAGTAGAGATACCTTTGTTGGCATGACTATTTGACATAAAGAGCTTTCAATGAATTGGTGAGCCCATATGTGTCATGATCCTTTCCTGGTCCTTTGTTTCCTCATGTGAACAGCTGCTGTTATAGGTGTCTGGTCAGTGCGTTCCGAAAGTAAGTCACTTATGTCATACTGAGCTATATGGGGCAATAAAAACCATTACAAGAACATGTTGCACCTACTATTGCTTTGACATGCTGAAAAGTCAGACACAAAATTTAGCCAAAACACAGGAAAAAAATGATTCATATCTTATGGAAAAAAATTACTACCTAGTTTTTCTTTGTAAGCATTTAGATTCTTTCAGTGTTTCTCTATTAACTAAGCAAAGAACTCATTGGCATTTTCACTGTTTATGGTTTGATCCAAGTATTTTTCAGGAAGCAAAGTTACTGTCTAGAAAAAATAGGCTTTGGCTGATGAAACATGAGTTACTTCAATATATAAATGAGAAAGTGTTGCACATATGCAGTTGAGTTTTAGTGATTCTTATTTTTGATGTGTGTTAGAAATTAATTTTGGTGGAAGTATATTACAGTTGTTGATAGCTACCCGATTTATGCATATGTTGCCTTGCCAATGCGTCATCAAGATGTAAAGAGTGTTTCTTTGGTCAATATTTCATTTTCATAAAGGCTAACATTAGCATTAGCCCATTAGCAGGAATATAAAACTTGAAATACACATGGCAATAAATCTCCTCCAATTACCAAGTTGTAAAAAGCAGCTTACTGATAATTTCAGTGCCGTGGCTCACTCACTGATTTGAGAATCCATCTTTCCTTTAAATAGAGCAGAGATTGCCTAAGGCTGGGACCACCTGCAGAGGGAGAGGTTGTTCAGGTGAAATGGCCTGATGGAAAACTGTATGGTGCGCAATATCTGGGAACAAATATATCTCACATGTATCAGGTGAGTATCTATATTTATTGCCATGTGGTTACTATTTAGATGTCTATGTTGTAAATGGCTCATTTGGCTCTAGTGATGGAGTGGCCAGCCACACCTTCAAGGATGCAGAAGGCTGAAGTTTGAACTCATACTGTAACTGTTACTGCATTTAAATTAATAGCTAAAACTCTAACATAATACCAAATGCCGTGCATTCTTTAGGAGTTAAGATTTCACTTGTTCTTGCAAAATCAAGAAAATTACTTGTTTAATAAGAACTCAGGTGAAGAGGTTGAACAGTAGGATTCAAAGATAACATTTTTTATTTTCTGTAGGTAATTTTATTTTATGTCAGGTAATTATATGATTAATGATATAAAATTAAATATTGATATGTGCCTAAAATAAACCTCAAGCATTTTGTAAGAGGATGGAAGGGAGGACAGTAAAAAGAAGAGCATAAATAAACTCACTTTCATTTGTCTGAGGCACTTAAGAATTAATTAATCTAAGGAGCATTGTATCTTCAGCAAAGGCAAAAGGGAGCTGAACACTGAAGGCAAGACTAAAAAGCTGACTTCTGGTTTCAGAGTCACAATAATTGTTTTTTTATGTACTTGCCTTTGAGAAAAATCAGTCAGCAGTTTTGAGTACCTAAGTGAATGGTAGAAACTGCAATAAAACAATCACAATAATAATAGCAGTTCTGAAAGAATGAGAATCTAGATACATTTCATTTATATGTATGTAATAATTTTCACTTCTGTAACTCTTTTCATCAAGGGGCTTCACATTACTGTACCAAAATGACAAATTTACTATTATATCTGTAGATAAATTAAGGAATGTGGAAGCTAAACGACTTGCTGCATTGACCTTCTCACTTCACCAATGACTTACAATCAAACTCAAGTCCTCAAATGCCTAATCCCTTGAGCTAGTCTCTAAATCTTACCTCTCCCCTTGTATTTAGCGATTGTATTATTTTGTGAAGGCAGAAAGTTCTTTATAAAATATGAGGATTATTGTTTTCTGTAGTAACATTAATCTTCAAATAGTTTAACCTTATGAACAGTTGGTCTTCTGAGGAATATTGTGAGGTCAATTAGATTAGTTTTGTTACCTTTCATAACTGAAGAAATTGGACACAGTCAAAGCAGACAACTTTTTTTTTATTTTAGACCTCCTGAGCCACATGATGAAATCAGTTTTGTTTAAGGAAAATGGATAAGCATGTGGAAGCTCAGCAGATTTAGAGTTCCTCAGTATAACAAACATGGGAGATCACTGTAAATTGCCTTGTAACAACTACTACCATAGGGTGAAATGACAAAGTTTAAAGATAGAGGAAGTCCAGATTGCAATACATAGGACTGTGGAGATAAACAAGTATTTTGGTCTGCAGAATGGGAGAGGAAGAGGCTGACAAGTGGCCACAAGTTGCAGAAAGTCTGTGACATGGAGGATGCAAGGTTAACTTCAGGACATATTAGTGGTTCTTCCCATTGTCCTTTTACATTCTGTCTGAAAGCTCATAGGACCCATGCATACACATACTTCATTTTTCTTCTGATGTGATCTCTGTTGCAGACTCTTATCAAGTCTTTTATGTGACTTCTTAGACCTAATAAGACAAATCTGTTCTACTTGGATAAATCTCTCAATTTTCCTCATGTTCATGAAACATTTGTACAAAACGTGGCAGTTCTTGAACGTGCAGGAGTTATGAGAGAATGCACTACAGTTTGTGTCATCCAGTTTGGCATTTGCCAGCCTACATAATCCCTAAGCAAGTTATACTGGCCAAGTGGAGCAGGTGTTCAAATGAAATTGTTAATGTGTTCTAGATTTGATTTCTTGATCATTTCTGATACTGAGGTTCACAGTTAGGTTTGAGTTTAATTTGAGATTATTAAATTATCCATTCACTCCATTAATTGCTTTCTCATGGTATCATCTATCCCTTAATGTATGATGTCCTCATAAAAGAAAATCTCACAGAGATATTAAAATACTACACAGACACAGCAGCCTAAATCCAAATATAGTTGATAAAATTGATGATTTGAAATGTAGGATCTGCAATTTCAATTAAATTGGACCTATTAGAGATGGTGGGTTTATAGTCTGCATGAGTACTATTGAAATTCTTAGAGAAGCTTTCGTTATGTTTGCTGTCAAGTGTAGGGAAGTTATTTCTATTGTGATATCCTGAATTATAGCTGAAGAACTTCCAGTTACTCTTCATTGTAAACGTGCAATATATTTCATACTGCAAGCATGACAGATTCTCTGTTGTGAAGCATTTGCATCCTACTGAGTAAAAACAAATACATTGACCATTCAGGAGATGATTTTCTGAACACATGGAGTGGCAGAGTTCATTTCCTAGTGAGTTCTTTCATCAGTGATGCAAAAACCATTATTACTAACTGTATTATGCAAAAAATATTACCAAATGTATTGTGAAGAAAGGAGCAGGAAGAGTAGAAAGACTGTTCCTGCATCCCGGTGAAAAAATACCTAAAGTGCCATTTTATTAAACAAACTTATGGCAAATTGTCGTTTAAGTTCCTCTAACATCCTACTAACACACTAGGCCTATGATGTTAGTAACAGGAACAAAGAGCAGCAAGGCTGACTTCTGTGTCTTCATTGTCCATCTACGTCCATCTGTGTGCTCTATTAATTTTACATGTGTACCGGATTTGTGTATCCCTGTTAGTTGCAGTAAAAGAAATTGCTCTTAAAGAATTTAATAGATTATAGTCTGCATCTTGGCTTTTGAGAATGGATATACTATATCCGACTTTTCAGCTGTTCAACATTAATCAGACATATTCAGCTTTTAATTTGAAACTATAACCCAGTCCATTTACCAGACCAAATGTACGAACTTTTAACTTTATCTGTAATTATATTTTTGATAAGTCAGTGTTGTCCTATGCTTGTATTTAGGCTTATTCTTCTGGTCAGGTATGCTGTTGTCATTCACATAGTCTCAAAAAGTCACCTAAAGATGTGGAATCAGACTTCTAATTTTATATCAAACTTTAAAGTAGTTTCTGTGGGAGCTAAAACTGCAGTGATAGATAATAGCTCAAATTCACAATGTTAGATGAAGTATTAAAATAGAAAAAAAATCAGCAGCTACTGAAAAAGCTTAAATGCTTCAAAGCCTCAGCATTTTAACATTCCCCACACCTAGTTACATTTCCTTTCTCATTTTCTGCTAACGGGGTTCATATTGGATTAAATCTAAACCTAAGCATGATAAAGCTTTTCATCTTCTGAACAGAGCATTTAAAAGAAATTCAATCAGATTCAATAAAATTCTGCTAACTGGTATTTCCTTAGTTGTCACTCATACTTGCTTTGACATGGTCTTCTTCAACCTTGAATCATAGGATGTTAAAAATAATTTTTTATTTATTAGAAGCAAGTAAAAAATTACAGGAAAATAAAAATGAAGTGAAGACATTTTAATATGTCACTCCTGCCTGTCTTGTTACTGTTTAGCATTCCTAATCTAACAAATTTTACTTTCATGTCGATGCTGATTTTGAAGACTCTTCACTATTATTTTCAATTTAAGTAAGTGTTGTATTTCCTAAGAAATAACATTTTTTGTTTTAACTTCATTTTGCTGTCCTAAAATAGACAGCAAAATATTGTATGTAAATCCTTTCTGTTTATATATGTATTTTTATCTGGAGACATTTCCAGAAAATTCCTGAAAGAGTTAGATCATTATTTTATTTTAAAATACCCACTTTGTCAATTAGGTTGAGTTTGAAGATGGTTCTCAAATAGTAATGAAGAGAGAAGAAATCTATACATTAGACGAAGAGCTTCCTAAGAGAGTAAAAGCACGTTTTGTGAGTATTTGCTGGTGCTAACTTTATAGTATATGTACATGCTCAAAATGCCAATATCACTATCCTTGGCTTTATTTTGGATTTTCAGTTTAAACTAGACAAGTGTTTTATGAAGGCTATACTAGTAAGAGTGGCTAAATCAACACAATTAGCAGATCTGTCCTTTTGCTAGTGAGAATGGTTAGTTGTTCTTCGAGTACAGGCAAATGCTGTTGTCAAATATAATTCTATTCTCTTAAAAGGGACATGGTGTTTGATCATCTGTCAGATCATGAATGATTAAGTTAGGAAACATTTAAGTTGACAGACATTCTGTTTCTTCATTATACTTATAACATTATAAATTACATGTTATAAAAACCTTCTCAGCTTCTCAAAGCTTTGTGATTTTAAAAGCCTTGAATTAAATAAAAATGCAATTAACTTCTTTTAGGAAACAATATGACTGATCAGAACTCATTACTGTCACTGGCAGGACTCAGCAACACTAGTCTCTGGTTTAAAACCAAATCTTTGCTGCTTTTTATAAGTTGCCTGGGGTTTCAAACCAAATCCACCAGCTGGTCATTTTTATGTATGTATGTCATGTGGAAGAGTGTTGAGGTTCACATAGAGCATAATACTTTAAGGTTAAAAAGGGAAAGTTCTTACATACACTTGTTGGAGGAGACGACTGCTTTTACCCATCTTAGGACAGTTCTTTCTAATGCAAAATGCAGTGGCCAATAGTCTTGGTTAAGAAAACTTTTTGTCAATGAATTTGAGATAACTGCATAAATCTCTCAGTGTTTGACTGTCCAGGGTTAAGGTAGAAGCCTTGGAAAATGTTAAACAAACTATCTGGTTATATTTAATAAGGTTTTTCGTTATACGCAGAAAGCATACTATTGCAATTTTTTTGTTTTAGAGACTATATGGAAGAAGCATCTAGAATGGAAACTGTTGTATTTCATTCAGGATAATCACAATTTGATTTAGGCTATTTTTTCTTAAATGTATTTTTTATAGCTCAATATTTCTTTTTAAAATTTATTTATTTGATTCCATTAGCTTCGTTGGGGAGTTAACGATAGGTTAAAGACCAATTACATAATTTTCTACTAGTGCATTTTTTATTTTTCTACTGGTGATTTTCTACTACTTTACATGATGTTCTACTAGTGCCTCAAGTTTTAGAAATATGTAGTCTTTAATGTATGTCAAAGACCTCCTTCCCCTCCTTGTGTTGAACATAATACAAGTTAAATAAAGCTCATGATACTGTTTCTGTCTATTGAAAGAAATTACACCAGTTCCTTCTGAATGATGTTTTTTTCTTAATCTCGGGATTTTTTCCTTTACTCCAGCAATGAAAGTTGGTCCACAATATTCTGCTTTTGATTTTTCCCAAATGGATTACTCTTTGTTGTCCCATTGCTTTGTTAATGTGGATTCTCAACTGTTTTAAGTTTGCTGATGAATGACCAAACTGTAACTCTGATTCTTTGCAAATTAGACAGTGGGCAGGTTTCTTTTCAGAGGTCCATCCGTAGTACCTTACATTTAAGACATTTTTTAATAACAAGAAGTAGTGAATAGTACTTGATACTGCTAGGACCAAACCTGCCCAACAGTTGCATCAATTCCATGTTGCCTTTTTTCACCTACAATTAGGGTGATTGTGTGATCTTTGGCTAAAAGCCAAACTAACAACTGGTGTTAGTCACATGTTTCTAAGGAGCACTGTAGACCTACAGAATTAAATAATGAAAAGTACATGCAAAATATAGAAAAGTAAAAATTACATTTGTATGTATCTGTAATTAATGTCTGGTTTTAGTCTAGAGCCTCTGACATGAGATTTGAAGACACATTTTATGGAGCCGATATTATCTTGGGAGAGAAAAGGCAGAGAATATTGAGTTCTCGCTTTAAGAATGCATATGTGGATGATCCAGGATACCGCACCTTCTTAAAAAGCTCATTTCAGAAGAAATGCCAGAAGGGGATATAAAAGAAGCAAAAGAAGAGAGAGCGGGATGTTGATTAAAAAGCATTCAGCATTATTTGCAATTGGTTTTCATTTAATCGAACATTCTGTTTTAGAATGAACTAATCCATACACCAGCCTCATAAACTGAACTACATGAGTGCTGATTTCTTCAGTTAATATATTAAGAATTTTGTAATGTTTTGTGTTATAAAACTAGAGGGAAAACCAAGACGGATTATTAAGCGATGTGCTGAAGAAAAGTTTCAGTCCTACTGTCTTTGGTTTTCTCTCAGGTGGGTGGAGCCATGAGCTGTGTGGGTGTTGCTAAATTGCTATTCTGTACTACCCACTTCATCACTGGGGGGAAGTGTGACTGCAGAGGGAAATACAAAAGGCACACGTGCCAGAAGCGTGCCATTTTCATTCCATGTCTTCCTTGGGGAAGCTGCTGGGACCAGCACTGTGGACTCTGTACCTTCTCTGCCACTACTCTTCCCTTTCCTATCCCTTCCCATTCCTCAGAGGATGCAGCTCTGGGTGGCAAACACTGCTAGGCTGTGATGCTGCTCTGAAAGAGGCAAACTCAGCCGAGACATGGCTCCAGAAAGGCGAACACATCCAAGCCATGGCATGACTGAAAAGCAGCGAACGCAGCTGAAATGTGGCACCACGAAAGCAGTGAATACAGCTGAGATGTGGCTCTGAAAAAGTGGTGAATGCAGCTGAGATGCAAGTTCCAAAGCAGTGGCACTGTGCAGAATTGAACCGGCAGAGCAGTCTGAAAGTGAGCAGTGTGGTACAACACGGGCAATCTAGCTTTTGGGCGTTGTCCATTATTATTTTTCATTGTCTCAGGAATGGGGAATGCCAACCATGGAGAGCATCTGCCATCTTGTCTCTTTGTCTCAGGAGGCCATATGGTGCTGCCTATGGAGAGCGTCCACCATCTTGTCTTTGTCTTGGCAGCCACACAGGACTAAGCTGAGGTAGTGAACACCTTTAGCGTGTAAAGCACCTTCTCTTTTCTATTTTTTTTGTTATTAATATTATTACTGTTACTATGCATTTATTATTCCATTGCTGTTTGTTTTCAGTAAATTGTTTCAGCTGTGCTTTTGTTCCTCTTGCAAGGGGAAGGGGAACAGCTTATTTGGAGTTTAATTCCCAGCTAGCTTTTTTGAACCACCAGAACTGCTCACATTGAAATTAAGTGGTAAAATCCCTTTGAATTATAAGAGGAGACATTTTAGTAAACAAAGATAATGTCAGTGGCACATTTTTTTTTCTGCACACAGGAAAGGATGCTAAGTTTGATAATAGCAGTTTTTATAAAACATTTTTAAAACAAATACAGATATGTACAGTATTGAGAGAAATGCTGTACTTAGTACAGTGCTTTTACATTTTTATGTCACTACTGTTTTCAGTAGGATTTGATGGGGACATAACTACTGACTTAGATATTTTTGGCTTTTAAGAAAGATACCTTCAGCACAACAAGGGTGTTTTCTATATTTAAAGAGTCAGATTTTGGCAGTTATTTTTAAATGTTTTTCATAGGGTCTATTAAAAATAACTATTTGTAAAATAATATAAATTTCACTCTGTGTATGAAAAAATTAGAGTTTAAGTATATATGCTTGACAGCCTAGTTTTGAATGAATATATTGTGGTCCTTCTTTGAAAATAATGTTTTAGCAATATGACATATTTTAAAATAAATAATAAATGCTTTCCTTTTACTTGCAACATTTTGTCTGTTGCTATTATTTTCAATTCTGTTATTTTATACTTAAAGGAAACTTCATTATGTGCTGTATTTTCCTGAACACAACAGAATAAACACACACAAAAACTCACATACCTTGATGCTAAAATTAGAACTTGATAGATACTATACTTTAATTCCCTGTCTTTTATCTCCCTTCAGTCTTGATTTTGACCCTTTTGGATGTTTCACTGAAAGCAGAATATCTGAATTTGTCTGAACACTTGGGCATGTGAACCCAGAGGAGAGCTTTATCAAAATGACATCATCTGTTTCTTGTAAATTGGGCAGTCAGCAGGATTTCTGACTGTCTGCCACGGGATAAAGCCCTCTCAAAATCCAATTAAAATCTGAGCAGTGCTGTTTCTAGGGTTCTGCTTGCAAAAAACTTCAGTATATGGACCCAAAGATTTTGTCATTACAAACCTAGACCTCTATATGCTGAGGCACACAGATCTTTGTTTTACTGAAGCGTTTGCATGATTATTCTTACTTTTTCAAGTAGACACTGAAATCTTTTCAATTGCTATTTGACACCTCAATTGATAATGTAAGTTTTCTTCAGTGTTAAATTATATATCTTTATTATATTGTACCACTAAATCACTCAGAATACCTTTAGTCTAAGAAATTGCTTAGCTATGACAACTGGAATGTATATCTAATTGGAACTCTTTCTTAAAGGCAGCGGGTTGTGGTAGGTATTGTTGGGCATACTTCGAAGTATAAGGGCTCTTGCTGGTGCTTTAAAGGAAAAAATAAAACTAATTACACACAGAATTACACACAGAATTAATAAGATTGGAAAAGACCATGGCGATCATCAAGTCCAACCTTTACCTAGGTTAACAGCCTATCCAACATCAGTCTAACATCTATACCATCTAAACCATTTAAACCATCTAAACCATGCCACTAAGTTCATCATCTAACCTATCCTTAAACACATCCAAGGACGGTGACTCCACCACCTCCCTGGGAAGCCCATTCCAGTGGGGCATCACTCTCACTGTGAAAAAGTTCCTCCTGATATCCAACTTAACCCTCCCCTGATCCAGCCTAAGACTGTGTCCTCTCGTCCTGTCACTGGGAGCCTGAGAGAAGAGACCGACCCCCCCCTGCCTACAACCTCCTTTCAGGTAGTTATAGACAGCAATAAGGTCTCCTCTGAGCCTCCTCTTCTCCAGGCTGAACAATCCCAGCTCCCTCAGCCGTTCCTCACAGGGCTTGTGCTCCAGCCCCTTCAGCATCCTCGTTGCCCTTCTCTGGACACGCTCCAGCAACTCAACATCCTTCTTAAACTGAGGGGCCCAGAAGTGGACACAGTACTGGAGCTGGGGCCTAACCAGTGCCAAATACAAGGGAAGAATAACTTCCTGGTCTTACTGGCAACACTATTCTTGATGCAGGCCAGGATGCCATTGGCCTTCTTGGCCACCTGGGCACACTGCTGGCTCATATTCAGCTTCCTATCAACCAGCACCCCCAAGTCCCTCTCTGCCTGGGCATCCTCCAGCCACACCGACCCCAGCCTATAACTCTGCATGGGGTTATTGCGGCCAAAGTGCAAAACCCGGCACTTGGATTTATTAAACTTCATGCTATTGGACTCAGCCCATCTATCCAGCCTGTCAAGGTCTCTCTGCAGAGCCCTCCTTCCCTCTAACAGATTGACACTCATTCCAAGCTTGGTGTCATCTGCAAACTTACTAATAATGGATTCCATCCCCACATCCAGGTCATCAATAAAGATATTGAATAAAACCGGCCCCAACACTGAACCCTGAGGGACCCCACTGGTGACCGGCCTCCAACTGGACGTGACACCATTCACTGCCACTGTCTGAGCTCAGCAATCCAGCCAATTCTTAAC
The DNA here is from genome assembly GCA_013399895.1 of Serilophus lunatus. Taxonomy (NCBI): domain Eukaryota; kingdom Metazoa; phylum Chordata; class Aves; order Passeriformes; family Eurylaimidae; genus Serilophus; species Serilophus lunatus. The sequence continues at coordinate 418,637 of VXBA01004950.1, forward strand.
CCAGGACAGAGTAAACCTGTCTAAGCCACAATCCATCAGTTTCACCAGGAGTTTATTATGGGAAACAGTATCAATATAATGCAATATCAGTATATAATAATATAAAATCAGTATAATGATAGATTGTTGCAAAAAGCAAGATTGTTGCTGCCTTCTACAGTTGCATGCAGCTGATAACCTATTTGGTTTGTGTGGCTGAGTTTTGGTAGCAGGGGGCTACTGGCATGACTTCTATGATAAGCTGCCAGAACCTTCCCCCATGCTTTCCCCATTGGGGACCCAATGCCAGCCAGCTCCAAGATGGTGTCACCACTGTCCCACAGCCGAGCCCATCAGTGATAGTGGTAGCACCTCTGGAATAACTTATTTAAGAAGGAAAAATAAATTATTGGGCAAATGTAGTTGCATTCAGAGGGGAGTGGAGTGAGGATGTGTGAGAGGAACAACTCTACAGACACCAAGTCAATGAAGAAAGAGAGGGAAAATGTGCTCTGGGCACTAAAGCTAAGATTCACCATGGTGAAGACCATGGTGAGGCATGATATCACCCTGCAGCCCATGGAGGTCAGCAGGAGTGCAGCCTGTGGAGGAGACCAACACTGGAATAGATGATGCCCAAAAGAGCCTGTGAACCCGCAGGAAGCTTGTGATAGAGCAGGCTCTTGACAGAGACCTGCAGACTCATGGAGAGAGAAGCCCGTGCTAGAGCAGATTTCCTGCTAGGACTTGGGACCCTGTGGTGTCCCACATTGGAGCAGGCTGTGCCTGAAGGACTGCACCCCATGAAAAAGTGACCTCCATTGGAGCAGTTAATGAAGAACTGTTTCCTGTGAGAGGGACGCCATGCTGGAGTAGAGGAAGGACTCTTCTTCCTGAGCAGTAGCAGGAAGGAGTGATGGACTGGTAGTAACCTCCATTCCCCATCTCCTTGTGCTGCTATGGGGGAGGAGGTAGAGCAGAGGAAGGAGGAAGAGGTAGGAGGAAGGTGTTTTTAAGATTTTGTTCCACTTTTCATTATCCTGCTTTGATTTTGTTCGCAATACATTTCATTAATATCCCCAAGTTTAGTCAGTTTTGCCAATGTCCACATTCAGTGAGTGATCTCTTCCAGTCCTCATCTCAATTAATTAATTTTTCCCTATATTCTTGCTCCCCAGTCCACTTGTGGAGAGAAGTGATAGAGTAGATTTGGTGGGTGCCTAGCATCCAGCCAGGATCAACCCCCTTCACCTAATTATTAATACTTAGTTTTGAAATACTGTGTCCTATGGTAAGAATCCCTTTATGGTCTTCCATGAAGGTTCAAAACTCCTATGACATAAAAGAATATTTTGTAATTCAATAGGTGATGCTATGTGGTACGAGAGAGGCTAGAAATCTAATGTATTCCTAGCCTGGATCTGATATGGCCTGTTACAACATCATGAATAAACTCAGTCATTTCTATAGAATGGTTCCAGTATCCTCTTCAAGGTCCTTGAAATTTTCTGATCAAAGGGCTGACGTTTCTTGTTTTTTAAACATCCATGCAAAAAAGTTGTCTTGTTTTCCCTTCTACCTCTCAGCAAAAAGATCTTTTCTTTGGAAGTACTGAAAGGCCCTGAAATGATTCCTGAACTTTGTAAGGTGCTGTAAAATACCTTCTATGTAAATGTAAAATGGCTGTCATGATTGCAGTTCTATGCCTCCAGTGTCAAGACTTCACGGCCCTTGTGAACTGGCTAAACAGCTGGGCTAGAAAGACATTTCCTGTTCCTTTATAATTCCTGAAAAGCCACATTTTTCTGTTCCATGATAGGTATTGTTATGAACCTTTCAGATATGTGAGAGAATACATTGGTGTACAATGGTTTGGGAAACCAGAAGCTTGCCATCAACTGAATCAGGTAGGAGGATTCCAAAACAGGATTGTTTGTTGTCCACATAACAGTTCTCAATAGTCAATTTCTCACTCCAGTAAAACCTTTGCTTTCTCATGATGCTAGAGATGGATACATCTTTTATGGTTAAAAAACTTGTCAGCATACATGACCATTTTACTTAGATCCTCTGTGTGAGGAAGAGCCAAGTATGTAGCAAGAGTGAAGTCCTTTTAATGACTGGCTATCTGAATTAGCAGTGATATTTCTAGGATTAAAAACAAAGAAACAAAAATTGAGTATCTGTAGCAAGAGAGCACAGCATGCCACAGGACAGGATGAACCATGGTCTTTCTATTACCTTATGCTTTGCAAAAGCAAAGTAACTGTTCTGTATATTTAAAAATTCCGAAGGCTTTGGGTGAGCACATCCATATGTGCGCACACGCAAAGTAGTGGTTCATTCAGGATATGTTAAAGTTATTTTTATTCACTTTCATCTGAAAAATATCAAGGAAGAATCTGAAGTACTTCAATTTATGCTAGCTTGTGAAGTAGAGTGCTTTAATGCTATCACTTGGATTTCCACAGCTGTAACTAAGGTCTGATAAAATCAAACTACTAGAATGAGATAAAAATTAGATTACTTCTATTGAATCCTATTTGCTATTGTATTACTGTAGCAAAGCAATTTTGTTGATGCTTAATGGGAGTGCTGCAATATATTGTGTTGCACTATGATGGTTAAAATTTTTCAATTAAATAGAGTAATAGAAAAATTCTAACAAAATATTTTTTCTTCAAAGCCTGTTTATACTTTCCAACTGTGATGAAAGTGAACAGCAATTTTTTTGTAACAGAGACATTAATATGATATCCTGATATTTATAAGCAAAATATAGGAAGGTAAACACTGTCCCTGTTTATGCAGTTCTACTTTTTCTGGTTTTGTGAGATGTTCTGCAATGTAGAAGACATTTTAGGAAAAAAATGATTGATAAGCCACATCCTGCTTGAATGATCATCTGTCTAAACAACAAATATTTATATTTCTTACTTGTGCTGCTCAATTTAGCCACCCTTGTTTAGTGATACAATCACAATTGTTAACTTTGATAAAAGATAAAGGCAAAATGATAATTTCACTTACTGGAATGAAATGCTGGTTTTTATCCAGTCTCTGAATTTTGTAGTGGTATTTCTGTTTCTTGTTAAACAACTGAAGTATTTAATACCCCTGTTCAACAGCGTATTAACAGGAGAGGAGGCATATGTAACGTGGGCAAGAGGAATCTTTTCTGCACGTATGCACAAAAAGCATATCCATTTCTTTTAAAAATTGTAGAACCATCTGATAAATTTATTACACACTTTCACATTTCAAAAAGCCATCTCTGAGGCTTCTAGTCTTGAATTCCAAATGCTTTAGATGGCATTTTTCTCTGACACGTCTAGCAAAAAGAAAATGATGATGTTATGGTAGGACATAAAAGTTTCACTGGAGTTCATCCTAGCTGTTGTGTACATGTTGGTTATAGCTTCCCTATTACTATGAGGCTGAATTGTCCTACAGCCATGCTTCTGAGTTTCTCAATACTTCCTCTATACCTGAATTTGTAGAAAGATCTGGTAGCTGCCAAAACTTTTGTAAGAGCCTGTTTTGAGTTACTAAAAACTTTGGCAATTTAGTTATCCTGCAGCTGAAATTTTGCTGGTTTGTGTCTGAAAAAGTCAGGAAATTCTACTTCAAGCAGTTTGGTCTTCTGGAATGATTTGGAAGAGGAGGATTATGGGGAAAAAAACATCATTCCTTCTATCCCAGAGTTTCCTAGGCATTTATTTGATGACCTCTCTGGTTTTTTTGTACAATGAAACAAGGACTTGCTGACAGATGAGGGGAGGAGTGATTCCATTTAAATTTAGTGTTTCTGTAGATATGCTGTCATTTGACTGAGCTATCATAAACTGTCTAGTCTGTGGATGGTGCTCTGAGATAAAGTCTTGGAAGAACCTGTACAACTTGCAGTCCTTGTTCCACCACAATGCCCTTCTGCAGTGAAGGAATGGACTGTGCATGCATTGCCAATACAGTCAGCTCAGCACTGACCTTGCCAGGCTCGCAGTCAGGGGGAACCTTCTGTCCTTTTCTTGTTCCCCCTAGTTACTCATATAGGACACAGAGGCAGCCTCTGATTTGCTCTCAACGGCCTGCTAATCTTGCTGCCATAGTATAGCAAAAAAAAAAAAGGGAAAAATGCCCACAAACAACAAAAATAAAGAACCCCAAACTACTTCTTTAAGGAGAAGAAATAGGGGTACCAGATTCTGGAGAAGCGATTTGTTTACCATCCTCTGCAGAACCCAAAATGCCCGAGGCTTCAATTTCTTGTGGTACAAGCAAGTGGTTGTGAAATGTACTAGCAAATTAGTGGTTGCCTTTAGGAATAGCTATTGGTGATGCCAATTACTGCATGGACTCAAGGATCAATTATCTGCTTTCCCAAGGATCTGGTCCTTCTGTACAGATGGAAAGTCATTTATATGGGATGAGGTTTTAATTTTTTTTTCCCCCTGGGTTTGAAAGTAAAAAAAATGGGGTTTGTGTTTGTGTGCATTTAAATTACTATGCTAGAGTTAAGGATGCAAAATATGAGCTATATAATGAATGCCAAAATTTTCCCAGAAGAAACATAATGCTTGAAACTTACTCATATGTTTCTTACAGATCTAGTCACTAGAAGAACCGTGGAAAAGAATCACCATAAAGACTCTTGGATTCACAGGAGTTAACAGCAAAGAAGAATAGGGATGAGGTGCTGCATTCCCAAAGGCCATTTTTTGGCACAGTTGACAGCAATGTCATGCTACATTACTGTGGAGAAAAGGCTCAAGGAACAATGTAATAGAAAAAAAGTTATCTTTGAAAAGCTTCCATGTCTAAAGTAGTCTGTTGTAATCCGTATCTCTCCCTTTTTCTGTGGGCGTATCTAGTGAACATGGGTAATAAGAAAAGCTGTTAACCTCAGTCCAGTCCAGCTGTGGCAACCAAGGGTGGCTTGCATGACCCTGTTGTTTTCCTTTGTGTCCTATAAAGTGAGTAAAAATGGGAAACAGGTGAATTCAATATTTATTTTCTTTAGCTGGAAAGAAGTAGTAGGAGAACAGTTTCCTTTTCCTATTGACATATTGAAATAGCACTAAGATAGATTTCAATGCCGAATATCTTTTTCATTATTTCAGATGTTAAGTCTTCCCAAAGAAAAGGATAGCGCCATTCTGTTCTCTGCCTATTCAGTTTTGTATTTCCCTTCAAAATCTCCCAGAAAAGGGCAGAAGAAAATGAGCTAATTCTTCCAGCTCCAAGCACACAAGTAGGAAAAAAGATATCTTCCTATTTTTCTTTGACAACTGTATGGAACCAAGATGCTAAGGACGGTAGAATCTGGAAAGGGAAGGAGTACACTATCTCCATTATTTCTCCATGCTCGCTCTCTGATCTTTTATTTACTCATTGCCTTAAGACTTGGTATGAAACAGGCAGAGTATGTTCTGTTTCACTTGTTCATGTACAATGCTGGCCGGTGTGGTCTGTCGATGGGGAAGAGATAACAAAATGTCTACTGACTACCGCATTTTGGAGACTGCTGAATAAAGACATAGCTACAGGAAACAATGGTAAGTACTGCCATGGGCTAAAAACAGAAAGTGCGAGTTTTTCAATAGTCTCATTTTCACCCTTGTCATTCACAGCTGGAATATACAAGAGCTCACAACTTTGATGCCACCTTCCTGTTTGGTTTTGGGCAAGTCACCAGAGATCATATCTTTGCTTAGATAAGTTAGTGAATGAGACGCAATGTAAGCCGGTTCAGTAAGTGCATTTGAAAAATAAGTATGTTGTCACGTAACACAAAGAACTACATGGATGAAACTCTTCAGTAGCTCCTTTCTGCCAAGGGAGAGTCAAGCAGAGGCTACATGAGACAGTGACTATAACCGGAGGTAAATCTTTGCAGAAAAAGCTTTGAGCTGTAGAATAACACTGAGACAATGGTGTTAGGTATCGTTGTGTGCTTAGAAAACAAGTGGGACCAAGACACAATCATGTATGCAGAAGTTCTTTCCCAATGTTTTGAGACACTAGGATTTAAAGCAACTGTTGAGCTCTCTGAGATCTTTGTCCTTAAAAGACGGTGTCTGACTGAGATGCAGTAATAGTGTTGTGCTACAGCACCCAAAGATTTTAGAATAGTCAAAGAGCTTGTGTCTTTGGAAAATTCACCTGCTATTTGACTGGGCTTCAACTACTGGGGATACTGACAAGTGCTGTGGGGGTGCATACAGACCACAACTTGTATCCATAAACATGATCAGTGTGTATCACTCTCAAGTTTCAGCACTTTGTTCTGTGGGACTCTCTCAAAGATATGTAACAATAGGCACTTTATGAAAAATAAACAGAAAACACTATTGGTAGACATTTTCATTGTGAAGTGTCCATCAAGTAAACTCCTGGGATAGTAATGTCAATTAGTAATTTTTTAAGAATAAACAAGAAACCAATTGAGAAATGCCAGGAGGGTAGTCACTTACTATCAGAAATATTAATTTCATGATGTGTTTTAAAAGAAAGGACATGATAGCTACTAAGGAAAGCCCTGAAGGAACACAATACTAGTATGTCAGCACAACCAATTTCTCAGTGATTTAAAGCAAGTGATGTTAGTGACAAGCTAAAAAGTTTCCAGTAGAAAAGGGGATGCAACCTTTGGGCCAGTGGAGGGTCCTATGTGGCTATGATTGCTAGGGCAAGAGTGACTGAAGGTTTTGGTGCACTTCATCAAATTTTTTTTGACGTTTTTGCCATTTTTTACCAGATATACTGGGATATATCAGAGATGTCTTCACTAGTTTCATAACTTCACTGATTTTTCTTTTCCCTTTCCTTGCCAGTCTCATACCTTGGTAGTCAAAGATGAAATGATAGTTCAGGCCTGAGGCATGCACATCTCTACTCCTATAGTACTGTAGTGAAAGAGCATTTCTGACCACACAGCAAATATTATTCCAGGAATTTGTTTGACATGACTGACAGTACTTTAAATGTGGAAGGATGAAAGTTTACACAGTGAGAAACACCAGATTTTTCAAATGCAGAATGGGGGCTGATACACACTGTGTAACACTAATGTGAGAGCTGACTAAGTGAAAGCTGCAAGTTTTTGCCCCATAACAATTATAACAATAAAGCAATTATAGCTTAGTTCTGCTACGTAAACAGTCTCTGGCATTCCCTTACTGTTGTCAGGCCATGTAATCCATTTTCTCTAGTGAATTATGTGATATTTCCCTATAGCAAAAATACTGCTTCGCATTTTGCTACATTTCTTTTTATCTGGATTTTGTGTTTTATGCTTTGCATATAGCCCTTAGCCAATATAATTTCCGTACTAGGATCTTTCCATTTCTGTCTGGTGCTCCCTTTCCCCAGCAGTTTTTAAGGCCTAGGTGGAATGGATAACTGAATTCTATACAGTTTTGTACATATTCCTGAAGTGTCACTGCACTACATGAATTTCCTTTTTGTTCTAGTTTTAGTTTTGCTTTGGTAGTATAATGTAAGAATATTGATTCATAACTGCATTACAACTAATTAACTTAGTGACTTCTATATAAAAAACACGTGTCTGAAAAATTTTGTAAATGCGTGTAAAATTGAAAAGTAATATTTCAACATGTATTTTTCCAGCTTGATGTGAAAATATATCCAGAAAAAACAAGTTTTCCCCTGTTACTTTTTATCACAATACTTCATGCACTGAATCTTACCAAATTGTGGGATACATAAAGTGGCTTACAAATACCTAAAGCCATCGCAGAACGTGCATGACAGAGGGACAGAGGAATTGTAAACACCAGATATGAGGATCGCCTGACCATAACGTGACTGCAAAGGGTTGGAGGAGACAGCTTGTGGACACCATTTGAACACCAGACCCTCGGATAATTTGCTATGGATTGGGTAAACTACCGTAACATATAACACTGAATTTACAATAAAGTGACTTTGGATTGAGCTTTCAAGTTTTCCCTTGCACATTCCATGACTCACTGTGACCCATTCTTTCATGGTGCTGGGAAGCAGGCGGTCTGTGTCCCACGCTTGCTACACCAAATATATTCCCTCATATCCATATAAGGACCTAATTCAAAAACAGAATTGGTAAGAAAAGAGTAACAGAAGAAAACCCAGGTTATGTGTCCCGACGTTTGGAGCAGTAGCCTCTAAATGTAAAATATGCTTCTCAGTGTGTATATTCAGAAAAAACTCAAAACGTAGACACTCATCAATAGTGTGATCTTTTGAACTGGAAGTCTTTTAGCAGTTTTTCCAGAGAGCTAATGAAAGCTGTGGTGGCATTCCATCTGAGGGTAATTTTGTCATTAGGAATCCTTAAAGATAAGGAATTATGCTTAGAAACAAATGGTCACCTTTGCAGAAATAAAGCACTAATTTAGCTCCAGTTTATAATTTTTGATTTGTCTTTACATGTGAAATGCAGTAAATTACATGCAGACCTTTGATCCATGACACAACACCTGAGGTAGCTGAATTTTTAATTAGACGTATTCTGCAATATTATACATACTCTTCAATAGGAACCTGCACACTTTTTCTTTTACTGTAACAATGTAAAGCAACTGTCAGAGTTCTTTTTTTGTGGGGAGGTTTGTTTGTGTTTGTAGATTTTATTTGTTTGATTGTGGTGTTTGTTTGGTTGTAGGAAAAGAGTTGGCTGCTGCGGAAATTAAGAAAACCATTTGGAACTAAAATATGATGGATTCCTGCAAAATAGGGCATTTCCTTTTGCTCTCAAGCTCTAAAAGCATTGAAATAATAAAGCAGGGGGTGAACCTACAACACAGCACAGGCTGTACTCAAGCATACATTACAGAAGAAATAAAATAATGCATTGATCATAGAAGGGAACCAAAGTATTCAGAATGGATGTTCACTGGATTTTAACTAAAATTTATGGATTCATAAAAGACTCTCTGCTCTGCAGCAAAATTAATCCTGATTATCTGCTTTTGAAGCAAAGTAAAACAAGGGAATACATATACTTCTTCCTATCTGGTCTAATCATGTTTTTATGGTGTAGAATTGGGCTTTTCAAGTGAATAAATGGAAAGTAATTTTTTCTTGAATGACTGAAAATGCACATTCTAGAAAAGAAAGGATAAGGCAAAGTAATTCTTAATAGTTCTCTTCTTTTAGATTAGCTGGCAGATGCAATCATCAATTCTTTTGTCACATAAGTTTAGTCTAAAAGTTTTGAGAAAAAGAGAATAATCTCAGTTAAGCCCTACAGACCCAAAGAATATATTTAAACCACCGACTTAAAAAAAAGTACCTTCAAAAAGTTGTCTTGTGACAGATAGATCAATGTACACGTAAATACATAATTTTAAATGAAAGCCAATTCCTGTTTTCTTTCTTGAGGCAGTATGGAAACACATGATTTAGATGATTTATGGCTTCAGATGAAATGCTGAAAGTATTTTTAGTTAAAATGGAATGAAAACATCCCATTAAAGCTCCTAGAAGAGAAACTTAAACCTTTTCTTATGGCAAGAGGTTTAAGGCTTAAATCGTGGTGAGTAGTACTGCTGATAAATTAGAAGTTTTATTTCTTACAATGGCCTGTCATCACTCTACTCCTGTGACTTGATTGTTGGTTGGCTGGTGACATGAACAAGATATCCTCTTAATCTCATTGAGATCTAATAAGATTGGATGTATTCTTCAATTAAGTACAAGGAACATAGATAGCCCTTTATGAAAGCTTTTCATCATTTTAAAAAAGAAGTCTTTGAAGACCTAATTTTTAAGCAGACTTTTAGCTTAAACAGTCATTGAGGAAGAAATTGATTCCTCCCCCTCAGACTTTCAAGGATAGTTTCATTTTGTAGAAAACTACCAAACCCTCCTCAGTAGTTACGTTCCCAACTATTATTAAATTTTCATCGTTTCTTTTTATTAGCATTTTGGCATCAAGTGAAACTTTTCTTACTACGCAACAACATGTTGCTCTCTACACAGAATAAAAAGCTACTAAAAAGATACCAGGGACAGAGGGAGCTGTATTCATTGAAGGAGAGTTTTTCTTCCACACTTAGTGTGAAGAAGTACTTGTTCCTGGGTGAATTGAAGACCTGTGCAGTTAATCACAAATAGTGTGACTGGAATACTACTTTCCAAGAGAGAGCCCTGCCTAAGGCAGCCTGGCTGGATATTAATAGTTGTGGCTTGGCTTTGCTGGCAGTTCCTATGCTAATTACAGTAACAACACGAAGATTAATAAAATGCACAATAAAGTCTTAAACATAGATGTCAACAGAGATGGAGATGATTTTAGGTGAAATAATAGAACTCACCAAGACAAGCTGGTAATTAATGACCCTGCAGAAATGCAGTTTTAGTCCCTTGTTTTCCTCGCCAATTGAGGGACAGCTATGTTAAGAAGAACAAAGTGCTGCAATATGTACTGTGAAATCTCTTTTGCTGAAGGTCTTTAAGAACATTTTAAACCAACATCTGTCTAAAATAGCTCAGGGATAGCCAAGAACCATTTTGAGTGAGGAAGTGTGCTTCTTTCTGCCCCAATTTTGTGATATAAAAAGGATGACTGTCTAAAAGACCTTAGTCTGAATAAGAAAAAGCTAGTGATGTTTAAGCTTTGATTATAGAAGTACTCTGAACAAGTTTTCTGTGGTTAACAAAGGAAATTATTCTCTGTAATAACATTAAAGAGACACTTACCATGAAAAACACAGACTTCCGTTTTGTTTTCAAATGAAGTCTGTTTATGATGAGGCTAGTTAAGAATATCCAGACTTTTTTTGGTAAAATTTCATTGTCCCGCTAAAGAAGATATTCCATGTATTCCATGTGAAGAAAACTTCATTCTGTCAGAGAAAAACAATCAAGAGAGTTTATATTTCAACTTTAATATGGCTGTACTACAACAATGCTGCTATCTCCAATTTCAGGTTAATTTAATTGAGCTCTAATGAACAAAATTAGTTGTCCTAGTGTAATTAAATTTTCAACTGAAGGGTTTGGCAATTGAATACAGTGGTAATTGTGGGTGGTTTGATTTTTCTGCAATCTGAGATTTTCAGCTGCATCTCTCTCTTTCACCATATAAAAGATAGCAACCAACCCCAGAGATGGATACTGGAGCTGCTCTATAATGCTGCTTACTTAAGCAGTCTCACCACTGGAAAAATTACAAAATTAGTGAAATGAAAGACTGAAGAAACTAGCCTGTTACTGGAGGCAGAGTGGAGAAAAGTCAGTGTTAATAATTGCACAATGCTTAATAATTTTTTATACTATAAATAAAAAAAGCAGTGGCAGCGATGCCGTAAGGGCCACAGATAAAATAATTGAAAAACGTGGAGTGAAGGGGAGAAGCAGCTTTACTGGTCATAGGCCAATGATCCAAAGAGGAAAATCACAACAATCTTCCCATTTTTATAACATTCTGAGCACCCCTCTCCCATACTATCCAATTAAAGTCCATCTTACTTCTACATTACCCTGACATCCAACAGAATTGTCCCTTATTACTTAACCCCACCTATGTCCAGCCTCTAGCAGGCCTGGAAGCCCGACTCTATGTTTTGTCTTGTACCCCACTTATCTACACACAAGAATGCAAACACACAGGAACACAGGCTCTTCTGGCTCTTAATATTCCAAGTTATCCAGCTACCTAGCTAAAGTGAATTCTCTAAAATATTAAGCATACCCTTTAAGGCATCAGCAGTATGATTAGTTTGATACTTTAAGAAGTGAATCTTCACAGCAGTGGTTATGAAATAGATATACAAGCTCAGAGAGCAGTTTTGGTCATTGTGGAAAGTGTCTTTGTGATTTAATTTTTACACAGAATCACAGGATGGTTTGGGTTGGAAGGGATCTTTAAAGGTCATCTAGTTCAACTCCCTACCATGGGCAGGAACATCTTCCACTAGACCAGGTTGTTCAAAGCCCCATCCAGCCTGACCTAGAACAGTTCCGGGGATTGGGCACCTACAGCCCTTCTAGGCATCCTGTTCCACTGTTTCACCACCCTCGTCATAATATGATTTTGTTTTTCCAGCCTAACCACAGAATTGTAACAATTCCTCTCTTTTTCCCTATTTAGGGACATGAGCTTGGCTGCAATTAAGGTGGCTGTTAGAAGTATGAATATATATTTGATGTCACATGATCTCTTCAATTTTCAAATGTTACTTTCTCATAATTTACTAGTAACTAACAACTTGAAAAGGAACAACTCCTGCACCACCCAACCCTCCCAGCCTGCAAATCTAAGAAAAATGTGAGAGTGCTATGTAGAGGATATTTTAAAGGGAGAAGTCCTTTTGAATTATACTGTAAGTCTCTATTCTTTCACATTTCTATTTTCACACATCATACACCCTCTGTATGTTTCTTCTACCTTGTTTTTCAAATCCTTTTTCTAGTGTGAAACAAGAAACCAGAGCAGTGCAATGCAACTGTCTATCCTGCCTCAGACTCTTCTGATCTTTGATTTGCTGGTAAACAGAGAACTTTGCTGTATTCTTGCACGTAGTAAAAGCTCTTCATTCCTTTCTGATTTTTTTGGTCTAGACCTGGTCTGTATGTCATCAGCTAGAAAGTTTTCCAATTTAAATCTTGAGAAAGTTGGATATCTGGAAGTTGGATATGTCAGTCAGTGGAGAAACCCAACAAGGAATTCCTAAGCATACTCTGACGTTCAGAACAGGATACGGAGGATGAAGTAATGCTCTTTGTTTTGCTGCGTGTGCCATATCAATATGCTTGGAAGAAGTAATTAAGAAATTTCGCAGTTAAGTGATGGCTCTCTCTTCTGTTCTCATTAGAAAGGTAGACCATAAACTTGAATGTTCCTTATCTTTCACAGGTGAATATTCCGGTGTGCTATCTGTGCTGGCTTGTTAATTTTAGATACAAGTTACTAAGACTTTTGCAATGCTGACACTTACTAGCTGTGGGGATCGCAATGCTGTTCTCACAGAAAACACCTTACTCTGTTGCTATTTCTGCAGCATTGCTGCAGCTGCTGTTGTTCCCCATACAAAATATATTTGTCTGAAGCAGAAAGGTCTGACTGTCTTTGTGTATGGAAATATCACAGCAAGATATGGATGATAAGGAAGATAAGGATGCTGTCCCTCTCATCCAATAACAAAGGTGTACATAGAACCAAGGGACCTGACATGAAGGGAATACACAAAAAATTACCTAGATGCAGAGGAGATAAAGCTTGGAAAACATAACTGTTTTCTGGTGGGGGGAGGGGGTTGAGCTTCTGAATAGGCATGCATGAATAGCATATGCATGTCAATGAAGATGAAATATTATAGACTTGAATTTCCCTTAGGCAAGTCTAGTAAGAGAGCTGAAGGTAAGGCTTGTGTTGGAATAGGTAGAGAAGTTACCTGTTTTGTCCAATTTGATAGTCCTCATAATGTGCTGACACACTGTCCTCTATATGTTGTTCATACTTGGACTTCAGGCAGATTATGAAATATTGCCAAGGAGGAGATGCCCCATTCTGGCTATAGGCCTGCTCAGTTCTAAGTTTATTCTGTCATCAAAGCTTGAAGGCTTTGCTCTGTAACAGAAATATGAAAAGCAGAAGGGAACCTTTACACCTTGGGTCTGCCATGCAGCTGACAGGGTGAACAGTCGTTTGGTTCAGAATCACAAAGGCAGGTCCTGAAACACTGAGTAAGTAATTGCCACTTTCTGTCCACCTAAATTGGAAAGCATCAGTAAGCACAGAAGGTTTTAGCTAGGCTCCCCTGATGTGGTTTCATCTAAGCTATCAGTCTAGTAGCCAGCATGGCTACTGAGAAAAAAATGTAGCTTTCTTACCAATGTATCCCAGTAGTGGGAAGCAGTGCTGCGTACAAGGAGTGCCAAGGTAATTAATCCCTGCAACAATACCAAGCATACTCTTTCTTTCCTTCTCTTGCATTCTGAATGGTACACTCTGCTAGAATCCAAATCACATGTGGGGGCTTTTCTTTATTTTCAGTGAAATTCCAATGCTTCCACTCCTGAAGTTCAGTAAATCGTTGGAAGCAGTGTGTATTGAATTGCTGTGATATAGTGATTCACAAAACAATTCTATTTATGGACCTGATCAAAAGTGCATTGAGAAAGATCCATTGATTTCTGTGGGCTCTGGATCTCTCCCATTATAGTTAAACATGACTACAAACTATACTATTTTCCCTTGAAATAAATAGGGTTTCACTCTTTCTCTCAAGACAGATCAATTGCCTCTCCTTGTCTGGAGAAATAGCACACTTGCTATAGCATCCATGGTATGTAAAATCCTTGCTTGAAAGATTTGACTCTAGCAATATGTCTATGTGTTTCTTAACCTATCCACCTCTGCCTGCCTTTTATGACAGGAAAAAGATTCACTAGTTTGCCAAAGAGGATCTATCATAAATGAGATTTCATGAAATCATAAGACTTTATTTTCCTTGTGCTGGCAGCCTGTCACCACAAACATGGGCAAAAAACGTCTGGTGTTATCTTGGTTGTTGCAAATGGAGATGAAGTTAGGAGATATTACAAAAAGTCTGAATGATGAATGTTTTGTGGCTTTGATAAAACTGCATCATTAAAGTTCATGTAGTGCCACAGTGTATGATTCAGTTTAATGTAATGGGAAGGGGTATATCTGTCTGTGTATAATGAGTTAGCTAGGTTAAATCCTCTAAGAAAGGAACTACACATGGCATAGCTTATTTAAAGAAAGTCTAGCTTATTCATCTGTGTCAGAGAAAATCCGTGAACAGTATGTCAGTTCTTTAAAGAAGCCACCTAGGAATATTGAAGGGTATCATGCTTAGAAAATGGTTCAGTTTGGAAATTAACACATTATTATTGTGCTGGCCCTTTCATATAAAAAATGAGGGGGAGTGTGGGGGGGGAAGAAAATAAACTCACCAAGTTTTATCTTTCCGTATTAGACTCATTTTGACTGAGAAAGTTACCTGAATTGCCTGAAATTTTGTTGATCAGAGTTTTTTATGTTTATTGGCTCAAGTGCCCATATTGTTGCTGGGCATATTGTTGGCATCACGAAGTCCTTTTCTTTTCTTGTAGGTGACTTCAACCTACCAGATATATGCTGGGAGCTTCATACGGCAGAGAAAAGGCAGTCCAGGAAGTTTTTAGAGTGTGTTGAGGATAACTTTCTGTCCCAGTTGGTGAGTGAGCCTACTAGGGGAGGGTCTATGTTAGACCTGTTGTTTGCAAATAGAGATGGACTGGTGGGTGATGTGGAGGTTGGAGGCCGCCTGGGGCACAGTGATCATGAAATTACAGAATTCTCCATAACTGGTGAAATCAGGAGAAACATCAATAAGACCTTTACACTGGACTTCCAGAGGGCAGACTTCGGCCTGTTTAGGAGATTTATGTAGAGAGTTCCCAGGGAAACAGCCCTTGAAAACAAA
>VXBA01004951.1:0-89089 GCA_013399895.1 Serilophus lunatus
TTCAAACTAGTACAAGCTGTGTTGACAGGATGAAAGCATATACTGGAGGAATAATATAGGTGACTGATCATCATCAGCCAAGTAGTATAGGAAACAGAAAAAATCCTTCTCACACAGAATCTGGGAGTTTTGCGTATTAATGGATATTTCTTGGGCTAATTTATATTTTTATGTTGTATTGAGAGAGAATGTCACTGAAATGTATTTTAAAAACCTGTGTTACGATAAAGAAATAGACAATCTTGAAAAATATTCTTCTAGTGAACAAGTATGAGGAAATTTAAATTCTTGCAATGATAAAGATACCTATAGCTATTATGTGAATGTAATGAATTACTCTTCTTTCTGCCAAAAATAATGTCTAGGAAAGGCACAGCCAAAACAAACTTGCCAAATTATTTCAAGCCAGAAATTTTCATTTTTGACTTCTATTTCAACCTAGACTAAAACTAGAATTCTGAGTAAAAGCCACCATTATGACTACAGAGGCCAAATAATAAGATCATAGAATACTGTCCAATATTATAAATATCTTTTAGATCCTCATATGTCAGGTATTTGAAGGCGATGTTAAAGAGCCTATGTGTATGAAAAAGCAGATATCAGAGCATTTAATTTAGCCCTTGATTATTATGTTGCTCCCCAAAAATAAGAGTGAAAAAAATGTATGGAAAAGTGGACTGTGGTCCCAGAGTATTTCCATGGAACAGCTACATAAAATAATGGCAAAAATGTAATTAATCACATTCTGAAAGCTGGTTTAGATAAACAATACACATACTAGAAGAACATCTTGATCACAATTTGAAAAAAAATAATAAATCTAATGGTTAAGTAAATGATTATGTTGACTACAACAAAACTTCAGTCAGTTGAAGTCAGATACTCATTTCCATACTTAGCTGATTAACTAATTAAAGTGTACAGAGAAAAACATTTCAGTAGTTTGGTTCCAGCATTTGGATGTCAACACATGAAACTAACACTTGCAGTTAAAGGAAAAACTACTTTTGAGACACCCACAAAAGTTTCATACCCAAGGAATGCCTTTGTGAGTCATGAATGCTCTGGGAATGTTTCAGTAGGTAGTAAATGATCTATTACAAGTTTTGAGATGTGAAGATAACTTCACAACTTAGATGACTCAATTTTTTTTTCATGAAATCTGGAAAGAACATCTGGTAAGAGTGAAAAAGAATTTTGAGTGAGGAAAATTAGTGTTGTTTTGTTAAAAAGTAATTCATCTTTTTCAGATCCAAAGCTAATGAAGATGGGTTACTCAAGCATCAGAAAGACAGCATTATGAGAGAATGCAAAAGGCAAGGGAATTTGCAAGTTCCATAGAAGATCTGTCTGAAAGTTTACATTGCAGGCAAAACTATAAGATTTAATGGCCTGAGGGACATGATGCCATCCAGAGGAACCTGCATAAGGTTGAGTGAGAAGTAGGCTCACAGGAGTCTCATAAGGTTCAACAAGGCCAAGTTCAACCAAGGTCAAGGCAATCCCTACTATCATTAAAATCTGTAGGATGAATGGGTTGAGAGCAGCTCTTCTGAGAAGGATTTAGGGGTGCTAGTGAATGAAACACTGAACATAAACTGGCAGTACACTCACAAACTTCAAAGCCAGCCAGATCCTGGTCTGTAACAAAAGAAGCATAGCTAACGGGTAGAGGGAAGTCCTTCTCTCCTGCTCTGGTGAGACACCAGCTGGAATACTACATCCAAATCTGGAGTCCTCCATACAGGAAAAACAGACTTCTTAGAGCAGTCCAGATGAGCATGACAAAGATAAACAGTGGCCTGGAACATCTCTCCCATCAGAAAATCCTGAGAGAGTTGGGTTGTTCACCCTGGAGAAGACTCTGGGAAGACCTTATTGCAGCCTTCTAATACTTGAAGGAGGCTTATAAGAAAGAATCGGAATATACTTTTTAGCACAGTTTGTTATGGTAAAACAAGGAGTAATGGTTTTAAACTAAAAGAGGGTAGATTCACACCAGGTAAGAGGAAAAAATGTTTTACAGTGAGGATGGTGAAACAAAGGAACAAGTTGCCCTGAAAAGTGGTAGATGCTTCAACCCTGGAAACATTCATGGTCAGACTGTATGGGGCTTTGAGAAACATGTTCTAGTGGAAGATGCCCCTCTTTATTGCCAGGATGAGGTGACTTTTAAAGGTACTTTCCAACTCAAACTATTCTATTATTCTGTGATTCTGGAATCTCTGAAGAAAGGACTTTTAGGCCATACTGTGACAGCTATGTCATCTAGCCTAAGCTATTCACCCTAGGCTGTTTGTACTTTCAAACAAGTGTTATGAGTGCTGTAGACTGACAGCTTCTTATCTCCTGTTTAGAATGATACATGGCTACATGAAAGATTTTCATCTCTCCTAATCACAGACATCCACAGGATCTTTTGAATATCTAAATGCATACTTTGCTGAAGATAGTTTGGTCACATTGTTTTCAACAGTTAGGCTTCCCTCTCTGTGTTCTCTAAAGAGAGACATCAACTTACTAATCTTAGTATTTAAGTTTTTGATGGTTAAGCTTAGCTGAGATTAATCTCACACTTGTATTTCTTATCATACATATATATTAGGCATATTAAAGCCATCGTGAGACATAATAGGACCTCATGAAGTCATATTATGTGGCGTAATACTGCTATGGATGTTTTACTTTGGTGAATGTTCCATTCTTCATTAGCTTGGTAGGCTGGTAAGTGAAACAGTGTTATTACTGTTCTCATCTGAGAGAGTGATGACATTCAAATGAGGCTTATGAAACAGGAAACCAGAACATTACAGGGGCTTTGCTACTTGTAGTTATGGAAAAAAAATTCTAAAGAAGTTTAGTTCTGGAAAAATCATTAAGTCCATAAACGAGTGGTCATTGCTCCAGGTATCATACTGCTCTGGGGCTAATGCCTTCTACCTTGCTGGTGGGGACAGTATGCTCAGCCACAACATCAGTGATCTGGAGGCAGTACTGAGGCCTGTCTGTACGCAGTCTTGCTTACATTTGAATGAATTGCAGAACACAGTTATTTCTCAAGGCCATTTGTGTGTTTCTAAAGCAACCTGGTTTTTTCTAAAGCTTACTCATATATTGAGGAATTGTTGATTGAATTTTGCAGTCTCATCAGCCTTCTAAGGCCTAGTAGTTCCCAAATCTGATATAATGAATTCCAAAGGCAAAAATGCTAGCTAAAAACCAGTTGTTGGTAGTTCTTGATATTGTGTTGATAGTTCTTCTGAAAAAAATCTGGAATATGGTCTAATATTCCCTTCTTCTTCAACTGAGGGTAACATGCCTTTCTATTAGTTTTTTATAAGTATCGGGTATCTTCAAAACACTGTGTTGTTTTGCAGTACATTTATGTAGCGGCACCAGAACAGGAGATAATTACCTAGGTGAAACAGATTCTTTTCCCATACAGATTTTGCATAACTCTCAGGGGAAAATAGTGAAGCAGTACAACTTTTTTTAGAGCATATTCAGCTTTAGATTTTAAAGAGCATGGCCTTTTTTGGGGAAAGGTTAGGCATGAATTGCTTCAATATATTAACATACCAAGAAATAGCAAGTGTTCCAATGAATATTTAGGTGATGGTATTTCAGTGGCTTTTTTCTCTTCCCTTAACCCACCATTGATCAATTGAAAATCCTAGAAAAATACATTTGGACTTCTCAAAGCACACTCTTTAATTCCAGCCCAGATGCTTTTGTCACCTTTAGACTTTTTTGTAAAAAAAATTGCTTGCTCCTTAAAATGTCATTCCTCTTACTCCTCTCTAGACCTTGCAGTAGCTCACTTGCTTCACTTTAGAAGATTTCTGGGGCACTTGTAATGCTAAGTGTGAGGTCACAAGAGGAATATATTTCCAAGTAACATTTGTAAAAAAATGCCATATTGATGCTCTGAGGGCAGAGCAGACATCCACTGAAAACACTATTGTATTTCAGAAGGATAACTACACAGAAGCTGAGATCTTCTGGGTTTCAGTTTTGGATTATTACACTTTCATAGAATCATGGCATCATAGAATAGTTTTGGTTGGAAGGGCACTCAAAGATTGTCTAGTTCCAGCAGCCTTGCCACTGGCAGGGCTTCCACCAGACCAGACTGTTCAAAGCCCTGTCTAAACTAGCCTTGAACACTTCCAGGAATGAGGTACTCACAACCTCTCTGGGCAACTTGCTCCAGTGCCTCAGCTTCACAATGAAGAATTTTGTCGTATCTAATCTAAATCTATTCTTTTTAAGTTTAAAGCCATTCCACCTTGTCTGATCACTTCATACCCTTGTTAAAAGCCCCTCTCCTGCTCTCTTCTAGGCCCTGTTTAGGTACTGGAAGGCTGCTATATGACCTGCTTTCTTATGTTGGGTATCTCAGAGCTGAAAGATGAATGCTGGGGGACCCAGAGCAGAATTCACTACTCCTTTCTCATCCTTAGTGCCTTATACAGAAACACCAGTGAGCTCTCTAGAGGTCCACAGGAACCACAGAAGAGCCATAGGAGTCACTGTGAAATACAGCTTATATTTCATTGGTGTGCCTTTTACATCATTCTTTCCCAACCTAAACCAGTTCTCTGGTCTGGCCTCCTGTGCATTTTAGAAGATGTAATGGGCACATTTCTCCCACCAAGCAGCAATTTCCCCTCTGATCTTTAGATTTCTTTAAATCTTCAATTTAGAAAGTCACTTTTTGTCCCAGGTTGAGGACAAAAATATGATTTTTAAAAATTAGAGATACAACATATATTAAATAAGAATTGTGTTACTAAAATATGATATGTATATATATGAGGTAGAAAAAAATTGGATTAAAATACCAGGGGAAAATCCACAAAAAAACCCAAACACTCCCCATCAAGACCAGAACATACCAGCACTACCCACACCCAACAACAAAACCAAACCAAACCCCTTTTTGTTCAAGTGTCCTGAAGTGCGATGATGTTGGAATAAACAACAGAGGGCACTGGCAGCAACAGGAGGTTATGGTGATGAAGGGGAGGTGTGTGTTCACTGTCTGCTCTGCGACAGAGAGGCAGGAGAAGACGCAGGAGCGGAGAGGCTGCCGCTTGAGGTGAAGACAGGTCCAGAAGCTCACCACAGAACCCCCAGGACTCGCAGTAAGAAGGCAGCAGGTCAGAAGCAGGGGCAGCAGCTGAAGGAGCCACTGACCACACGGTGCACACAAAATGCTGGGTGCCGTGACTCCGAAGAGCAAGCAGGCACCTCTCCTGGCCAGAGCCGGCAGCAAAGAGCGACAGAGGCTGAGAGTTCCTCTGCTCATATAGGGTTCTGGGGACTTCCCACAATTCTTCTGTTTCAGTGCCTGCGCATTCCCTGTTAGCCCACTTCACTAGTCTTTTACTGGTTACTCCTGTGCCCGTCCGTCCTCAGCTCTGCCCTGGTTCCGCCTCCAAAGCCTGCAAACTGAAATGCGCGGCAAAGAGCATGAGACGGGGAGGCACCTCCTGCTGCCACCATGGCCGCGGTGGCACAGGGCTTCTGCACTGGCTCCCCAAGATTTAGACCTCCCTGGGCCAACACCCGGTCCCGCACCCAGCTGGTCAGCGCCTGGTGGCCGCTGCCACAGGCAGGTTCGAGCTCTCCAGATCAGTGCCGGCCCCCCAGCCAGGGGGAAGCAGGCAAGCCGCGCACGCCGGGTGCTGAGCAGGATGCACGCCCCCCGGCCCCGCGACCGCCCAGGCAGCACCCAGCCCCCCCGGCAGCGGCAACACAGCAACACCCCCAGGAACCGCGGCCGCGCTGCTCCCCTGTGCGGCGCAGGCTTCGGCAGCCTCCAGTCTCCGGGGCGGGGGGGTAAGACCTTTTTATTTAATCTAATTTATGATAGGAAAGTTTTAAAACACATACTAACCCATCCCACTTTTCTATCAATTATGTTTCCGACAAAACTAGACCATCTTCAGAAACTTTATTCATATCTATTTGAGTAAATATTCACATGAGTTGTTTGAAAGAGTTCCCCTCTTTTTTTGTTACTTTTACAGAAGACTTAGGCAAATCTTACTGGAGAAATTAATAAACAGTTATTTCAAAATAAATTATTGCAAAGAAATATATTGAAAAGATAATATTTTTAAGCATAAGATGTAGTCTGTTCTTGCTCAGAGAGATACATAGGGATATACAAGTCAGTCACACAAAATTATACCTATATTCTTCCTTAGACTTTTGAACTTATGCAGTAAGTATTAAACATCTTAGAAAAGTAACACCTATTTACATTATACATTATTATATCTAACTAAAATAATGCCCCAAAATAACTGATTAAGTGAAGAACTTAGAATATGTCTTGAGTTTTCTAATCTCTTGTTCATTCGGGATATAGCCAGATGCTGGTTTACAGAACAGCTGGAGCTGTTCAGCAGATGACACCTCCATAGCTGTTAGTTATCACTCCTCACTTGAGATGTGCTAACTGTATTCATGATACTGCTGCCCCATTTCAGGCCAGATAAACCAGATTTTTTTTTAAGGAAGCAATGCGAGTCACTTAGTCAAATTCAATTTACTTATACTGAACCGAACTAAGAATGAACCCAGAAACATTTATTCTATCTAATTCCACTACTGTGCAAAACTAAAAAGTCCAAGAATCCTATACAGACACTGAAGAGAAGGAGAGGCATCTCTAGAAGGTGGTAATTTCTATCTCAATCATTGCATGTAAATGCTTTAATCTCCGTATCAATTATGAGGAAAGTCTGAGCTACTAGTTTAGATTAAACAACCATTAGGGCATACAAGTTGATGCCTACAGTTAGATAAAAGAAATTAAAATCTCGAAGACTGCTTCACATATGAGAGTGATATGTGAGGTGTTTAGTGGATGAGGAGTAATTCCTTCTTGAACAACTTTTCAGCTGTAACAGGCGAGTTCTTTATAACTGATATATTAACTTTCCCATATACCTCTAAGACAAAGTCTTATTGTCACTGCAGGCAAGCCATATTAAATGCTTACTTTTAAAATACACTTGTCCTTTTACTTCCCTTCTGTAAAAAATACTCAGATGTAACAGAAAGATTTTAGGAGAGGTTGTATGTATCAAGATTATTCATTTACTGTGCTACCACTTTCTAGGATGCTGACTTTTTTCCTCTCTGCAGTAAATCTATCCCACAAAATCGTAAAAGAGAAAAGCAAATACACATGTTCCTCACTCCTGTTTACTCTTCTTTGATGACTTTTGAAGGAATGAAAGGGTTAAATAGTTCAGCAAAGTTGACTGAGAACAAGTTTAAGCAATTGGATCATGAAGGTAATTACTTATTGTTATATTAATGTCTTATTATTATTTAAAATGGATTAAGTATGGCTATGTCTTCATTGCAGAATTAGCTGAAGTGATGTGGATATGAGCATCCAAGCTACTTTAACTATTTAAGCAGAAACATTCAGGCTATTTGAAACTTCACTGTCTCTGTTGTAAAAAAATTATCTTAGAAGTTTTCTGTTACATTATCTGACACTCTCTAGTCTTCTTCTAGTGAATATGGAGTAGCTTACTTGTCTTTATAGAGCTGAAGGAAGAAAGTGACCTTATTGTGAGGAGGCTGTGAAGCTGTTTCGTAGATGTCTTCAGTAAAAAGTGATTATCTTGCTAATTCGAGTAAGACCCCCAGTCAGGCTTAATTAGTTCCCCAAAGTCAGCTACCTGCCAAAATGAAAAGCCAAGGGTTTCATTGGTCTAGAGGGAAGCACATAAAGTTGTGTTTCTATGAGCTGCTGATCTAATCTGTCATTGGTGCCAAAATGGAGAGCCTTGGTCCTCCACCTTTCCTTGTTGCAGATTGGGTGCTTGTTGGAGCCACCATTCACCAATTAAAAAGAAAGCTATTCATTTTGTTTGGTTGGTTGGTTGTTTGAGGATTTTGGTTATTTTTCTTCAAAATTAGCCAGTTTAAATAGATCATGGTCTTTCAGCCATGATCTTTCAATATAAACAATGAACATTACCAGTATTGGAATGAGGAGAGGAGAGAGAGGAGGCGAGGCGGAGAAGGAAGGAGAGATAGTAAGAAAAAAGGGGAAGAAAGGGACATGGTACTGCTACTGACCTGCTGCCATACTGGTAAGTGTAAAGGTATCTGTGTACAGAATTTCTTTTAAGCCCTCTCTTTGTACCTGTTGGACTATACATAGATGAGATGGAAAACAGTGCAAGAAAAGAATGAGAATAACTCTAGAAGTCTCATACCAGATATCTGTGTGCTACATTTAGGTATATTACCTTCACTTTTTATTTCTAATGGATCTTATAACAGAAAACTATTCCTTATCCTGGTTTTGCACGAACAGAAAAATTCTCTCTTTCAATTTTTCCCCCTTAAAAATTCAGTGCATGCAGAATACAAACTTCTTAGTAGAATGACCTAGCCTTATCAGACATTAATCTATGACAAAACCCAAGACACTGACAATTGTTACTTTTTATGGAAATTACTCGAATATGAGAGACAGAAAGGACCATGACTCCTCCTATATACTGACATTCCAACAAGTAAGAAAACATATTATCTGTATTTGTTAGATCAACTATAAATTTCAACCTCTTTGCCTCCTCAGATCAGCCATTTCTGTTCTGTCATGTAAGTGTCAAATCATGTAATTAGGTGTAAAGGGGGATGTGGTGCCAATATATAACACTGGCACAGGATGAGTAATTCTTGGAAAAAAGTGACATTTGCAGAGTAATGCCAACTGTCCACATAAACCTACCATTGCTCGACTTTTCTGCTGACTTGTGAGAAGGCAAAATGCCATCTAAACAGACGTTCAAGACTTCAGAGAGGCAAAATACCATGTATGCCTACTATGTATTTACAGGGAGCATAACTCCTACCAAGAATGTCAACTCGTCCATCTGTCCTGAAAATACAGATCCAGAGTTATGGGAATGAGCCTCAAATGACCCATCAATAATTTGGATTAGTTTCTAACAAGATTCTCCCTCAACAGAGAGAGAAAATTTGGCCTACTACCCCATGTCTAGGATTAAAGATAATAATTTTAACAAAGTCTCTGTAAAGTTATACATGATAGAGCATGGTGACTGTGCACCTGCTGCAATGTCCTGCCAGCACATTTCATGCTTCAGCTTTCACACAAACTGGTTTCTAAAGTGGTTAATGGAATTAGACTGGGGAGTATCATGTCTAAAGGAAAATGCATCAGAAGTCACCTATTTTAACCAGGTTAGAAGATACAAACCAATCAAGTTTTTCAAGATGGTTAATGTAACTCGTATTTCTTATGATAGACTGAAGGGTTTTACCCTGCTGAGGACTGTACTGTGCAAAGCACTTGCTGACTCAAACACTGTTGTTCTGGAACCAAAGCAACACATCTTTCACCATGCACCTCCACCCAAGCTAATTATCCCTGCTGAGAATTCAGCTAATTAGCTGGGGCGTATTGTTCTGTTTAAGGAAAGGTATCTTAGGTTTGTATGTGCTTGGATTATCATCCTTTAAGAAGTCATTGTGACACATGGACCATTCCAGAAAATATGAAAACTAACCCCACAAAAAAACCACAAAGCACCAAACAGCAAAACAAAAGAAACAAAAAAGGGGGGAAAAAGGGTTATTGGTGAGAGTAAATGAACATGTCCAAGCAGAATAGGCTTAAAACACAAGATTGGAAGTTTATATTTTGTACATGGGCTGTGAAACCGATTTGAAAAAGTAGTCAGCCAGAGGATGCAGATAATTTCCTAAAAACTATAAAGAAGTGAATATGATTTCTCTTAGTTCGAAACTGAGTTTCAGTGCCCGGGCTGAGAGCCAGAACCTGTCTGCAAGAACACAGCTGGTAGAAGGAAAGTAGTTTCTCATGCTTCTTCCCCCACTACTACCCCTTCTCTCCTCTCCCCCACCCACTTCATTTTACTCTGCTTTTCCTGATCATGTTTACTACATTTAGATTGGCAAACAAAATGTTCACTAAACTCTTCTTAGGCATGGAATAGCACATGAACATACTAATATGCCTTTAGCTTCCAAAATAGGGTGGCTGAATACATCTTGCCTATTGAGAAACTTGTCTGACTTCCGCTAATTCTGCTTAATTCTGCTTGTTCTCCTAGGCCAAAAGCACGTTACAAACCTCTGACAGTTTAATAGCACAAGCAATGAAGTTCCAATAGTGAGGAGATCTCTCTGGCAGGGTTTATTTTACTACTTCAGGGAAATCTTAGTTTTCCTTTATTCAGAGTTATCTATTCTAGGTTTTAGTCTACTAAAAGCGAAAGCTGTGTTTGACTGTCATTCTGTCTTTGGACTGAAGAAAATCTAAATGGATGTACCCTCAAAACCCTGGCTGATTTTGAGTCGTGTCACACCAAAGTCATGCAATTATATTAATTTCAGCACCTGCAGGTCGACAATCTGGTAGTACAGCTGGTGATGTTGACAGGAATTTGGCTTTTACGACCATGGGACCCACTTTGAGGATGGAGGGCTGGAAGGAGGAGAGGAGATACTCCTTACAAAGTCAAGCCAATATAATCTTTGCAAAAGTCTGGTGAAACTGATGAGGAGAGCTTTAAACTTGGAGTGACACAACTCATAGTAAAGTGCAGTGGAGATCGACAGTGCTGGAAGGAAAAGGTTAAGAATGATGGGAACAAGAGAGATCTCAGAAATTATTAAACAGGGGAAAAGGAAATTCACCTCAGCCCTAGGAAACAAGTATGAGGAAGCGGAGTTGTGCATGTGGGTGAAGGTTGGTGAAAAACTTGACACAAGCTGACAATGTGTACCCATAACCCAGAAATCCAACTGTATCCCTGGCTGGGCTGGAGGCAGCGTGGATAGCAGGTCAAAGCAGGTGATTCTACTGCTGTACTCTGCTCTTGTGAGACCCCACCTGCACTATTGCTTACAGTTCTGGTGCCCCCAACATAGGAAGGACATGGAACTGTTGGAGCAAGTCCAGAGGCAGACCACAAAGTTGGTAAGAGGACTGGAACACCTCACCTGCAAAGGCAGCCTGAGAGAGTAGAGGCTGTTGGGCCTGGAGAAGAGAAGGTTGTGTCGAGACCTTATAGCAACCTTCCAGTATCTGAAGGGGGCCTACAGGGAAGCCAGAGAGGGGATCCTTATCAGAAACTGTAGTGTTAGGACAATGAGTAATGGGTATAAATTGAAAGAGGGGAAATTCAGGTTAGATATTAGGAAGAAACTTTTTACTTCCTAAAGTAAAAAGGATGGTGAGACACTGGAATAGATTTCCCAGTGAGGTTGTGGGTGGTCCAACCCTGGCAGTGTTCAAAGTCCGCTTGAATAAGGCCTTGAGCAGCGTAGTCTAGTGGGAGATGTCACCGCTCATAGTGGGGAGGGTGGTACTAGATGATCTTTAAGGTCCATTTCAATTCCTTAATGTTCTGTGATTCTATGTGTTGACAAAGCTATGACATCATTGAGATAATTGAGATGTGGTGGGAAACTAAAACAACAATTTAGATGTAGGGGCATTCATTTTTCTTCACTACAGAGGCAGCTCAGACAGCTATGCCTAACTTTCAGATGACTGTTTTTAGATATGAAAACCCATTGTTGCTTTTAGATACTCTTCCCCTCCCCATTCCCCTCCCCATTCCCTGCCCCAGTACCTAATTTTCAGAATGCTGAATGCCCAGCATTCCTAGAATTTACTTATTTAGGTTGAGTGATATTAAGGTTTGCTTACTTCTGTGAAAAAAAAAGTTTGCTACATTCATATATGAAATGTGAACTGATGTTGAAAAAAAATAAACTCTTTACACCACAGAGCACATACAAATACACACACATAGACATGTCCAATGAATACAGCAATTGATGCCAACAACTACAGATGAAAAAGATTTTGTTCAAAACTACTGTAAGCACAGTCCTTATGAAGCAAGAGGTTAATCTCTCTGTCAATATATCTGCTTTGTAACTCAGTTGTCAGTCATGTTTACCCTGCTGAAAAGAGCAGAGCTGCAGGTGAGATGAATCCCAAGACCCCAACAAGTCTATGACCCCAAATATCCTCAGATTGTCCATTTTTTCAGTGCTGGGAGAAATAAATACGTCAAGTGAGAGAATCCTATTGTACGCACATGCAATTAAAAAACCCCAGTCATATAAGACTGTATTATCAGTCATTATACAACACTGTGCTAAATATACTGTTCTGAATTGTAATTTTAAAATACCATAAGACACCCAAAATTCATGTATAACAAAAACCTGAGAAAGAGGTTAGCTCTGTACTCTGTAACTTTGACTTAACACACTTGAAAATCATCAGATAAAAGGGAGCAAATTGCTAGGGTTCCACAATGAAGCTTTCAGAGAGAAAAGCAATTGGGGAATGAAAGCAAGACCTTTAATAGTAGTTCTTAACTTGGGCATGGGGATTCAAGAAAGAGAGGCAATTTCTGAGGCCAAATTATATGACTATGACTTGAACTGCATGTGTAAGTGGAAAGGGAAGCAATTCTGGCTTTAAAGAGCTGGCATAATATTTTCTCTGTTGCAAGAGAGTGCTGTGTCATTTCAATGTCAAACTCCATATGTGCATTCTAGATGTTGTACAACACGGAGGAAGAAGAAACTTTCAACAAGATCTCATTTTGATATAGAGTTAATATTTTCATTGAATAGTAAGCTATTCCCAAACACTTTACACTCACACATGGTTTCTGTGAAGAATTAAAGAACAGACAAAAATAAAGTTCTCCACCTGTCTGAAAACATAGCATTTTCCTTTTTGAAAAAGAGAGAAAATATGGGAAAAATAAAAATATTTTCTAGCTTTGAAAAATGAGTCTCTTTGCATTGAAGAAATAGATTGTTTAAAAAAAATGAAGACCTGAAACTGCTGGGGGCATTTTTTAAAAAAAAAAACAACCTTTTAGAAAATAATACAATCTCCACATATGTGTTATGATTATGTGACTGTGTAAATCTGTATTCAGAAAAAAAATAGGACCTTTTTTTTCTGACCTCAGTCTCTTCAGGGTATAGGGGTCTTCTTTAGTGGTTTTGTTTTGGTTTTTTTATGTGTATATCTGTGATGGAATTAGAAAAATTAAAAAACAAAAGCAAGCTGCTTTTTCACCTCCCTTCAGATATCTGGCTGTTTATCCTGTTATTATAATCTTACCTAAAAATATATTCTTGGCCAATGCCAAAAATCAGGATACCGATATCCATTATACACAGATGGACATTATCCAGTGACTAACTCCTCTTTTAAATGTTCTTGAAGTAGCCATGTATTTTATGGTGACAGCCACCATCTTCAGCATATCAGGCACACTGATAATTCATGACTCACCTGTAATAGCTACTAAGGAGGTGATGGTGAATATTCAAAGGAAAAAGAAATTAAAAGAGAAAAAACCTGATAGAGATTATACTTTTGTAGAAATATTTGATCAAATTTCATTAAAAAATGAAAGCTATTTGAATAGAAATATATAGTTACCTACACTCAGATTAATAACTTCCGCAAAAGAAACCAACCTGATGAAACCTAGGAATTATTTAAATCGTTAACATTAGCATGCCATTTTGTACTTCCAGTAGTAATGACACAACAAAACTTAGGTAAATGCTCCTCATACTTATAACATTTTATAAAATTTTTGAGTATCTGCATTGCATAATGTATCTTACTTGATGTGTAGAACAATAACAAAAGTAAGTTTTAAACATATCACCAGAGGCACCAAGCAAAGACGCTAAGGAGGTGAGAGAAAGAGGTAGAAGAGATATGTCTTCAATTTCATGTTATTAAACATAAAGGAATTAACAGAGCCGGTGATATATTGAATCCTATTACCTGTGGCAATTCTAATGTTTTTTAGCTGGTGGGGATTTCAACAGAAAATGTTGCAATAGATTTTTCTCTGTATGTGTGTATGTGCAAGTGGATATGTATGCATATAACACAGAAGAGGTCTAGGAGAAAAATATTAATCAGAACAAAAAAATTGTAGGTTATTCATTATTAATATGACATTATCAAAACAAGAGTATTTAGGTGCTAGACGTTGGTAGACAGAAAAATGTGCCATTAGTCTTGTACTTTGCTTGCAACAAGGAAATTGCAGTGGAGTTGTGGCAATTACAAAACTGCGCCACTTAATGACATGTAATCAAAACCTTATTTGCCCATTCCTTGTACCAGGATGGGTACAGTGACTGAATAGCAACCTTATGTTCTAAGATTTGTATTCTGAGATGTGCATGCACATACACACATTTCACCCTGACACGTCAAGGTTCCAGCTCCTCTGGGTTTATTTATCATGAATTCATGATGCCCACTTCTGGCTGTCAGCCATGGAAATCGCTACTGAAGACTACCGTGCAGGCACAGTATACATGCTATTGAGCCGCAAGCCCCTGTTACTGCATGGTGTGTATCAAGCCTGTCACTACAACATCAGCTGTTTGCACAAGAGATAAGTATGACTCAGGAAGATTTTATTGACTTTTACCAAGTTCTGCTGGGAGGCCAATCCCATTACCTGCAAACTGCTCCTGCACATTCCTAAATATTAAAGGTGAACAACCAATTCATTATCAATAATTTACCCAAGCTAATCTTCCCCATCAATGGCCTCCAAAAACCATTTTCTAACAAGATCAGCTTATAGAAAACTTGTTAAATATTTATATTTTAACTTGTAAATATTGTACATAAGTATCACCTAGAACATTTATTTACTAGGAGAGTATTTCTGTATTTTGATATTCTGTGCTTTGGATGAGTTATCAGAAGCAGATTAAAATGTGGTTCCAAAAATACTTATCTATTTCTGTGTCAAGTATTGCTAATATTTTTGCCGTACTTGACAATCGGATAGCTAGAGTATTTTTAAATTAAAAAATAATCATATATATTTATCCCCAGTTATCACTCGGATCAATTTAAAAAGAAAATTATAATTTTGGCAGCATCTTTGCAATGGAAAGAAATAAGCTTTCACTTGAGAAGTAGTGTTAAATGATAAGACTCCTAAAAGCATAACATGCAGTTTAACTGAAAATCTTGGCACAAGTTTTGAGGGATTTCTTCCTAACGTCTAATCTAAACCTGTTCTTTTGTCCTAGCACTATAGGTCTTGGAAAAAATTGTATTGAATAACTAATCATTTTATAATAAATTGAAAAAAGGTGTTTGAAGCTAAATAATCAAAATTATTGTACTGGGTAACTAGAGAAGGTTTTACTACCTTTTATTTTTTTTCTTTGACAAAGATTCTGATCTGAAGTGATTGATATTTCAGTGTCCCTATATCTAAGAATTGTTGATTTTCTTAATTCTTTTATGAAAAATCTTTTTTACATTTTAATGTTAATTTTGTGTCTTCAATGCCAGTATAATCTCATGTTAGTTGTCTGATTGAACAGAGGCAATATACCACTCTACTTTGCTTTCCCATGCCTGCTATTTAATTTATTTGACGAGATTTTTGGATGATAAAATGACCATGGTGTCCCCTTTATTCTCCTCGGCATACATTTTGGCCTACATAGACAAAGTAGCTCAGTTCTAGTGCTTTCTGTACTTATCCATTACTTTTACTCTTTGTAAGTAATAATCCTGTCCTGTTACTGTTTCAGTAACTGAATCCTCTAAGGCTGAGCCCCCTATGTGTATTTTCCTGAGCTATAGTGGGATGCTTTGCCAATATATCATGCAGATTTCTTGGTAGTTTAAAACTTGCTTTATATTGTGGACAAACAAAAATGTTCTAAGGATTAACCTAGAAGGTATGAAATACACTGCATTTCTAAATGTTATTTTCTGACTAAAAGCAAAAGCAAATGTCTGAAAAATTAGGACTGTATTTTGGCAGAAAATGAAAGCAAAGAGACTACAATAACTGAAGATTCCTGAATGAGGTCCATTATGGCCAAAGTCATTCTCTAGGTAAAAAAAAAATTCTTCATAATAAAACCATTTATTTTTCATGTCTTGTAATAAGCAAGCTCTAAGTAGAGATCACTGTGTGATAGATTTCCCTCCACAAACTTTAACCTCCCTCAGTCCAAACCTGTTGACAGAATTCTTCAAGAAATTTATCGGCAAGGGCCAATAACAGAGAAATCACAACTTCTAATACTTCCATGAGTTTTTACATAGGATAATTGTCCTCTGAAAAAGAAGATATATGCAAACAAATAGGAAATTCCAAGAAAACATTAACTTACCCAGAATAAAGAGTAATTGTTGACAGTCATAGAGGAGCTCTATCAATTCTATAAGAATTCAATACTTAAATCGGCATAGAAATAGAAAATTAGAAATTTGTATGTTACCAGGAGGTGGTTATGTAAGATTTTGTAGTAGTATATTAACATATCTGGTTGTGGCAGTTTGAGAGGCACTGGGATCTCTGCGGGGTGGTCAAGGGGGGTCCTTGGGCTTTGTGGGGGGGAAAAGAGTGTAAGAAGAGCCCACTCACCTCTAAAATTCTGTTTTCCCTTAANGCGGGGGAGGGGGAAGGAGGGGGGCTGCTCCCCCTATGCCCCACTGTTCCCCATGGCTGAGCTGGGGCTGAGACGGCTCTTGCTCCTGCCTGTTCTTTCCCCATGTGATGGGGCGGCGGAAGCGGCTCCTCATTCCCCCGGGCCCCCCTCAGAAGCGCAGGGCCGGCGGTGGGAGCGGCAGGGGGGCGCCCCCGGGGGTGGTCCCTTGGTCCCGGGGGCAGGCGGCAGCCTAAGAGCTCAGCTGCGAGAAAGCCCCAGCGTGCCCACGGCTGCGCAGCGTGGCAGCATATTGAGTGCAGTCCCAGCGGCTCCTGGGTTTCAAGCAGAGATATGCTGCCGGTGTGGCGCAGCAGCCACGGTCGGGAACCTGAGCACGGTGGCTGCTTGTGGACAGTGGCGGGGGGCCAGCGCTGGCACCGTACTGGCGCCGGGGTGTCCCCGAAATGCCGCGGCCATGAAAACAAAGATGGCACTCGGGCCCTGAGCGCATGGTTTTTCGGCGGGAAAAACGCCGGAAAAAAGGCGGGGCTCGGCCCTGCTGACCAGTGGAGAGACAGTTTGGCCCAGAAGAAGGCAGCGAGATCCGTGCGAGATCTAAAGGGCTTAAAAAGCCAAGGACAACAGCCCTCCCTCTCTTCTTCAGCTTCTGGTCCGCAGGGGAAGCACACAGCTCCCTGTCCTCCTAACTTGCAGGCCCCGTGGCATGACTCCACCCATTTCTCCCGGCACAGATGTGATTTCCAGCTTGAAAGCAAGTAGCCACTTGTGAGAGGTGGTGGGAGGGGGTCGTTTTTCACTTTTTGTGTTTTTCAGAGAACTTCAAGGGCTGGGGTGTGATACCAGCAGACAGGGAGGGAGAGAGACGGCCTCCCTACCCCTCCCCCTGTTTTCTCAGTGAGTCACATAGCTGAGAGAGCAGTTCCCTTTCTGGTTTTGTCCCTTTTTTTTTCCTTTTGTGTTTTCTGCGTGTCAAGTGTTTCTCTGTGTAATTTTGGGGTCCCTTGTGGGTTGTCCCTTCTTACCTATTTTAAACCCGCTGTAATAAACTGTTCACCTGCTGCTAATTTTGTTCAGTTTTCTGTCATCTTTATTGCACGCCCTGAGACGATAAAAGTGGTTCAAACCACCGCACTGGTACAGAGGAAAATAAGGCAAATAACTTCCACTGTAAATCTGCATTAATTCTTGATTCATTTCACTGTCCAATCTTTCCTTTCATTAAATTCAAGAGAGAAGAAAATTACAGAAATATGTCTAATGACACATTATAGGACTGATTGCTGGACAGTGTGACTAATTGAACAGTATTTTATTGACATTTCTGGAAAATTATCAATCACGTGAAAAGAAAACCTGGAAGAAAGTTATTGCAATATCGTTCCTCACTTGATTACATCAAGGCACTGATTTGGGAATAGCTGTGTCTCTGATATTTGGTTACGAATGTCCAGCATTAATAACCATTACAGTCACTAGTAGTCATTCAGTATTAACAAAGCTTCTGTAAAATCCCATCAGATCAAGTTTTTTGTAAAAAAGTATACATCTGTTTATGAAAAAAATCACTGGGCAGATTTTGCTGACCTTCTGCTGTTACCTCTCAGTTCTGGTGCATGTTTTTTTCCAATGGCTGAGGAGTAACGAGCATTACATGTATGTTACAGCACTCTCTGTTTATTCCCATCTGTGAAGGGCAGTTTGCTAGCATGGCAGTTAACTCATATTTTGATAAATAATTAAAGGTCAAGAACCATTAACTGAAGTCAAGGTCATATGACTAGGTGTAGCTGTTTGCCAAGTGAACATCTACCTCTGAGCTGCCTATTTCTCCCTGTCAGAATGACTAGCTCAGGTACAGGTGTAGGCACTTGGACTTCTAACTTAAATTAGAGTAAGATTCAGTCCTCGGCACCCAAAGAATTATGTTATGAATAAACAGAATAAACAGCACTATGAGGGGAGAAACAGTGTAAACAACTTAATCTTGGAGTCAGGAGTTTGACAGAAGTCTCTGAAGTCAGGAATTTAGTGTCCTGCTTTAGTGCCCTGATCACTTAATGCACCACACTGCTTGTGCTTTACTATAAAGAAAATAAAAGATGTTTTAGCACAAAAATGTATGTATACACACATGTATGCATGTGTATGGTAATAAGGCAGACATGTACACACAGAGACACACAAACAATATATATATAAATATTTTTTGTAGTAGACTCCTCTCTGTAGCAGCTGTTGCTATCATTTCCTGATGCCATCTAAATTTAAGACATGAGCAGAACTAAAAGAAAGGGGAGAAGGTAGAACATACTGCAGAATTACTTGAGAGCTGATGCTTCACTATATCTACTGGTGACGGACCTTTTCTCAGTGGGAAAAGGGAAGACAGAAGGAGAAAGCAGGGATACTGGGGAGAAAAGAGAGAGATTAAAAAACCCAAAACCATATGTTGGCTCATACAGTAGACAAAACTAGCAGTTCATGGGTTATCCTGGTAATAGGTGCAATGGGTGTAGTAGTATGTCATTTTCAGATTATTTTCATTAAAAGAATAATCCATTATATCATTGTTATCTCTGCTGAAATCCTTTTTCACAGTAACTTAACTGACCTAACTATTCATAAATGTGTATTAAAATTAGACAGCTTCTACACATTTATCTAAGTTAGAGCAGTTGAATCCCACCTGTGTCTGGGAATTCCAGCTTTGACAAAATAGAGATAAACTAATACTTCCAGAATGAACCTCTTCTTAGCTATCTTATCTGAGATAGCCAGAATGAGCGATCTATTTTATATTCTTATTTATGGAGAAATTGAACAACTGGTAAGACAAGATGCTCAGCTGCTAGATGTTGCAATATTTCTATCCTTAATATATTTTCTTATCCCTGGCTTCTATTGTTCTAGTTCTGCCTATATAAGAGAAACATTGGACTGTTTTTCTATTTAGACTCAGTGAAGGAAGTTTCATATATCAATTGTAACCAGATTTATGATTGATGGCAGCCATTAATATCCTCTAACATGAAATTAGATACACAGATACATGCGTTTTATTTAGGTTCATTTATCTAAGTAGTTCAAGGACAGTGCTTCTTTATCAGGTTTTCATAAAACAATTAATTGATGTAAATTTGCCTTCTGTTCTGCACCATGTGAACTTGAAAGTTTAGAAGATTCAATACAGGAACTCAATAATGAAAGGTAATTTCACAATTTCATCGTCTATAACTGCAGGTTGTGTATTCATCAACCTAACTCTAGAGTTTTCCTTGGCTATTTTGAATAACTAATGTGGAATATGTCTTACCTTTCCCAAGAGAATATACTCAAAAGAGATTTTAAAGATAGAAACATGAGTTTTAAATGTTTGTAACCCCTCTGCTTTGTATTGTAGTTTTTACATTCAGTACATAGTGTCTGATACTTTGTCAGGGAGTTTATACACAGTTTACGTGTATAAAGATCCACAGAAGCTGCATATCTCACTTTCCTCCAAACCTATTCTAGCTTTTGACTAGTCACAGTGCTGTGATTAGTTCTTTTTTACCTTCACAGAGCAGTACTTCACCTTTATATCCTTCATCAATGTGAATTCCCAAAAGAGGTGTGAAACAGGGAATATATGTCCCAAACGTGAAAAGCTCTTTTGCACTATGATACAATGATTCAGTGTCTCAGAAAAGATAAAGAAAATAATTAAAATATATTTGCTCTAATAAGTACAAAGTTAAAAACGGTCTCACTTGAAACTTATCCCAGTGTTGATGGCACACAGATTCACAGTTAGTAAATTTATAGGGAAAAGAGTATGAACATGTGGTGGTTTTACCACTAGGGGGCACAACCAGGATGAAAGACTGAATAGAAGTACAACAGGTAACAGTTTATTAATTTGGGGCTCTATAAAAACTATAGGACTCCTCTAAAGGCACTAAACAGATACAACAAATAACCACCTGACAATGTCACACAATAATAAAAAAAACCAAAATGACAAACTGCTTCTCCAAGAAGACTGGTGGGCTGAGGCGCAGAGGGAAGGAAAGGAAAGCCACCTCGAAGATGGTGTCTCCCGGTCTCGGAGCCCCTGAAAGACAAAACAGTGAGAAGCACCCTTCCCCCGGGAACCCAAAGGGAAAAATACTACACTGTTGCAGATGGGCGGTGTTCTGGTGCCACTGTCAGGACTCTGGTGCTGCTGTGGGATGAAGGGAACCAGGAAGGACCAGGAGGAGCAGCAGTTGATGTTATCTGGACCACGACAAGCTGGCCAAAGGGACAGGACTTCCGGGGTTCTGGCTTTTATGGGCCCTTGATATTGCATCAACTCGGAGTCCTCTTCCCGGCCAGGCCGTCTTCCTGTTGGTCGGAGGCATCGGGTGCGGCCCCTCTGCCCGGCATTTCCCCATAGACAAGAGGTCAGTTCCTGCCAAACCTGCCATGTGCTCGGGCTGTGGGGGCCGGTGGCTGCCAGCGCCGCCAGCTGTGGGGCATTCCCGGGGCCAGTGGCACTGCCCTAGGGGCCCCTGCCGCCTGTAGGGACCAGCCGCAGGCAGTGGGGGCCACGCCTAGGGGCTGCCACCACGCACCTCCCGGCGGCATGGGAAGGGGTTGTGGGGCCGTGGTCACTCCCAGCGGGGCTGGGGCTCCACACCCGAGCAAATGCCAAGCCAAGCCCAGCTTTGCTGCGGAGAATGAGCCGGCTCCTTCCCTGCACTGCCTTGCCATTGCCCTGCCACGTGAAACGGACAGCGGGAGGACGGGGAAGCAGTAAGAGCCGAGACCCAGGCACCCTGCCCCGCCCCACCATGCAGACCATGTAACAGGAGCAGTCCCCCCGAGCCGCCGAGAGGATGAGCGGGAGAAACCCTGCAAGTGCCGGGACCTTGGTACGTGTGGAAAGGGAACAGCACTGTGCCCGCCACGCCCCCGGTTCCTGCACCGACGGTGGTGCAGGGAAAGGAAAAGCGGTGGGCACACGGGCTAGGACTCCACGCCCGAACAGCTGCCTAACTCAGCAGGAGCAGTGGGTGCATGGGGTCGGGAGCTCGCCCGGGTGAGAGGAGGTCCAGTGTCGTGGGAAACTGGGGGAAGGAGCTTGGCTCTGAGCTGGTCCCCCTGCAGCTTCAGCTTTCCTTCATGCTTCTTCAAAAAGAAAACAGATTTAATGCTTTAACAGGCAAACAACCTGAACATCCCCCCTCCCCAGAGAAAAAAAAATTATTCAAAGCTATTACAGAACGTGAGATAACACAGAGGCATTCCACTCTCTTATGCCTACACAAAGTATTGTATTTTAACAATGTTTTAGACAAATGACCATATTAAAAAAGCACAACAATTAAATGTAGACAAAAGATTTTTATACTGATCCTAAATTTCTTGTACTGCATTTTGTACCTGGATTTTTCTTGTGCAAGTTTTGAGAAAGATAAGATTATTCTCCTTTGTTTCTGCCATGTATTTCTTCATAGTAATTTCTGGCTTCATTTTATACAGCTTCAAGGCAATGATGGTGGTATAAGCATATCTTTCCTTTAAAAACTTGCATAAATGGAGTTAATAACACAAGCAAAAGTGCACAGAC
Source organism: Serilophus lunatus (assembly GCA_013399895.1). Classification (NCBI taxonomy): domain Eukaryota; kingdom Metazoa; phylum Chordata; class Aves; order Passeriformes; family Eurylaimidae; genus Serilophus; species Serilophus lunatus. Next base: position 22,130 of record VXBA01004951.1, read on the forward strand.
CACAATGGAGATCAAGTTTTGAAATCTGAATCTTGGCCATTCTGAGTATTCTAAGTAATTTTCTGACTAAAACAATGATGAAGAGGGAAGCTGCATATGCAATAGTTGTCCACAAAAAAAATCATATAAAAATGAGACTATTTTTAATTATTTTTACTAGAATGAATTAATCATTTACTTGCATTATGTTATATATGATCAGCCATTTTAGTAGTCACTGTTTGGAGGAGACTAACTCATCAATCATCATCCAGCTTCAGGTATTTGTGACACAGACCACAATTTCAAGGGGACTGTGACCTGATATTCTCATAATCTAAGACTTTGGCATTGAAGCCAATGGCACCTTGTCGTATCATGAATTCACTTCAAAGAAGGGCCAGTCTTGAAGTTTTAAATGAAATGAAAAAGTTTGTGCAGTAAGTTTCAAACTAGTTGTTACAAGAAGTGGTTAGTTGCAGCTTTCAGCTTTCAACTCATCTAAACTTAATGTTGCCTAGAACTGTAAACTTCAGGTAGAATTGTTTCCTACTCAGATTTCTATCAAATTGGCAGAAGGTTGTAATGAGATTAGCTCGAGTGGTTAAAGCATGGTGCTAATACAGCCAAGGTCTCAAGTTTGGATCCCATACAGGCCATTCACTTAAGAGTTGATTTTGGTAATCCTTGTCAGTCCTTTCTAACTCAGACTCAGTGATGCTCTCTCTCACAGTCACCTTCTCTCCTGGAATCACAACACTCTCCTTCTTGAACTGAACTTCTAGAGTCCTGGATGAATCCCTGGTTGGCCTCCCTACAGAAAAGTCATAAATAAACTTTCTCTTTAATCCACCATAGTTAGTCATGTTTTCTTAAAATTTTTGGCTCTTGTCCATGGCAATGTTTTCCTTAATGTGTTTTAACTCAGTTACCTTTGTGCCTCCCTAGAGGATGTGAATTAGCCCATATACTTTGTTGTTCTAAATATATTGGAGGGCCATAACAGATACTCGGTTCGTGCAGTCCTGTCTTCTTCAAATGAAGATGCAACTGGAGAATCACTTCCAATTATGCTGGTATTCTCATACATTCCCTCACGTTCTTCTATTCCTACATGTTCTTCTATTAATGACTGTAGTAGTGATTTTTTTAATGGACGAACTAAAGTTGGATGCCCACAAGTATATGTAGAACACAAGGATTTATCCACACCTGGAATGTAAGAACATCTGACTTGTGAAGGTATATGATGAGTCAACATTAAAAAAAAAAAAAAAGGCAAAACATGTAAAACCAAGAAAAGCAGTAAATTAACCACCCAGATACATAAGTGCAGAGAGATGTATAGGATTCTCAGGTCACTGGTTGACAGGCTACTGATACGCTCACCTAGAACTTTTTAATTAATATGAGGGAGAATAGCTGAATTATCATGTGTCTCGTGTGAAATAACAAACCTAAAATGGGGCATGCTCATTTTAGCTGGAGTGAATTTTTTCACAGTAGTTGGTATGAGGCTATGCCTTGAGTTTGCGCTGTAAATAGGGTTGATAAAATAGAGATTTTTTTTTTAAATGCTGAGTAGGGCCTGTACAGCATCAAGGTTTTTTCTGCCTCTCACCTCATCCCACCCCACCAGTGAGTGGATGGGAGGTGCACAAGAAGCTGAGAGGAGACACAGCTGGGACATCTGACTCCAACTGACCAAGGGGATATTCTATGCCATATGATATCATGTCAAGTTCAGCATATAAAGCTGGGGGAGGAAGAAAGAATGGAGTAAGGTTTGGAGTTATGGCATTTGCCTTCCAAAGTCACTGTTATGCATGATGAAGCCTTTCTTTCCTGAGAACGGCTGAACACCTGTCTGCCCATGGGAAGTGATGAATGAATTCATTGTTTTGCGTTGTTTGCACACGTGGCTTTTGCTTTAGCCATTAAACTGTCTTTATCTCAACCCACAAGTTTTCTCACTTTTCTGATTCTATATCCCATTCTACTGATGGGGGAGTGAGTGAGTGATGATGTGGTGCTTAATTGTTAGCTGGGGTTAAACCATAGCATGGGGTAATTTATAGAACTGTGTAAAACTTGCAAAATGTTTTAAAGTGATATGGGAATATATACAAATTATTCCAGGCTGTTTAGGATAAGGTCTAAGGTTAGAGAAAGAGAAGGATCAAAGTGTGATACCTACAAACATGAAAAGATGAAGAGTAAAAAGTGATTGATGCTCCTCTGTCCAAGCTGTGCATTAGATCTCTGATTTTATTTTCAAATCCTGTTCCTTACTGGTTTTTGCCTAGTCTTACTATCTTCTCTCCATACAATGTGTGTTGGAGGATGATTTGCTAGTGAATGTCAAGTTGGACAAGCCAATGTGTGAGAGGTCACTCAAATCTGACCAGAACCCAAGTTCTAAGATGACGACTGGTAAGCTTCCCATGGTCCAGGTGTGAATGTCAGACTTAAAGACCATGATAGTACTTGAGGTGGTCTTGTGAATCAAGAAAATGGGTATATGCATGTTTCACTGGGTAGCTTCAAACCTGGTATAACAGAGAAAAGGAAGAAGCCTGATTTGTCTGCATTCGGGTATATTTATGCACTGCTGGCGTTTATGTGGATGTTGGAGAAGTGAAATGGGGCCAAACACATCTGTTGTGCTTATCTTTGGGATACTCAGACATACTCAAGTACTATCTGGACCTCAAAATGATAACAGCAGCAAGCAGATTGTCTGAGAGAAGTTTCCTGGGCCTATGAGTCCTAATTCAGCTCAGCCTTAGCAAAAGCAGATCTGTTTCATTCCAATGAAGGTTATCTGCAAAATATGTCACAGTGATACTTACACCAGGAAAGGCAAGAATTCTTTACAAAAGTAACTGACATTTCGCTTCTACAAGTCCTGAGGAACAGAATAGTGAAAATAATCAACAAACCTAAGTCCCATCTGTGAAGACAAGAATTTCCTTTAGTTCTTCCATCTGGTCTACTCCATGACGGAGTAACTCAAATGAATCCCTACAGCAAGCTCTTTCCAACTATCATCTTGGTGTCTTCTCAACAAGACTAAATATCTGGTGATATTTTGAGAGTTATGAAGGAAGCGTAGAAAAATACTGTTTAAATAACTATTAAAATATACATTATTTTCTCTAACATTTTAACTCAATAGTTTTACCTTTAGTTCATATATAATCAAATTACAAATCACAAAGTGTCAAAGCCCTTCTCACAGGATTTATTAAGCCTCATATTGGTATTTGACTTTTAATAAATATTAAGATTCATCAATAAAGACAAAACAAAATTATTTATGTTCTCCTCTCCCTAGGTTTTGCTGTCATTGTTCGTCCTCCAAAAACTGCTACTTTCTGCAAAATGTGTAATCACCTTGCATTTTCAAGAGTGCTAAATGTGAACATGCAGGTTTCTACATATCAACTAATATAAACCAAAAAAATACCTTATCTATTTTTACATTTAACTTTAACAATATGATCAGGTTAATGATACATTTAAAGTTAATGAACCAATTATTTTTAGACTAAGCAAGAAGCACACACACTCATTTTACTGTGCAAATAACTGCTCGCTGTCAGTGGCCTTCATATTGCTGTTTGCACCTCTAAATTAGTCTTCAACAATTATTAAGAAGGTATCAAGGAAGGTTTCTATTGATGCTTTCTAAAACTGACTGATACTATAAGGAAGTGTAACATCTTTCTGAAAAGCAATTTTATTCATTCAGTATATATATGTGACTGTAACATGATATTGTAGAAATCTCAGCAACCTCATAGTGTTATATAGAATTCTATACAATAACCACAAGTGTATGTTGTTATTTGCCTAACAGGGTATTCTTTAACCGGCTTAAAGGCAGAAAGACTTGGTGTAATGACAATGAAAATGTTAGTGTGAGATTAACAGCTAAATTTTTTGATTGGTGAAGAGAAGACGAAAGTAAGAGTATGCAAACCATACCACAAATCCATGCTCCAGAAACATTTCATGGCTTATTTTTATACAAATAAATTTCAAAAATATAAAACTGGTGGGTTTCTTTGTTTAGTTGGTTTGTTGGGGTTTTTTTTTTTGGTTGGTTTGTTTGTTTTGGGGATTCTTTTGGTTTTGCTCTTGTTTTGTTGTTGTGGTGTTATACAGATAGGAAATTATGTTTTCTTTCATTTTAGTCAACTGTGCCATTCCTGTCATTCCTGATAGAAAGGAAACAGAGAACCCTTGGTTCTCTGAGTTCTGCTTCCAAAAGTATTTTAAGAGGAAATTAAAAAAATACTGTGAATAGCTAAGCTTTCATGTCATATAAACATGCTGGAGAGGTAACATATGTATTTGCTCCTGTAAGCAAAATATATCATCAGGTAACACTCCTGTAGAATTGTACCCACGTTCATGCTGGTCGTATTCAAATCTATCTAGTCATTGCTGCAACCTATGTATTAACATATTCCAGGCTTTATATAGCACAAAATAAAAATGTGTCAAATGCCAAACAGAAATAGATTCCAAGGTGGATAATATAGTTTTGAGGAGATGTAGCATTACTCTTCCAGAGACAACAAGCCACTGTCTGAATCAGGACTTTTTCATTAAATATGTTCTAAAATAAATGCATCAATGGAGTGATATCTGTGGTGAATATGCAAGGAGAACTGTTGGGTTACATGAAATCACACATAGTGCTTATTTTTAAACTAACAATGGACAGGCATTCTGCATGAAATTTGTGTCTAGCCTACTTACTATAGCTCGCTTATAGCTGACCATCATCATTTGTTAGACACTGCTTCATCTCATTTCCTGATTCTGAAGGCACTTTAATCAAAACAAATTGTCATACTTTAAAATGTGCAAATATGAAGTCTTTATTCCTGAACATTTTGACTGATGCAAACTACAGAGTACTTGTAACAGCATTTATGTAAGGAGATCTACTGGGGAGAATAACCTCAGGCAGAAGGAAAAGGAGCAACAGGACTAAACTGGCAATGGTAACCTTTTCTGTTAATACAGCTGAATCGCAATGAGGCTGTTTATCCAAGGATGGACATACTAATGGCAAGTATGCAACACCAGAAGTGGGCAACTGACACTAGTTTTGCCAGGTTAGGACATAAACACAAGTAGCAATGCAATTCAGAAATCAGCAGTGATATAAAGCTGAATAATGAGACAAAGGCAGAGACATATTCATGATGAGTTCCAGTGTTTTCACCAGAATCCATATTCCCTTGCTATGAGCAGATATTGCATTATCAGATACTGCCAGCTCAGCAAGATGTCAAGGGTGGAGAAAGTCATTGCTGTGTTTTAGTGTGGGAGTGACAGCCATAGGTTTAACAGTACCAGATGGGCAAACCTGTGGCATCTGAACAGTTCAGTTGTGGAACTGTTGCAGAGATTGTGATGTGAATTGCTGCGAGCAAGCTCTCCTGGTGGAAAGCCTTCTGGATCTGCAACAGAAGTGAGGAAATGAGCCAGTACTGGCTGTCTAGGCCAACATCAGCAGGTCTCTCAGGACTCAGCTGTCTGCTCATCCCACTTTCAGTCTACAATAAAGTAGTGAATAAATAACTGTCTAAGGAACACAGATATCTTCTGTGTGTGAACTGCTCTTGATTCCTTTGCCATAGGATATGTGTGACTTTGGGCGATGGGAATATTTTTCAGTATTGAGATCCTTGTAGCCATGCCTGAACTACATACCATACATTGTTGAGCATTTAAAAACTATGACATCTTTCTTTGTGATGTAATAGTGTCCACCTGAAAGCAGAAATCAACGATGTAGCTGGTTTTGTAGTGCCAGCGATACAAATTTTGTTTCACCAAATAAAGGTAGCAATAGACACATAAATCACTTTCACAGAAAATTCAGGTCAGAGAGTTTCTTAAGAACTTCCACATTCCATTGTTCCCTCTCTGTGTCTCAGCTCAAAAGTGAAGATGACCTCAGCAGTTAACAGCCACAGAACTTCACACTGTAGCAATTCATCCTCCGCAGTGCTATGGAGTGAAAATGTTCTATTTCATTACAAATAAACAGTCAAAACCAGATACCCAGAATTCTCCCCTCCCCGCTCCGCCCCATTTTCACGAAAAGTATATTACTTCTATTTTTAAAATTTTAGTGCTAAATTTTTTTTTTCATTAAAAAAACCAACAACCCACCAGTTTTAATTAAAAAGTCACAAAACCTGAAAAGCACTGGTAAGCCAATTTGATAAGACACACACTTGTTGTTAATGGAAATATTCATCAATTGAAACACAATTTTAAAATTTAGAGAAAAAATACCAAGAAAAGTTTCAGACCATCCTTATTAGTCAGAGCACTTAGACTCCCCAACAAGATAAGAGGCTGTGTTCATTGCATTAACTTTTGATTCAAAGGCTTTAGTGTTCTTGAAACAGTGACTTCCTTGTTTTACCTGTTAGTGCTGGGGTTCATTGCACCTTAAATGATTGAAAACCAAGGTATATGTCTACTGATGCAAAATGCCTTTTATATGTCCTCCTAATGATAAAGCATTACCAAGAGTTTGTAGCCAAATAAGGGAGATTTATTGCTGCCTTCATGCTGGTGATGTTGAAAACAGCTGGATTATAGCACCAAAATTTGTTTTTGATCTCTCCTCTGGAAACTAGATAGAAAATACTACAGAAAAAGCAGCTGCACAGAACTGTTAGGTATTATAGTTTCCACAGATTTTACTATTTGGTTTCTTTATTATTGGTAGTATTAGATTTGGCTTTTAAACTCTTTCATGCTGTTTACTAGTATCTGAATGGTTATAAGAAAAATCTGTGAAACACAATAAAATTTGAAGGTACTTGGCTAGAGCTTGATTTTTTTTGTTGTTGTTTGGGCTTGGAGTTGTTTGTATTTGTAGTAGCCAGGCACCCAGGAAATTCTCAGAATAAACTGTATGGACCTCACTACACCCAACTGCTCATGGCTTAAGCAAGGTGTACAGTCTTTCACTGGCAACCATGGGTGCCAAAAAATGATGATACATTGCCAATATAATTTGCAGATGTTAGTAATCATGAATTCAGTGCTGGGCATAAAGGAATTTAGAGAGAGGGATGCCAGAGACTATCCAGCAACATTGCATGTGGCCAGAATTTTTCACTGAGTTCACATGTGTTCTGCGATATTGTCTGTGCACCTTCTGTCCAGCTATAGTTGAACACATTAGGGAGTAACTTCCTAATCAGCTGTTACCTGATGCCCATCTGCTATCCCAAATAACATGTGTCCTCTGCAGTATTTAGCAATAGTTGCTCGTGGCTCATTGCTTTTATTCTATGCAGGACATGTACTTTTGTAAAATAGTAGACACTCTCTAAAGCTCATATTCATGTCACCTCATCCTAGGCTTCTGAAAGCCTGGTACTTAATCTAAACTGAAAAACCAGTTCCCACTACTGTTAAATGAAGGTAGGCATCTCTTTCTGAGATAGCTCTAGAATAGTGATGGTGAACTCTTCTCTGAAGGCAATTTTCTTAATATATTTCCTAGATATCATTGGTTTAGGTGCTGAAGTTAGATGAACCTACAAGAAAGATTAATATTAATATTAATATATCTAAATATAGTTGCCCATAACCTCAGGCTGTTTTTATAATCTTTCAGGAGATATATATGCAATGTATCTCATTTTACAGTTAAATGTCTAAAGCAAGAGAGTTAAATCACATACTAGAGCTATTCCTTCTTCTGTATTGACTATAGTCAGGTACATAAAGTCACTATCATAGGTATTGTTGTCTCACACTTTTATGGAAAATTTAATAATGACATCTTTGTACAAAGACCACTCAACAGTTTGATTTTTGTTCTGTGAATATAATTACTTTTCCCCGTGCTGAACAGATATTACTTTAAGAAATATTCTTAGCACGTAAATACTCACTCTCTGAATTCTCATTTTTGTATTTGGGGCTGGACTTTCAGATGCCACTCAGTCTGAATTTCACTGACAATTTCTATTGATTCAAATCAAGGTAGGAAAGCAATTTATGTAACTGCAGAGCATTTTCTATGTGTTTTCTGTTTTGTTTTCTAAAAAACAAATACATATTGTAATCAGGCTCCTTCACATCTTCTATATATGAATATCAGGGTGTAATAGTAATAGTGTATAGCTTGTGTTTTCATAACAGTGAACAATTACCTTAAGCTTGTGAATAAAAGTAGGAACAGGAATTGATCAGGAGGGGAAAGGAAGTTTTAAGTAGAGAAGTGTGCTTTTTTTGCTTGGTTGTTGCTGTTTTGTTGGGTTTTTTTCAAGAAATAGCATCCAAATTTAAGGTAGTAAACTCATATTTTGTCAGTCAAGCCGACTAATTTCTAGAAGTAATCAGCACTCAGGAATTGGCACCAAAAGTCAATGTGTCATAGTCAGTTCTATTAAAAGAAAAGAAACCATTCTTATCAAAAAAAAAAAAGGCATTTTTCTCTTAGTAAGTCAAGTGTAAATTTCTTAGATGTCCCCTTTGCATGTGTCCTACAAAGGATAAGAACTATTAGATCCCACCAGGTAACTCACATGGCTATGTAGCTCAATTTACCATATCTCTTGCTTTTAGCCCTCAAATTCCTCAGGGAAAAAGCCAAGGTGTGCTAGCAGAGTCATAATAAACCAGTGAAAGATTCTTACTTACTGTGAAGGATATTGGATTAGATCTTGTATTACCTCATGTACCAAAAATTATAAAACTTGTAGAGTCTGGTACATGTTTCCTTTTAAACTCACTGGGATAACATATTTGTTACTTAAACTGACTGAAAATAAAATAAAACAATAACTTGTCTTTTGCTTTACCACATTTTCTCTCTAAGATTACCTCTCCACAAAAGTCAAAATTGAGTAAAATGGAGGGAAACTTTCTGTAGCTCAAGCATTAATGGGGATAAAAGCAAATATGTCTGTCAGTCTGGCAAGTAATAGCTGCTGCACTAGAGATAGTTGACCACTAAATGGTATCCTAGCAACCTACAGTAGCATCGTTATACATAGTGCTATCAAGCCAAATTTATCCTTTTCAATATCTTAGCTTCAAGAGATCAAGGATGACTACAGAGCAAAGGATGAAAATGGTGCCTATGAGAAAGACAACATGGGGTTTAAATTTAAGCAGAGGTTATACAGAATGTCTGTGTAAAATGAATAAGACTATCACATTTTTGTGACAAGTAAAGACACCTTTTCATGGTAAGGCATTCAGACAGTTATGAATCAATTTGCTTTCAGAATACTAATCCTGTGTATGTTTTAGCTTAGAATAAAATTTGCAATATGTCTTCTTTTTAATTCCATTTAAAAGTTTCCATTTAATTGGGGAGGGATGAAGATAAATTATTTTTTATTACTCAAGTTTCCTAAACCTGTAAAAAATACCTAAGCAAATCCATTCATAGATTGTGGCTCTCAAAAAAAAAACAAAAAAACAACAAAAAAAAAAAACCCAACCAAAAAACCCCCCCAAAAAACCCTTAAATGATTCTAATATTAAATTGCATAACTACAGTTCTGTTAATAAATACTCAAAATCGAGAAGTTCCCTCTTTTTATGTCATAAATTACTTCTATTTTCCTGTTATATTTAGAGCCATCGATCCTACACTGTCTGTATAATTTGCCAATGTGCATAATGATCGTGACTGTAAATAGCCTTGTCAAAGAGACAAAAACTGAATCTATGCACAGATTAATTACAGAATGTAGCCTTTCTTCAGTTTTGAACAAATATTGGGAAACCTCATCTAGGAATCTAAACCTTACTGACTGTAAGGGCTAGACTTTCCTGTCCAGAGTATATTAGAATGGTTTCATCAGTCCTAGTTGAAATTAGGGCATCTGACCTCAACTAGGGGTTTGCTGAATGCAACAAAACTACCGATAATGCAGATAGAATTAAAGACAGGTAGTAGTTTTTAGTGACTCCTGCAAACATGACCTCAAGAAGAAATAAAGCTGTCTCTTTCAGTAGCAGACATATTGCCAATTAAGCAGGATGCTGCAAATATTAAGACAGTGTGCAATGCTACAGATCACGGATCATTTATAACTTATAGTCCAAATGTTATCCTTGCAGAGGATACATACCACAGGAAATGGATTTACAAATTTATGACTTATGATATAATATGCATCAGAAAATCAGTGCGAAAAAGATTTCCACATGACACCCTGCAGTAGAGTCTCTTTGGAGACTCAGCTAAAGGAAAAAAAAAAAAAATCAACTAAATTATGCACTTTTTAAAATGGCATAATTGAAGCAAGTTTTTAACCCAACATTCAGTGTCTCCTTTAATTTGTATTTCTAATTCCTTTCAATTAACTATTTTGGAACAGGCTATTTAGTTTCCTGTCTTTTGTTATTTTTGCAGAAGATAACAATCCTCCCTCTTATCCAAATATACTGTCAATCTTTAGTGCCCAGTGGTAGTACTTCTTCATCACATCAGTTGACCTATTCTTTAGCTTCCAAGGAAAAAGTCTACTCATAAGCATATTTTAACCTACTAGAATAATTTATTCTAGTCTGCATGGTTCTGTTCCCTTTTACTCTGCCCCCAAATGCCTGTGCATTTGTGCAGCCATTCAAAGAGTAAAAAAAAATATAATCGCCCGAACAGACACATTAGCTTCTTTTAATCTGGCTGCCACTATACAAACTGTATGTTTCTGATTCGTGTTCCTTAAGCAATATATCAAAGAAATACGGGACAAGAAAGAGTCTGAGAGCTGAAGAAAGCTGCCCTCTGCTAGTCTGCAGCCATGTTGACTGAGATCTGTGACATATGTGGTGAATATTTGTCTGTGAAACAAATATGTCTTTATCTTAGGCTGTATCAGCAGGACAACAGGCCAGAACTACTGAAAATTGTCTTAGATATAGTTAATAACACAAGTTATAACTTTCTGTATATACATGAATATGTACAAGGAGATACTAAGCGTTTCTCTAGTCTACTGAAGCAAATGTGCATCTCGAAACATTATATAGATTTTCAGTGCATGTAGTGTCTGCTCTAATCTATTTTGTATGTTGGATCTTTGTCAAAAGAGAAGTTAAGGCCACAGTAATCCCGTTCGTAAGAAAGAGAATACCATCATCCAGAAGTTTTACATTCTTCTTGACAGAATGTTAGAGGAAACAGACAAGTCTTTGGAACCATGGGGCAATATAAATGGAGAGCAATTAAACAGAATTCATAGAAAGGAATCAGAGTAAGCCTCTGAGATTTTATGTGATACTAAATTAATGTTTCAAGGATATGAACAACTTGGCAGCTGAGTGAGCAGAGCTAGTTCAGAGAAATCATATCCAAAAAAATGCTGTAGTAATCCAGCATGGTTGGTTAGCGTAAGAATTTTTGAAGGCGTTACATGACCTGTAGGGTGTTTTTTGTTATAGTGAAAACTGGATTTAGTGATTTGGGTGGTCATTTACAGATCTAGGACTCTGTGTTCAACCTGAATTATTAGTAAATTCTTGGGAAATTGGTGACACAAGTGAAATTCCTGTAAGCATTTGGTGCTAATTCTTAGGCATTTTGACTTTGAGAATTTTTAAAGTAGAAGAGAAATACATCTCCTTCAAGACTGTCTTTCATTTATATCATGCATCAGGAAAATTCTGCACTTCATAAATTATAAGATGCAAAGCAAATGACCTATCTCTTCTTCTTTTATTGGGCATGGTGTGAGAAAAAAAAAAAAAAAAAAGAAAGGCAAAATAAGACCAATACAATTTTATCTACAACTCTAATTTCCTTGGCAAAGGAAGTTCCACCCATTGACAGGCATGCCTTCTGCTATCTATGTTAAGTGGGTGCATTGCAAGCACCTGGAGCTACAAGGAATACTTTTTTTTTTTTTTTTTTTCTTGTAAACCAGATGGGGAAAAGTACAGCTAGTAGTGTTATGCTGCCTTTAAATATGAGAAGACCATCATTTAGTCTCACTGTTGCCTTTCAGCCTGAAACCTATGTATTTGGACTCCCAGATTTTAGTCAGCAGAAGCATGTCAGTGCTCTGGAGAATGTTGTTGCAAGGTACTTGCAAAGAATTAGAAGGAGGCCAAAAATGACCTACTGCTTATGCAATGGCAGTATACTGATTAGAGGAGATTATAGTTTTCTGAATGCAAAGCACTAGTTTAATGAGCATTTTAAGGACAGTGCAAAAAGTCTTGTTAACTCTAAGCTCTATGAAGGTATGGGGCAAGTAGAATATTCACAGATGCACAAATTCAAATGTCAAAAAATGGGACAATCATAGCCTTGCAAAGCTGTTTCTTATACATATGGCTGTAGGATTTCTCAAAAACCAAACCAAACCAACCAACAAACAAACAAACAAAAAACAAGACAGACAAAAGTTTATAAGGCCCTATTTTCCCAAAGGCTTTAAAAAGAATAAAGTACTTTTGAAATGAAATTAGGAACTTCAAACTGAAAAGAGCAACACAGGAAAATCCTGCCCAATATCCTGAAGCACTTGAGATTCTGCACGGATCTAAGGGTTTCTAGCCAAACACTCCTAATTGGTAACTGTGTATGCAAATAGACTGTTTCTTCTGAAGTAACAATAACCAGTTTGAAACAAAAAAAATTAGCAAAAGAAATAGGTCTGCTTAAACCAGAGTTGAAATATTGCAGACTTCATCTTTGTGCAAAGATGAGAGGAGATATAGATGTGATCTCAAAGTTTTTCAAGGAAGTAGTAGCCCAGTTTACAAAAGATTCTAAAATATTCAACTAGGGGCAGAGCAGGCATTTTATTTTTTCTTAGCTGTTTCTACTCTTGCTATCCAGTAACTGTCTAAAGTAAAATGCAGAAAGAGCACTGCTTGTGCAACGGTTGCGATGGCTAAGGCATAACACTGAGATGCAAAACTGGTACATTTTGAACCTACATAGTCTGATGATGGCAAAAAACACAGTTCTCCTGGATAATTTCTCTACCAATAAATAGGACAAGAGGACAAGAGGTACCATGGCACAGGAAAAGGCTTTAGGCTCCGAATTCTAGCTTCACCAGAGGTACTTTGCTGCATCTGTGGAGCAATTGTTCACATTCATGCAATAAAGAGTATCACGTATAGCCCACTATTAGGGATCTTCTGTTGTCTTGATTAATTACCCTGTAAATTGGCTGGTTTAAATCCTGTTGGAGAAATAGAGAGTCCTCCTACTCTAACCACACCATGACTGAAGTTGAGCACACAAATTTAGGGTGACTGCACTGATCACTGTAATATTTAAGTCATTGGTTATTTTTGTGTCACTGATCTAAAGACTAGACTTCCCAAACCAAAGCAAATTTTCACTCAGTATTAGCTCATTTCTTCACTAAGGTGATTAAATTAGGTTCTATACAACTAAGTTCTGTTGGATTTCCAGCCTTTTGACTAGTTCAAGTGTGGATATGAGTAATGTAAAGACTACCCTTAAAGACACCTTATTGATGTGGAATACAGAGCCAAATTGCTGTCCTCCTTGCATCTGGCTGCATTATGCTGTGTTTTGTTGAATTATAGCCATTACAGCAAACACTTTTGATCCTGCTGTAAAAGTACCCTGTACTGTCTGCAATTTAGTTTTTAAGCAGTTTTTTCACCTCTGCACGCTTTACAACCCTAATGATTTATAGTTCATATTAAGATCCCTATCTGTGATCTGAAGACTACTCATGAACCACAGTGCTCTATAGAACTGTACCTTTTTTCATTAGTGGTTATTTAAACTTGCTTGTGAAGAGTGCATTATATCTCACATGAAATTTTAAAGAGACTCGTATGTATCAAAAAAACCCCCCAACAACCCTGAACAAAAGAAACCAACAAATTCCTCCCCCCTGCCAAACCCCCACAACCATGCAATAGGCCATGGATTAATATATCTGTCTATAAGCCAGTTAAAGGCAGTTGTTGAACATTCCAAGTAAACTGGACAATATTTGACATTCATTCAGGGGAATCCATCAGAAACCTTTGATTTTTTTTATCTAATTATCCCAATTCTTTTTAATTTCTTTTTACCTAAAATGTGTTTTGACTCAGTTGCCTTTGTGTCTTCCTGGAAGATGTGAATTTGTCCATATACGTATTAAAAACACTTCGTAGGACTTAAAACTTGCTAATGAACAAAAGCTGCTGAGTGAAATACCCTGATACATTTTCAAACACTATTTCCCCAGGAGTCAAAATAGTGGACTGGGAACATGTCTTTACCTAGATTATTTTCCAATCCAGTGATAGCTTTTTTGGGGAAATCACTAGGAAGGGACAGAGATTCTTTTTTTTTTTTTTTAAATTTTCATTAAGTAATAGTTAAGATTTCTGAAGTGTAAGTAGATGGTAATTAGTCAGTAACAATTGCAATGCCAAAAGCTGATGACATTTTTACTCAGAAAATGAGAAATTCAGTTACACCTGAGAACATTGGTCTGTTTCCTTAATTTTGTATTCAGGCTTTTAAAAGTATTTTGTTCGAAGTCTTTATATCTTAATCTATGATAAAAAAAAATATAAACTACATATCATGGATGATGTACAGATTAAAAAAGATTTTATTGCTAAATTAACAGTTTCTTTTTATAGAAGAAGTAGACTATTTGATAATTATAACATTATTTTAAAGATAAATTTACAATATATATATAGGAACATAAGAAACCATTAAACAATTGAACTATTAGATCTGGAGTTAATTAAATAAAAACAAGTAATATAGTAATTCGCTAAAGGGAATTTAATTTTTTCAAAGTGTTGAATTCAATGTTGAGAGGTTATTTCCTATTAACTGTGGTCATGAAAGAAGAACTTCATAAAACTCAGAAGAGGATGGCTGATGTTAAGACAAATCATCTCCTTAAATCAACACTTTCTAAAGCTTTATATCCCATCTGTTTTTTAAGTAGTTAAGAATAACTGATATTCAGTATTCTTCCTGTGCAAAGAGATTAATATTTATGAATTATGACTCAGATTAAGATTTATATATTCATTCCGTAAAAGTAGACTAACTGAATTGCCATTTCTACTCATCTGAATTGCAGGTACCTTTTGCTTGGAAGGAAGCTGAATTTATAAGTATATATTGTGCAGAGAGCATACTAAGGTTTAAAAAACACCTTCTGATGGCTGAGGGGCAGTGAAAGGCAACTACTAAGTTTGCAAGTAGATTTTTCTCTCAGGAGTAATTTCCACTCCACAAACTGATCTTGGAATAACAATGACAAGAAAATTTTAGAAAAATTTATGTAATTTCATAGTTTCCCTACTTCTTAAGGATAGTGTGTTCCCAGTTATCATTGCTATTATTATCACATTATCACAGTATCACAGTATTAACAAGGTGGGAAGAGACCTTTGAGATCATCTAGTCCAATCTATAACGCAACGCCATCCCACCATCTAAACCATGACTTCATCCGCTATTCTCTTAAGTACCTCCAGGGATGGTGTCTCCACCAGCTCCTTGGGCAGGCCACTCCAATGGCAAAATCACCCTTTCAATGAAAAATCTTTTCCTAATATCGGGTCTTAACTACCCTGGTGGAGCTTGAGACTGCGTCCTCCTGTTCTGCCGCTGAGAGAAGAGACCAACACCCACCTGACTACAACCTTCCCTCAGATGGTTGTGGAGAGCAATAAGGTCTTCCCAGAGCCTCCTCTTCTCAGGCTAAACAACCCCAGATCCCTCAGCTGCTCCCCACAGAGCTTGTGCTCCAGCCCCTTCACCAACCTCGTTGTCCTTCTCTGGACACATTCCAGCAACGCAACATCTCTCTTAAACTGAGGGGCCCAGAACTGGACACAGTACTCAAGGTGCAGTCTAACCAGTGGTGAGTACAGGGGAAGGATATCTTCCCTAGTCCTGTTGGCCACACTATTCCTGATACAGGCCATCATTTTCATCATCATCATTAAACATTTATGTAAAAATTTGAGCTAAAATCAGGGGACAAGATGAAAAAATGGACTGCTTTGTAAGTTTCCTTTTTGCTCATGTTTTATATTACTTTCTATGTTTTCTTCAGTGTTACAAAGTCTTTGATATTGGAGATGTTTTATATCACTATGACTTAATAAAACAACTTTGATTTCAGGAATTATTGTGTAATTAACAAAAATTTAATAAAACATATTTTTGTTCTTGTTTGTCCAATTTATAAATTTATGATGTATTAATATCTGATGTACTTCTTAGGGATTTTTTATTATTTATCATACATGTCCATCCTTCAGAAAATCAGGAATCCAATGAAGTCCTAAAGCCAATGAGTAGCCAATATTTCAAAATAAATTCATGTTAAAGCAAGAAAAAGGCAAGATTTTTAAGAAGTACCGAAATTCTGAAAAATTTGCCATTTAATTTTTTTGTCATTTGTTAACAACTGTGCAAGATATACAGGTTATAAAATTCTTATAAAATATGTATTGGAATACAGTCTAGTAAGAACTCTTTGTGTGGGGTTTCCAGGTTTTTTTGTTTGTCTGTTTGCACCTTTAATATTTTAATATAAATATTTTGCATATTTTCCATGTTTTATGTCAGCATTTATTAGTGAAAGATGAGCATGGTAATCCATGTTAAGGGACAGTAGCATAATCGAAGTTCAATCACTATAAACTAAATAAAAGTGGGTGTAAAATAGAAATATTTGCAGTGCCAATAAACACAATATGGCATAGGCTCTTGCAAAATACTATTTCTTTTTATTTGCTTTTTATACAAAGGAAATTGTAGCTGTGGGAACCCTGATATATTTTAATGCTGTACTACATGTTGCTGTGGCCAACTGGTAAGAATGTAAGAGTAAGGGGGGAAACTGAAATTGTCATCCCAAACACCATGTCACTATTTCAATTAGCTCTGAAATATTGTGAATCAGAATGCATCTGTCTGTAATCAGTAATGCATTTAGAATATTCCAGGATCTAGCTCTATCAAAGTGTGATTATATGCAAAATAGTTATTCAATGCAGCTTTTTGTCTGTACAAGGGGCGATTTATTTTCTGGAGCGTTAATGTATTTGAAACTTTTATTAAACGTTTCCTCGCTTTTTAAGACATTCTGGTTTAAGATATGTACTAGAACAGTGAATAATAAAAAATAATTAAAAGTTTGTTTGATGGCTTAAAGGATATGCTTAATATTTCGGAGAATTCCTTTTAGCTAGGTACCTGGATAACTTGGAATATTAAGGGCCAGAAGATCCTGTCTTGCAGTGTGTTTGCATTCTTGTGTATAGATGAGTGGGATATAAGACAAAACACAGAGTTAGGCTTCCAGGCCTACTACAGGTGGGACATAGGTGGGGTTAAGTAATAAGGGACAATTCCATTGGATGCTTGGGGAACAGAGAAGTAAGATGGGCTTTAGTTGGACAATATGGGGGGTAGACATTTCAAATGTTATAAAAATGGGAAGATTGTTATGATTTCTCCCTTTGGATCACTGGGCATTGACCAGTAAGGCTGCTTCTCCCCTTCACTCCATGCTTCTCAATTTTTAATCCGATGCCCTTAAGGCATCATGTTAATTCCAAAATCATGGGCTTGTATTAACTTTATTTTTTCCAGTCATCATTGAGGCATTTTAATGATGTCAAATCAACTAACTCTCTTGTCTTATAAAGCAAAATGAAAACGAGAGGAAGACTACAACTCTTGAGGACAAGTTAGGCACTAAATTAAAATGAGGTGTCTAAATATATTACCCTGATGACTACAATAGTAAGGCAAAGGATCTTAAAATCTGTCATAAACTATGTGCGACAGCTTTTCTAGTGAACAGCATATCATTGACTGCTGTGCAAAACAGATGACTTTAGAAGGGCTTGAATTTGAACATGGATGAGTAGCCAAATTCAGGGGTCTGAGAATCTGGTTCTTCTCACAGTGTAAATGATCAGTTACAAATGGAGAATTTTCAGACATTCAGTAGCTGACTTGTGACTTTACATGTGGCACAGTCGTAAAATTGAAACATGATGAAAGACACTCTTGAAACAATCATTTTTTCCATAAAAAAACCCCACAAAATTAAACTCTCAAATGGAAGAAAAATCCCAAACACAAAACGATGTATGAAAGAAAGCTTTTCACCAGAAATTTCCTCATTAATGAATGTGAAATTTAGGTTTTTTCCTTTCTCATCCCTGATAACATTAACTGGAAAACAAGCCTTCCACTTGCATAATAATTTCAAGGTTTCAGAGCTTAGTTTAATTTCACACTTAAAGAGAAACAAGACCCAACAAATTTTGCATGACTAAACTTAAAGGAAGTATTGAAAGGTTATAGTTTAACCACATAATGTTGTGTAACTGTTTCCCTGTGTAAATAAATATCTTTGTAAAGACACTAGTAATCAACTCTCATTTGAGATATGGAAACTGAGTTCCTGGTCATAATTTAATTTGTATCCTGAAATTTTGGTTATTCGGTTGGATATTTTTTCCTTTCTTTCTGAATTTAAAATATATTTCAGCTTACATTAAATTTATAAAGATGTCTGTGGTTTGGCGGAAAACACTTTCTAATGAAAGCTTAAGTTTGAAAATGTAGACAGTTACAAACCTTATTTCCTAAGAAAGTCTTAATTTCCAATATTGAAGTCAAGATACTTCCAAAAATATGAACTTTTAGGATGCAAAGTTAAAAAGAGAACAGTAGAAGAATTCTATTTTGGGACTGATTGCTGGCCAAGGTCTGATGATAATCAGGTAATCAAGGAGAAAAAAAATAGATTTGGTAATATAATTTAAAAATAAAGCCAGTGTACAATACCCTGAAATTCTTCAGGATTGTTCATCTGTGGAATCCCTTTCACTATATGTTTCCTATACAAAATTCTGTTTCAGAATGAAGTCCCTCTTTGCCACAATATCCCTTTCAATACATGAACTAAGGTACAGAATTTGAGTGTTCAATCTGTCTGGAAAAAAACCCTGAGATATTAATACTATTTATTGCATTTGGAAAGGTATTTCTGGCTATCATAATAGACATTTTGTGTCTAATTGTTATTGAGTATCTGAACAATATTTAGACAATTAACCTCTTTTTACACCTTAGTTTTTTGCAATAAATGGAAAGAGAATTTCCCTAGATGAAACAGTAAAAAATCTCTCTGCTGTTGCATCAGATAAATATAAGGATATATAGGATGTAATTTTCATTGGTAAAGTGAATCGAGTACAAGTCTGTACATAGTTTAAAACAAAATAAATGAAAAAAGGATATTTTGCCATCATCTACTCTTTTACTATTTGTGTTTAAAAAAAACCAATTCAAAACAAAAAACAAACAAACAACTCCCCCAAAAAACAGGAAACCCAACACTTTAAGGGAATTTTGCTCATCTTAATTCATTATAGATATATTCTCAGAAAGTCTAGCAGATCAGATACAAAACCAGATTTAGGCAGAGAAATGCAGTTTGAGGACATCAGTGGACAAATGAGTAGAGTAATAAGGATTCTCAGTGTTACAGCTTAAGTTATTAGTGTCTTTTAGTACCCATTGCTTCTGCATACATTCCATAGACCTATTCTGAGTTTAGCTTATAGATATTTATGTAATGTGTCTATGGTGACATATAGTGTAAATGGATTCACTTTTTTCTAGTTTTGTATATTATCTTCTCTGCTATAATATAGAGGAGGAGAAATAGGAATAGTGATTTTCCCCCCTTTCTGTCCTTAAAACATCATACTCCTTGTTATTATCTCCACAGCAATAATTGAAAGTCACAATAAATTGATGTGATTTCAGTTTTATCCTTGGATCAAAAAGTTGCAGAACCTGTCCAGTTTAGAAAATCATTAATATATTCTTAAACTTATGGATAGGTAGGAACTGAAAAGGTGTTTATATCTCCAAAGAGTCTCTGGAAAGACACTTGATATAAGTTTGGACACATATTATTCATCCTTTTTTTTTTTAATTTCATAATAATTCTTTAACTGAGATACTCTTTTCTTAGATATGTGTGGGATTATTGAGATGAAAGTAGTAGCATTTGCACAGATTCATATGAAAGATTTTTTTTGTTTAATTCACACTGTACAAGCACCCAAGGAGGAGTCAAATTATTCATATTTCTTGCTAGAAGAAGTTAGGTGAATCGTCTGCTTAATGGAATACTTTGCTGTACTTAAATGGAAATAAATAGAAAAATGTTAATCAGTTTTCAGTCTGTCTAGTGCTGAATTCCTCTTTTCTTTATAAAATACAGGAGGTTAAAGTAAAAAACAGACTTTATAAGCAACCTGCCTATTAAAACCTTATGCAAACTTCTTTTATCTAGCCTCTTTTTTTCCTTAATTCTCCATAATAGGGTCATCCCTCTTCCTCTATTAGGCTGACATGTCTTTAAACACAGCAAAGTTTATTTTTCCAGTATTTTAATTCTTATCCCTTTTTAGAAAGAATAAGCTTTTCATAGAAGAGTGAAAAGCCAAGTATTTTCACTAGGTAAAGAAGTTACCTGTATTACCTTCGGATAAAAAATCAAAAATCTAATAGCTTACAAACATGTGAATAACACAATGGCTTTTGCAGAAATTTGTAAACCTCATTATTGAAGTGATAAATAAAATGGAACCATACTTGCCCTTATTCAAGACTTCTGCCTTGGAAATGTGAGTGGTGTTTGATGCCGCTCTATGGTATTTTCCAATATTTATTTGAAAGATATAATAGGCTTTCTGTTGTTTCCCATGCCACATAAGCCACAGATGGTCAGCAACATGGACAAGGTACAAAGCCATAGAAACCGCTTGCCCCAGTTATGCTCAATTGCTTTACATAACCTTTCATTATGATAAGCAAAATGATGCATGAAACTTTCATCTTAAATTTACCTACTCAAAAAAGTTTCTGGATTCTGGTTTTATTTCCAGCAGCTCTGCTATGAAGAGCTATAAACCATCACAACTACAAATACATCTGGTTTTGCTTGGGATAGAGTTAATTTTCTTCACAGCAGCTGATATGGGTCTATGCTTTGGATTTGTGCTGGGAACAGTGTTGATAACATAATGATGGTTTTGTTACTGTTGAGCAGTGCTTGCACAGAGTCATGACCTTTTCTACTTCTCAGAGTGAGGAGGCTCGAGGTGCACAAGAAGCTGAGAGAGGACACAGCTGGGTCATCTGACTCCAACTGTCCAAAGAGATATCCCAGACCATATGCCATCATGCTCAGCATATAAAACAGAAGGGAAAAGAAAGTGGGAGATGTTCACAGTTATGGAATTTGTTTTCCCAAGCCACTATTATATGTGATGGATCAATGGATTTCTGGATCAATGGATCAATGGCTGAACACCTGGCTGCCCATGGCAAGTGGTTAATGAATTTGTTGTTTTGCTTTGCTTGTATGCACAGCTTTATCTTTATCTACTAAACTGTCTTTATCCCAATCCACATGTTTTCTCACTTTTACCCTTCCTAGTCTCTCTTCCATCTCACACTGGAGTGAGTGAGCAGTGGTTGGGGTTTATTTACTGGCTGGGGTTAAGTCATGACAATACTTCTTACAAACTACTTTTGTACCAATACACTAAAGACACTATACTAGCTGAAAATCCTATTATTCATTATTTTGAGTGGAAATGTGTTATATCTGAACACTTAGCACTGGCTGTTCCCAGTTGCTAGACTCATCCCTCATTGGCTGCAGAAAATTAGGACTATCCATGTAGCATGTAGCCATTATTTCTCTCCATCTCAGTTACCTGTACAAAGTACAAATTGTATAAATATTGGAATATAACTGGAGTTACATTTTAGCAATTCTGAAACTGCATTTAGTGACTGAACGTGCACTTTGACCATCACAACCCTAAATAAAGCGCTGTCATTACCAGCTCTTGCTAATCTTTGTAATTCAAAAGTAACTGGAAGTTCTCAAGAAGATAAATTCAACATCCTTTGTTTCCTTCAAATTATATTCTCATAATTAATACAAGTAATTCAGGGGCATTCTGTCATATTGATCCCACAGTTTTGTTAAAATATTTTGAACTGACTGTAGTACACTGACCATAGTTTGTTTTTTTCTGCATGTCTTGGGATTTAAAACAATAAATATAAAAAAGAGAAAGATAAAATTCTGAGTAATAACATCAAAGAAAGATCAAACCCATGCAAAATCATTATAAGTAGAATTATTTTAAAAATGTGTACGTGCATGTATAGGTATTGATGTATGCTGAAAGAAAAGTACTTTCACTGTCAAGAAAACTTGGTTCCTACTGATCTATGGAAATATTTTCAGGCATCTCTTACATTTAAATACTCTTCCTTAACTAAACTATTATATTCATGAAATATTACAGCCTCCAAGGATTATCCTGGTGAAATCTTCCCAGAACAATACCCAAAACTCAATATCCTAGTTTAGTTTCAGGCAGCTAATTAAAACAATTAATTTAGCAGTGTATATTCCTTCTACACTCAGTGGAGTCAGCAAGGAGATCATGGTGGGCTGAATAACCAGTGCAAGAGATGTAGCTTCTTTCTCCATTAACCATATTGAGCATGGAAAAAGAATGGTCATTTGTTAAGAAATTATTTTAGGTGCTTTATGTTAGCCAGGTTGTCTTCACACAGGAAATAAAGTAATGGGCATTGTACAAAGAGCCACTCTCATCAGAAAGCCCTTAGACCATATTATCTCACTTGTTCTGTTTTGGGGTTTTGTGGGGCTTTTTAAATAATTATTAAAAGCACATCTTTCTCCTATCTGCTGAGAAGTCTTACTGATTACATGTCCAAACTGAATGGACAGCTCAGACATAAAGAAAAAATTTATTAGATATGTTACAGCTAGTTTGGTGGCATCAAGAATAAAGAAATTAATAAAGACTCTTTATGGGTTCTAATCAACCCAATTTGCACATGATATTAATGCTTCTAGGACTTTTTTGTCACTACAGAGCTTTCTTTTGGCTTAACAGAGCAATTATGTAAATCTTATTGTAAAAATGTAGCCAGTGATTTTGTTGCTGTATCTAAAAAAATACTTTCATTTTTTTTCCTGGGATTGCTTATATTAATGATAAACCCACAACTTCTCCCTTAGGAAAATATATAAAGAACTGAACACTATTATGTAAAATTCAGTGTTCTATTAATAATAGTTTGATGTGGATTGAGTTACATACAATCTATATTATGTGACACAAAAACTCTCACTACTTAATTATATGCAGATGTTTTGATTAGAAAAGTTCTGAAAAATCTTGTCTAGGTTCCATGGCTCAGGCAAAAGTTCCTCTAACTGTTAGAAAATGAAGACATCATAGTTGTGGGGCCTTTGCACTATGTAATACGTGGTTAGCGTCCTTACTTAGGAGGCCAAAACCCAGCCTATTAGGTCCAATGCTGTCGTAGGAGATTTGAATTTATGATTTTACAGCATAGCATCTAAGTGACAGCTTAAAAAACATTCTGAGTAAACTCCTTTCCAATATTTTGTGAATTCCAAGTTCCTTCCTGAGACTGAAATGCTATTCTATCAAGAAAATAGAGTCATCGAATCCCAAGCCCAACCAGTAAAATGGATCCCGGCTCTGTAGCCCAATTTTTATATGTTTAGCTCACAGCAGAAATCTGATGTTTCTCCTGTGTTTGGCTGTGATTGTGTTTTTGAGCAGCATGGTCAAGAAGAAGTTGGCCCTGAAAGCAAAACAGTCACATGAACAATAAACAGTTCAGTGGATTTTGCATCAGGCAGGACACAGTCTAGTGCCACAGAGCCTAAATTAATCAGCTACTCTCCAGTAGCCAATCCTTCTAAAATTAATCTAATTCTTGAACTTTAAAACACTGCACAGCACACCCCAATGTGGGAAAATTCAAAAAATGTTCCTGATCTAAATTAAAATACTTATGTAGAAGATTATTTATATTTTCATCATAAATAATCAATTAATAAAAAGAGAGAAACAATGCAAGGAATGATGCTTTTCTAAGACAACACAGAAACATGCTTCAGACTGTAAAATTATTTCACAGACATCTTCATCTACATCTGTAAGACAGACACATGTAGACCAGTATGCCCTACTATTTAACAGGTTACTAAATGTAAAAGCACTTCATAACTATGCTGTACAGGACTTGTGGAACTTAGATGCCCATACAGGAAGATAATGCAGGCACCCCCAAAATGCCAGGCAGTGGAAGGACTGAGGAAAAATTTATTTTCCAGAGGTGAGAACACTGGTTAACAGTGTGTGTACATACCAGGCATGAAAGCATGCAAAAACCTTTTCCTCCTCAAGGCTTCTTAACAGTGTGCCTTGCCCCCCTCACAGGGGCTCCAAGGTCATCTGTGAAACAGTTATGTTTTTTCAGGGAGTAAACTGTTCTAAAAGGCTGGACAATGAAAGAAATCCAAGCCTAAGTTTCCCAGCTACTAAAAATTTCTTGAACAAAAAGAGAAGAAATCCATAAATCAGCCTGTCTCCTCACCATCTCTAGCACAAGATCCATTCATCCCCTACAATACCTAACTAGCATTAAATACCCAATTTTGAGTTTTTGAACAGCTGGACATCTTAATGCCTTAGTTAAATATCTGCTTTAACATAACACTTTATATATATGAATGACATATAAAGTCGGACCTCTGTAGACTAGTCTCCCACCAAATTTTAGTAAGAGAGCTTTACAGGATCTCTAGACTAATAATCAAGCGCAATCAGTTAAAACTTATGGAATTTGCTATGCATAGAGAGCCTGACAAAATTATACTGATGCCTTCTTGAAAAGGAGTATTCTACCACACATATTGCTGCAAAAGTTGTACCAGACAAAACATATTTTTGTAATATAGCCTACAGGTCACAGCGGTATTGAAAATGAACAGAGATTGTTAGTTGAGTTTTCTTGTTTTGTAAATTATTCATATTTCAATTTTAAGAGGTTTTTTTAATTTTTAAATGTTATTGAAACCTTCCTGCCCTGAAGCAAGTTTCATAATACCATAAGTTGATATATTTGCCTGTCACCTTCACAGGGCCTTGGGCTTAAATCTGGCTTGGGTCACAAATGAAATTAGCTTAATGGTCTCAAATTATTCCTTAGTAACATTTGTCCATTTTACAAAACTAGTATTGTACATAATTTGGCAGTAGAGTGCAATTATGGAGTACTATTCTCCAAGGAACCAAGAAATGAAATAGAAGGGATATTGGAGACCAGGGTTGCTTTTGGCAATGGTATTTGGATCAAGCCAATGCAAATGATTTCTTACTTTCACAAGAACCATTATTCAGCAAATTAGTTAACATGATGTAGTTTTCCGAATAAAAGTTCTGTCACCTTTCAATAGATCAAATGACAGGAAAATATTTTGTTTTATGATTTCATGCCATTTTGGACACTGACGGTCCAAGATCTGCTTTGATTCATCCTATCTGCAGTAGAGAAAAATTGCTATAAGTACTGATTGCATAGGAAACTAACACTTTTTCATTTCTTTGTTTGTTTTGAAGTATGATGATAATTAGAACATGAAATAACCAGGCAAGCTGTAATTAGAGGTTCAGATGAAAACAACATCATCAACATCATTCAACTATACACAGTTAAATTGAATTAAATAATTTGCTGACTTTTGTGTGACCTGTTTTATCTAGCATAATAATGAAGAAGGGCAAAAGAAAAAAAAGCAGAAGAAAAGTTGTCAAATTACTTGTTATAAATTATTCCATTAGTTGTGCTAATAAAGCAAAGAATGCAGTAAATGTCCAATGTTGCATTTCCTATATTTTACAGATAATGAGTCACTGAAATTCCACTAACTTATATGTAATCAAAATGGGGGGGGGGGGGAAAACCCAGTAATGTTTCTGCTTAGATAAGCAAATGGACACTCTTAATTGAACTGAGCATTTTTAGCATAACAGTCTAGCTGTTCAGCAGTTTCTCGAAAGATGCTTCAATATAATTAGTTTATTAGAAGTGTAATACAAGACAGCAAAAGAGTATAAAGTCATAATTCGGCAGAAAACCTCTTTGAAAAATGCATCTGATTTTCTTTAATAACTGTCACTACTTATGCATGTTGCTCCATAAATAGTATTGCTCAAGATCAGTCCCTTCAGATTCATACATAAGTGAAACTGTAAGGTTTGCCTTACAACTGCATACAATGAAAAGGAATATCATTGCCTCAGCACTATGTGTTCTATGTCAGTCTGACTCTGCAGTAGCCCTCAGCTTCAAGTTTTTCCTGCTCCTGTACCCATGGTGAGTTCACCTTGTCTGGACACTGGTTACCTACCAAGCCAGTCTGTCACTTCCCTCAGCAGAGGTGGAAGCAAAAACTAACATGGAAAAAAATTCATGGGTCAGGATAAAGGCAGTTTAATAAAGGAAAAAGAAAAATTGAAAACATTTTATTTATTTCTCATCCGCAAGTGATACCAGCAACTTCCCAGAGAACAGGGCTTCAGCATGCATAACAGTAGCTCTGCAAGGCATGCATCACAAGTGAGGAATGCCCCTTCTTCTTCATTTCTCTTAGGTTTTCTATCTGTGCAGATACATGGTGTGGAATATCCCTTTGATCAGTGTGGATCAGGTATCCTGGCTATGTCCTGTCCCAAGATTTTGCCCACCTCCAGCCTGCTAGTGAGGATGGAATGCTGGAGAGACGATGCTGGTGCTGTGCCAGCACTGCACAATAGAAGCCAAAACACTGGACTGTTATCAACACCTTTTTAGCTACCAATGGAAAGCACAGTGCTATGAAGACTGCTATGGGGAACATGAACTATATCTCTATCAGAGTGCTATGGTATCACACAATATCACAGTATCAGCAGGGTTGGAAGAGACCACAGAGATCATCAAGACCAACCTATAATCTAACAGCAACCCACCTTCTAAACCATGGCACCAAGCGCCTCATCCAGCCTACTTTTGAACACCTCCAGAGTTGGTGACTCCACCACCTCCCTGGGCAGCCCATTCCAATGGTGGATCACTCTTTCAGTGAAGAATTTCTTCCTCATATCAAGTCTAAACCTCCCCTGATGGAGCGTGAGACTGTGNCACTCAAGGTGCAGCCTAACCAGTGCCGAGTACAAGGAAAAGATAACTTCTCTAGTCCTGCTTTCCATCTGCCAGGATGTCATTGGCCTTCTTGGCCACCTGGGCACACTGCTGGCTCATGTCAAGTCTCCCACCCACCAGCACTCCCAAGTCTCCCTCTGTCTGCCCGTTCTCCAGCCACTCTGACCCCAGCTTATAGCTCTGCATGGGGTTATTGCGACCAAAGTGTAAGGCCTGGCACTTGAATTTGTTGAATCTCATCCCACTGGAATCTGCCCATCTCTCTAGCATGTGCAGATCCCTCTGCAGGGCCCTCCTACCCTCCAACAGATCAACACCTGCTCTGAGCTTGGTGTCATCTGCAAACTTACTAATGAAGGACTCAATCCCATCATCAAGGTCACCAATAAAGATATTAAACAGAACAGTGCCATAGACATGAATCCTGGTATATGTGCATATATATATGTATGTATGTATTTACACTCACATTATACAAATATGTAAAATTAAAGCTAACTACTTGAATAAGGAAATATTCCCTCAAGGAGGATTTTACAGGTTTCAAAATCACACTCTTGCCATTTATGTTATTAAAGACGGTTTTGTTTAGGTTTTAATATTTTGGTTTATTAAACTTTCCAATAGAAAAAAAAAAGCAACCCACAACATAAAGAAGCATGAAGAAGTAACCATAAGCACTGAATAATTAAGAAATCAATAAACAATTTCACATTTCTTTGGTGTTCAAATGACCTTCCTGAATTAGAAGCTAAGACAGTGTATGTGAAGCAAAATCATTAGGTAGGTAATGTACCAAGTAAATTTGAGTAGGCTGGTAAATTTTAATTTAACTATCTTAACTGCTTTGATAGGTTAACTCTAAAGATCATTGGATCAGCCAGACAATAGTTCAGCAAAATCCAAATAAAAGACAGCACTTAGAAAGTAATACACATGCAGAGAAAATATCAGTGATTTTTGGGAGATATATGGTAAAATGATGCCCTGTAATAATTTTTCTTCTTTCCAAAATCTGTGATATAACCTCCTATTGCTGAAAACTGAGGTCAGGCAAAGCCTAAGGAAAGCCAACAATACTTTTTTTGATTTATAGAAATATCCTCTAGTTCAGAGTTCACGTGAATAGCTAGAAAAATCTTATGTGTCTGGGTCTGAGGAAGGCAGGAAGGAATACACCTTTGTCCTGCAGCAAGAACAGAACAGCCTCGCCAAGGTCTGAGAAAGGGTCGAACACAGAGTTATCACATCACTGGGGAGGATTGAAGGGGAGGTTACAGGTTCTTTTTTTGAGGCAAAACACCTGTCTTTTTTATCAGAGGTGCTTTACATGCATCAGTATGCTGTGGATGTGTAACTGCACAACAGTTGGAAGCTGATTTTTGTGACTGGGGTCAAAAATGTCTACTGAAAGAATCTTCTCCCCTCACAACATCTACCTGAAGCAGTCTTGTTAGGGTCATTCTGCAGAGCACTTTTGCCGCCTCCTCACTTATATATTCCAGCCCAAATCCAGCCTGCCTGTTCTTCTGTAGCTAGGCATAACATTAAAGATTCAGTTCAAGGACTCAGAGGCTTTATAAATTCCTCTGTACCTTTGCCATGTGGGCACTCTCAGTTCCTCACAGAATATACCCAGATCTCCCCCAGGAATATAAATGTAATCACCCCAAATATCTCACCAGGTATGCAAAGTCTGTTATTCACTCTATGTATCAGCTCTTCAAATACCTAAGTGCTCCTCATACACAAAAATAATCTTTCTGAGGTGGGGGCAATAGATTTTTCTGAGATACAGAGTGGCACTGAGAACTTGTGTTCACCTTTTATCTGCCCTCTTCGTGACGGTTGTGTTGATGAAGTCTGCAAAGCAGCCGGAATTGAAAGTCGACTTGATAATTTGTATCTTGCTCTCTTACCTATCATTATAGTTCGTCATTATCTTCTAAAAGATTTTTCATTGCTTCTGAAACAAGTCAGCATTCTCTCTCACTCTTCCCCCATTCCCTTCTTGAGAAGTAGTACTGCTGTCAGTATGCTAATTAATCACCATCAGTTACACCTATTTAGGAGTTATGAGGAAAAACTAAATTAATTTAGCTGTGTTTGATGAAATTTAAGTTTATATTATTTCAAATTACTAAGAGCCAGAGCAATAAATAAGTAAAAATAGAAATTTTCACTAAAAACTGATAATATATCAAATTAATCAGAAAGGTTATCTTTTTTTTCCCTTTTCTTTCATAAGCTGATAAAATATTTTCACACACAGGATGTTTCAAAAACCTGAGTAAACAGAGGCAAAATGGATTACCTATGATGTACCTGTTTGGCCTAGGATGTCTGAGTACAAACCCTGGCTGTGAGCTATTCATTACTGAAAACTCTCTCACTGACTATATAATCAATTTCAATAGAGATTGATTGTATAAGTGATATGCCCTGAAACTTACATGCTGTTTACAGCTGTTATTCAGTATTTGTTAAAATTAAAACAAATATTAATATGCTATAAATCAAGACCTCAGAAGTCAATGAGCTCATTGCACAGAAATAGCTAGAAATAGCTAGAAGCCCCTGAAAACATAACAGACATTTACTTGAGCTTAAAAAACTAACATCATGTTGAATCTTGCTTAAGAACTATTGTGAACTTATTTAAACTCAAGTACAATGCTGGGTTTGTTGAACTTTGGTGGAAAGAAAACCTTTGTGGAAAGAAATCGTTTTATTTTATGTTTGTCCCTGAAAAGATGAGAAGTTCAGCAACATATCAAAATAAACTTGTGTGTAAATGGCAAAGTCTGAGTTGTGCATCATATGAAATAACTGAACTGATATGCCTGTGAAAATTGGCCAGCATTTTTTCCCAAACATGCACAGAATGAAAATCCCAACAGTAGTGCAAGTGTATGAACTGAGTACTCAGGGAGACAGTTCATAAACAATCTGCTTTGCTGGCAGTATAAGTAAGAATGTAAAAATTTAAAAAAGAAAGAAAGAAAGAAAGAAAGAAAGAAAGAAAGAAAGAAAGAAAGAAAGAAAGAAAGAAAGAAAGAAAGAAAGAAAGAAAGAAAGAAAGAAAGAAAGAAAGAAAGAAAGAAAGAAAGAAAGAAAGAAAGAAAGAAAGAAAGAGAGAGAAAGAAAAAAAGAANAAGAAAGAAAGAGAGAAAGAAAGAAAGAAAGAAAGAAAGAAAGAAAGAAAGAAAGAAAGAAAGAAAGAAAGAAAGAAAGAAAGAAAGAAAGAAAGAAAGAAAGAAAGAAAGAAAGAAAGAAAGAAAGAGAAAGAAAGAAAGAAAGAAAGAAAGAAAGAAAGAAAGAAAGAAAGAAAGAAAGAAAGAAAGAAAGAAAGAAAGAAAGAAAGAAAGAAAGAAAGAAAGAAAGAAAGAAAGAAAGAAAGAAAGAAAGAAAGAAAGAGAAAGAAAGAAAAGGAAAGAAAGGAAATCACAAAGCCAGACTGCAGTAGAAAACAAGCTCCTGACTTACCAGCATTTGGAAAGAACAATGTAAATATTAACATTGGAGCCTCTGCTTACTGTCAGAAATTTTCCTCCTTGTTCCTGCCTTATATTTTCACCTTTTGACCACATAATGAGGTTGACTAGAACAAATTACTTTTGACAGAGATTTTTCTCTGACTCTGGAAAATACAGAAAAGGTTACATTATGCACTATGACCCTAGAAGTCTTTGATTCTGGCTTTTGACCTAAACATTTTGATATCAAAGAGTGATAAATTTGGAATACTGTTGAATATGAAAATAATGATATAGGTTAGTACTGTTATTAAGTAGGATATTGGCTGGTGTTAATTAGATCTGTGATGACATTTTCTGCACTGATGAGTTCCAGCTCCCATGAAACAACTGTCCATGGATTTTGTTAGAGCATTCACGGTTGGTGTCCAGCTCTCTCCTCTCGATTGCCAAGGCATTCAGCAAATCTTTTCCCACAGCTCAGGAGTATTCATGTGAACAGACCACTATTTATCACTTTCCCAACAGGTGACTGAAACTTGAATCTCCAAATAACGATTTTTTTTTTGGATTTTGAGCATGAAAGCCAACAAATCTCCACCTTATTTATGTCTTTGCTCAACATTCTTCCACTGTCTTACAGTCTGTTGGTAAGGCAGACAGCTCCAGCGCTGACTCAGTCAGAAGCGCAGTGCACAGAGGTGTTTCCTCAACCAGGCAAACCTAAGAGAAATACAGAGAGGGAACAGGAGCCTGCAGCTCACTTAGGAACAGTGACAGCCAAAATACCCCAATGTACAAAAGAAAGCCTTAGGGAGTATGAGCAACCAGAAACTCTGCATGGCAGGCAAACAGTGTGTGGTGTTGTGAGAGACTGAATCGTTAATGGTTAATGGCTCAAACAATCACCCATTTGCAGAAGCAGCAGGGTTCTTTGTGAGGTCAGGTTTGCACCCCTCAACCTAAGGGGAGCTTTTGGGTGTATGGTGGGGAAACCTCTGATCTGCATAAGAAAGCCCAGGTGCGGAGGAGGTTCGAACCCACTGTCACAGGAAGATGATCATGACCTTTGTTTAGACAGACAGAAGATGAAAAGAAGCTTTAGTGAGATGGGGTTGGTTTTACCAAGTAAGGAGTGATAGGAGGAGTGAAAAGGGCCTCAAGTTGTGCCAAGGAAGCTTTAGATTGGATATTGGGAGAAATTGCTTCACAGAAAGTGTCATCAAGCATTGAAACAGGCTGCTTAGGAAAGTGGTTGAGTTATCATCCCTGGAGGTATTTATAGGACATGAAAATGTTGCATTTAGTGGCATGGTTTTGTGGTGGACTTGGCCATACTGGGTTAATAGTAGAACTCAATAATCTTGAAGGTCTTTTCCAACCTAAATGATTCTATGATTTCCAGGACAAACACCCGTATCATAGTTCAGCATTGGCCATTTCCTCTCAGCTGATACAGTCTGTAAGCCAAATCTGACAGTGAAATGTTTTCATTAATGAAGACAAAAAAGTGAAGGGTACATATTTCCATTGAAGTATTCTTTCTTCTCTGAGTCACTGTTCTTCCTAATTTAAGTGTAAAACATTACATGAAGTACTGAAAGTCTAACAATGAAGTTGCAAAATTACAAAAATTGCTTTCATTTTAAGAAATAAGTTATAAAGTATATTGGCATTAACAATGTTACCTCAGGCTTTGAAAAGCTGATAGTTTCTAGTCATATTTTTGGCACATTTTTCATCAAATAATGAGAATTAATATTTAGATGGTAACTCTCAGGCTAAAGGATCTCAAAGCAAAACCAAAAGAAAATCAACACCCCCAAAAAACCCAAACCCGCACAACAACAACAAAAACAATAACAACTAAAAAAATTAGAAGATCCTGAATAGATAGACAGCTGACATACAGGGTTGTATGTCATACATACCTGCTGAAGAGATAAAGTGTTTAGGATACAACTGAAGAAATCCTAATGACTATGGAAAGTCGTGAGCTTTTTTTGACATGCCTTCCTATAGCATACAGTATCTTTGTTATCAGATCAGGACTAAAACTACCATACACTTGTATTTGAGTAGCCTATTGGATTTGCCATAAGAGTATTAAAGACAGTGATCTTCGTCCTTGTAGTATTTTACATTTACAGTATGTGTGAGAATTAGGTAGTCTAAAGTTGAACTCTAGTGCAGCAAGATAATGGGCTTCTCAGGTGGCTCAAAATTTGAAATAGACAACAGTTTAATTTCAATTAAATCATTATTCACCCTTAAGTTAGGAATTTTGGCATAATTCATGAACACTTCTAAACAGTCAGAGTTTAAATAAATCAAACATGATCTCTTAATAGCAACAAAATTAATTTGTCATCTCTTTTCATAAATATGAAGAAAAACTGCAAATTGTTTTCTGGCCTATTCAACAAACTCATAATCAACCGTACTACTCATTTCTAGAAGGCAGCAAGAAAGTTTAACAAAATATTATGGTCCCCACAGACAGAAAATTTTCATAGAAATCCAGTGGAGAGAAGGGAGAGTTAAAGGGCATTATTGATAGTTGTCGAGAATACTGATTCTCCCATAAGACTGAAGAACAAATAAGATGTGATAAGCATTTTCACTATCAGATACTTATTTAACAATTCTAGCAAAGAGCAATTATCATTCACATCCTCTACTTCTGCTGTGAGAGTGGCTCTGAGAATGCAGCCATTGGGAGGCTTGTTTTGATCAAGTCTGCTGCTTTCTCTTTCAAAGCGAATGAGATAATGTGGCTCTGGAACAGCACCTTTTAATCAGATCAGTGGGATTCTATTGGAATGAAGTACAATGCAGCTGCAAGTTAGCATTTCCCTAAAGCAGGTGTGCACTTCTCCCTTTGAAGCCGTAAGCACAGCCCTTGTCCCTGCATCCCAAACTAGGCCTCAGTACAAACATGCTCAGTATTTCTTTTTACTATTTGCCCTGTTGTCACATTTTTCTTCTGTTCAAAAGACATTTATATGTGTGCCAAAAATACCTCTAACTAGCATAATTCAAATGAATTTTGGATATCTTTTTTAAAAAGGGGAAGGCAGGTTAGAAATTAAATCAGTTCCTCTCCTCATTTGCCCTTATAGTTAGTTTCACCTTTGTGGCTGATCTTAGGAGAACACATGGTAGAGGACTGTGTTATCAAGTAGGAAGTATATGTGTTGGCGAAAAATTATCTGCTTGACTGATGTTAACCCTTACACAGACCTGTTATCTCTGTTCCTTGTTAGTTAATGCTGTACTGTTAGCTATGTGTTGGTATGCACTGCACAACAGATTAATTAGCTGAAATTGATGCAGTTATGGACAGTATAATGATTGCAGTGTGCAACATTCAGCTTCTGCTTAAGAATAAGAAAGTAGTAGCTACTGAAAAAAAAAGAAAAAAGAAAAAAAAAATCTCGCAATGTCTTCCAGGTTGAATTCAAACACAGGAAACAGGAAGAATGATCACCCTATCCATTTTAATCCCTTTTAGAGCTGATATCTGAGATTCCCTTATAGGAAATGAAAACAGGATGAACCTTTCAGATGTTATGAGCCTAAACTCAGGTGATCTGATTACTTTTTCTTGATTTGACTTGCACAGGGAAGTTTCATATAATGCATCTCTCTATAGGAAGAGGGTGACTTACTGCAGAGCTAGTGATTTCTGCAGTCTCAGGTATGAAGTACAAGACTAGTAACAGCAACACAGGCGGAGGGACTGCAGAATCAAAGGGACTGAAAGTAGTGTGTACCATTTCCATTGTCATATGAAGGGCAGATCAATAATTTCTCATCTCTGTAGAATGACAAACACCTTGCAACAGCCTTGTCTGAATCTCATGCCCCCAGCAGCAGAAAATGGTTCTTTACCTAAAAAATTTAACAGCGTGAGATTTTTATCTCAAGAGCTATAAACTCCAGTTGTGCTTCCACTCAAATTTATGGCTGAAAGTTTAGAGACTAATAGAATGGAAAGCATGAGTGTCTCAAACTTAAATTAGAGAGCTGGCCTTCACAGCTGGGAGTTCAGAAAAATATCTATTCAAGAAGCACAGCAATGACATATAACATATTCTTGTACTGGATACTCACCATCTCATTAAATAGAAACTTAAAATGAGCAATCTATTGCAAAGGAAAAAGTAAAGAAATAAGTCAGTGGTTTGCAGTCATTGCAATATATTTTTTCAATTCCTTACTGAGATTACTGAAAAATAAGAAAGGAGAGCACAATCGTAGAAAGCATAACATAGTTGAATGGCTGTTTCCTGCTTATTCCTCCCAGGTGAACTAAATCAGAGGCAGATATTGGTGAGATCTTCTTAAGAAATGGGTGGATTATAAAAATCTTTGAAGTCAGCAAAGTTGATACATTCACTACTGCTCATACTGCTCCTAAACCTACATTTTCAGTTAAATGGAAGGACCCATCGAACATATTTTATTAAAAAGAGTAAGGAGTGGTGGGAGTGGAAACACTGAAAATTAAATAAATGATCTCTAGTAAAAATGCAGAGTTATAGGAGTGTAAGAGATTAAAAACTTGTATTAGACAGTTTGTTGTTTCAGCTCACACTTGGGATTTTAGCCTCCATAAAGGAGGACAATTAAAGAGACAGAAGCTCAATATACCCACAAGAGATCGACAGGTAATAGCTCTCAGTTTAAAAGCTCTGTTTGCCTTGAAGCAGAGTTTAGAAAAGACTATTTCCTTACAAAGCCTCTATTGGAATTTTGTATGTTAAATTAACCTTATTCCTCGGGGATTTTTTAATTTAAGATCCGACATACTCTGTATTTTATAATTTTTATTAGACTCCTGGTTTACTTTGTCTTTACTGCATCTCTGAGGCTCAAATGCTTTGACTGTTATTTGAAGCTTCTCTCTCCACATAAGTGATTTTATGGCACAAATGTAAGAAATAAGTAAAAATACAAAATTAAAAACATTTAGCAGAATATATCTAAAAGGTAACAGATGGGAAGGAAATAGATAAAATTAAATGTAAAAAAATATGAGGCTCCAAATCAGCCTTATTCCTGGAAAGGAAATGTGTTTGCTTAAAGAAAAGAACTTCTTATAATTAAACAAAAGGTGAAAGATTTTTTGATTGAACTTCATAAAAAGGTTTCAACTAGTATCTAATTTCTTAAACAGACAAATTTGGAGAGCAATACACCCAGAATATTTTAAATGTGTATTTCAACTTGAAATGAATGAGACATATTTGTGTGCATATATTTTTTTAACAATTATAAAGAAAATCTGAGGGGCTGGCTAAGATTTGGGTATCTAATTTCAAAGTGACTACATTAGGACAGATAAATCATGTAGAAGTCATTTAATGTCAGTTAATGATAAAATTAAGTGGGAAATTTAGTAGAAGATGTTTTCAGAATATGCTTTAGAGAATCAGAGTATACTGGCTAGATATCTAGACTAAAACATACTGAGTCTCAGAATCTGATTCAAAATGAACTGTAATCAGTGAAAAGATCTGAAATAGCACTGGCTTCAGAAAAATTAGAACTAAAACTCTTATCTACTCCAAAAGACATTTAGAAATATCCTTTCATCACGTAGTAGAAATTAATGCCAAGTCCTCCTAGACTTAGTCTTTGTCTAAAGACTTGCATTTCCATTCTTCTCTTCTCCTTATCCTTCACAGACAGATTGTCTTCCGTTCACTCTTTCATTTCTCGAATTTATACATTTTTGCTGTTCCTATTTAACCATATGATATTTTGTTTTCTTGCTCTTTCCTTCTCTAATCGAAATTTAAAAAATACTAATTTCCTTCTGTTCCTAAATTTATTTTTTTTTATTTAATTTACTAATTTACAAGTCAATTTAGGGAAAGTCAAATAATTTTGGCTTGGATTTACTCCAACAGTTTCATCATCTTTTAATCATATAATTCTGTGGAGGACTTTATCTCAGCCTTTTATCTGTGCAGTAAACAGCCTTCCCATAGGTGCTCACACCATGCACCAGGCATAGATAATTTTTAAATTCCATCACTTATACAGTCAGTAGGTTTACCGCTTTAGATATGAAAACAACAGAAATGTCAAACATGTATTTAAAAGCAAGCTACTTTCAGGACTTACTTTAGTACTCCAAAGCTAGCTCCATTGCACTCAAAGACTATTTTCAATTAAATTTTAGGACAGACTATCCCCATACATAAACACAGATATGCACATTTTCCTCCCTCCATAAAACAAACCTTCAATGAAATGGGACCAAGTAGGCAAAGAATTCATGGAATGTAATTTACTTTTAGATAAGAGAACAAAAGATGGGCAAACATAAGTCTATTAGCTGCACTGCAATAATTCATCTGCTCATTGCAGTAGAGCAAGAGAGCTTTTCAAATACCTACTACTGTTTTATATATTTCTATAGAAATTCCAAGAAATACAAAGCTGTCAATTTCCAGTAAAACTGTGTTTTTCCCCCTCTCCCTCTCCTCTTTTTCTGCACATTTCTTAATATGGTGCTAACAGCTAGCAAACAGGTATTTCCTCTCATTTTGTGAAAAGATAGAATTAATATTGTTATAACACTATGAACAATTAAAAATGCTTCCTACATGCATTCTTTAGCATAACTGGTCTTTTTTTTTTTTTTTTTTTATCTGCTGGATTGATTCCAGTACTCTAACACATGGGGAATAAATGGGCAGATTCCATAACACATCACTGTTCACATAACGATGATGTAAGATGGGGAAGATACACACATAGAAGTGCATTTTGAATTATTACTTAATAGATAGACTTTAGGAAAGTGTGTAAGAAATGAAGATTTTCAAAACCAAATATAGTACTTAATAAAGTGACAATTTACTATCCTGTGATGTCCTCTCTTCATTCACATAAAACCATAGCATTTAAAAATCAGACAAAATTAAGCTTACCATAAAGGTGACAGTTCAACATTCGAGCATAGCTATGCTAGATTACTTGGCTAAGATTTTCAAAAGATATTTCAAACAGCAATAGCTCTACTGTTTCTTTTCATGACTCAACAGCCATATATCACTAAGCTTTTTTCCAAATAGACCAAAGGAATTCAATCCTCTCTGAGGTCTGACTTGAAACAGCCATCTAGAAAAGAAGGATCCTATGGCCCACTGTGATACTGCTGAACCCACGGAAGAAATTTTCATGGAATAGTAAGATCTAGCCAAGAATAGTTACTCTGTTCTTGAGTTACACTCACTGCGATAGAGCACCAAAATCATCCAGCCTGGGGAGCAAATCTCAAAACTGACAGCACCTTTTAATTAATTATTCATACTCTGTTCTGATGATCTCGACAGCATTTCATCTTTTCTGGCTTGACCAAGTAATGATTACAAGGTCCCTATGATTTAATTAAATATCATATACTGTAAGTTTAGTTCATCCAATTAAACAATAGTATTCTTAATTGTTTGCTGCTATTCAGAAAAACAACTTTGACCAATCTGGTATGGGTTTTGTAATTACTATAGTATCTCATACCTATCAAACTGAGGAAATACATAGAATTCTTCCTACTTAAGGGTGAACAGGTGAGCATAAATAAGAGCTTTCTCCTCATTTATCTTTGTGTGAACCTCCCAAGAGATCAGAATTCCCAATTTTGCAGTTTCTAGCTACAAACTCAATACTAAACATGGACATATTTGTATAAAATATTTTGCAATGGTTTGCATGTTTTAACTTAGAATATAGAATTAGTATATCTTTGGATCTTCAGTTCCAGTGCAGGATGATTTATAAATTTATTTATTTAGTAGCTCGATGAAACATTCAACAGGCAACTCTATGCTTGTAAAAAGTGGGCAGCTTGGAGAGATTGACATGATCTTAAGATTTTCAATTCTCAAATTTACTTTGTGCTAGCCACAGGTGTATATGAACTGCAAATTGTGTACTCCCCAAGAGAACTAATTATGTGTTAAGAAGAATGCACGTTTTACTATGTAGCATACAATACAGAAAAATTACCATGCATCAGGTTTTTGAGACAGAAGAACTTTAGGCAGGTAATAGGGATAGTGTGCATAGGGTTTATTCTAAAATGAATTCCCTTGTAGTCTTATCAAAAGTATTTTTTTTTTCATTTAAATATATCTTCTTCATAGTTTAGAGTTTACTTCTGAAAATGCTCTGAATCCAACTACTATATGAACGTCTTTTACAAAACCTTAAGTATTGAAAGATAATGAATTTTATTCATTTTACTAACAACGTTAGGCAAAGATTAAATTTACAACAAGTCAACAGCTCATTATTCCAGTGCCAGTGTCCAATGACACTAGGAAAGACTGACTATTCAGAATATCTTCATGTACAGAATTACCACATAATGTCATATTATAGTAACAAATGAGATGAAAACTTGAGTTAAATCATCCATACTTCTGGTGGGTTGACCCTGGCTGGTTGCCAGGTGCCCTCCAACTGCTCTATCACTCCCTTCCTCAGCAGGACATGAAAAGGAGAGAATAAGATGGAAGAAAAACCCTTGCAGACCAAGATAAAAGTGGTTTAATAAAGCAAAAGTAGATGAAAATAAAATATCTATTTTCTATTTCCCATCAGGCCATGTCCAGCCATTTCCCAGGAAGTAGGAATTCAGTAGACATAGAGGTTGCTCTGGAAAACAGACATTAATATAAATATGTTTCCCTTCTCACCCCCACCCCTCCCTTCTCTTTCTTTTATGTTTTTTCTGCTGAACAGATATCCTACGTTATGGAATATCCCTTTGGTCAACGTGGATCAGCTGTCTTGGCAACATCCTCTCCCAACAGGAGGTCCTTGCCTACCTCCAATCTACTAGTTTCAGGGTGGAATGTTTGAGATACAATGCTGATGCTGAGCCAGTTATGCACATCAGTAGCAAAAACACTAGTGTGTTATCAACACCCTTCTAGCTACCAATAGAAAGCACAGCACTGTGAGAGATGCTGAGAGGGACATCGACTCCATCTCAGACAGACCCAATGCAATACTCATGTGATCATCACTGCTACAAATAATTCAAATGTATGACAAGTATGGCATTAAGAACTAGTATTGTACAACACTGAACTTGATAGTTTACTTCCATTGTATTTTGCTTGAATTTTGCATTGATGTATATGTAAAAGTGTATTTGTTACTCCATGAAAGACCTCAGAAAGATTTGTCTGCTTTCACCAGAAGTCTGAATGATGTGGAGATGGCACATAGAAGCATAAGTTGGAAGTAAAAATGTATTGTATGGTCCATGGTAATGGAGATACATGAAGGAAAAAAAGTACAGCAATTTAAAAATAGTCTACTTCTCAAAAACTATTTTCATGGAAATTTTCATGTGTCAGAACAAGAATGTTGATGTGTTGTGAGAGCAGATGTTTGGAAATGTACATTATGAAGGAAGCAATGAAGCAGTTCTTTGGGTTGCAAAAACACTGAAAGGTTTTCATGTCATTCAGACATGTTCTTGGAATTCATGTCAATGTATTCTTCTTTCCTGCCTGAATGGCTACAGTGGCTATAAAAGCCTGTGGCAATCATAAGTCCATTGTCTGAGCCTAAGGCCTTCTGCAGAATGCCACAGAGGGCATAGATAGAAAATATTTCTATCCCATAAAATCAAGGTTTAGCTGACAGCATATTTTATTTGTCTCTATATTTTTATTGAAGATGTGCTCTAGGTTCATTTAGTAACTAATCTAGCTCAAATTTTCTTGTTAGCAGGCTTTGGGTATTCTGAAGAACACTGATTACTAACATGCAGCCTATGAAAACAGGCTTACTTGTGGCTACTTTTGAAAGGAAAATGGTTATTCTTATGCCTGTCCTAAAATCAGGAGCTAAAACCATCAAAGGTTTTTTTTTGGAAGCTTCTGATTAAGAGACTAACATTAAAACAAACAGTATCTGGCTATCTGTAAATCTGATGGTGTTGTAGCTGGTGATGCCTGCGACTGATGTCAAATACAAGGTCTTTAATCAGAGGTAACTTTACCATTCAAAATATCCATTTAGAAAGCTGGGGAAATGAAATACTTCCTTTCATATGCCTTTTCCAGTCTGTTCTTCTCCTGAACATACTGAGTTCATGTGAGAAATTGAAAACTTTACTAGGAGTAAAAGAGAGCAGGTCATGCATTCAAGTAATATAACATTTTTGTTATAATTTTTTTGTGGCTGTAGGTTTTAATGTAATTTTCTATATCTGTCAGGATGGGTCTATAAAGAAAAAATGTACCTATGGCCCTTTACGGGTCTGTTCTCTCTTCTGGAACACAATTTTTCACAAGTCTATGACTCTGTGAAATTCTAGTTTTTGGAAATGGTGTGCAACCTCTTCAGGAATTTCCTGCTTAGTCTATAGAAACATGGATCATCACTTTTGTGCTACTCCATCTGGAAGGCATGTCTCTTTCTCTTCTACCAGTCCTAGTTGGCTATTAACTCTTGACAAATGGTAGCTTCAAATGTTCAAGGGTCAGCTACAGCACTTATTCCAATAATTAACTGGGGTTCAATTTGCTCTGCATTTAAGAAGCAAAATGTAAGACCTTTTAACTCAATCCTAGGTATGAACAGTGCCCTTGCAATGTAGGAAACTATTTCCTCCTTTCTTCTGCTACAAAGTCACCCATGTGGCCATTCAGAAATTTTCATCACCAACAAACTTTCAAGCTCTCACACTGTTTCACTGCTTTTTTTTGTTTGTTTGTTGTTTTTTTTTTTTTTTCTGAGAAGAGGGATAACAACATTTTATTAATTTCTTCTTTTCAGTATATATATATAGTTATTTAACAAGTGTCCCACAAGGTTCAATACTGGGCCTAGTATTGTTTAGCTTATCCATCAGTGATTGAGATTAAGAGGTAAATGACTCTTCAGCAAGTTTGCTGATGACACAAAACTGGGAGGAGTCACTGATATCCCAGAGTGCTCTGCAGCCCTTCAGAAGGACTTTGACAGGTTAGATAAACAGGCAGACAAGAAGTGTGTGAAATTCAACAAAAGTAAGTGCAGGGTCCAGCACCTGGTGAGGAATAACCAATCACCTGCAAAGGCTGCTGGCTAACTTACTGGAAAGCAGCACTGTGTAGGACCTGAGAGTCCTGGTGGACAGCATTCTGTCTATGAGCCAGCAGTCCTTGAGGCCAAGAAGGCCAGTGATACCCTGGGATACGCTAGGAAGAGCATTGCCAGTAGGTCAAGGGAAGTGATTCTTCCCCTCTACTGAACCCTGGTGAAGCCACATCTGGAGTTCTGTGTCCAGTTGTCAGCTCCTCCTTACAAGAGAGACATGGATCTCCTAGAGCAGGGCCATTAAGAAAGATGATTAAGGGACTGGAGCATCTCCTTATGAGGATAAGCTGAGAGTTAAGCTTGTTCAGTCTCTAGAAGAGATGATTGAGAGGGGATCTCATCAATGTCTTCAAGTGTCTGAAGGGAAGTTTTCAAGAGGATAGAGCCAGGCTTTTTTTGGTGGTGACAAGAAATAAAAAAGAGGCAATGGGCATAAACTGAGGCACAGGAAGTTCCACTTGAATATGAGGAATGTACTTATTTACTGTCTGAGTGACCAAGCACTAAAAGAGATTTCCCAGAGATGTTGTGGAGTGTCCCTCACTGGAGATATTCAAGAACAGTCTGGATGCAATCCTGTGCAATGTAATATAGAATGATCCTGTCTGAGCAAGGAGGTTGAACCCGAAGACCCACTGTAGTTCCTTCCAAGCTTAAGCATTTTATGATCCTTTGTCCTCACCTGGGTTTATAAATATGTCTAAACAGACTGCCTAGTTCTTAGTTCACCAACAAATACTGGGAATAACCTCCACTCTGATTCTGCAGTTTCTACTCTTACATATATATGAATGAGATACTTGCTGTGGTAATGCAATAAGCAAATGCTAATGCCTTCAGAGAAAATCTAAACCATTTTATGAATCATTTGAGGATTAGAAAGCCAGTAAAATGAACTCTCATATGCCTTTACCTCCATTAGTGATTTTGACCTTTCATGATGGATTTGCCTACATTGTATCATCTCAACCTCTACATCATTCTGCAATTTCAGAGAGAGGGTCGATGCAAACATTTTCCTCACCTGTACACAGAAAAATTCATCTACAGTTTTTTACTCTTGAGTCTCAATATAAAACCAAAACAAATGTTTAAAACAAAAATACACAGATGGTGTGCCAAAACTTGAGAAAATTAGCACTCATAGGATCCCTCAATCTGCTTCACTAGGTATTGGCTACAATGTGCCACACCTGAAATGTTTTTACATCAATGCACACAGCATGAGGAATGAACAAGAGGAGCTTGAAGCTTTAGCCAAATGATTTGATACCATTTTCATAGGTGAAACCTGGTGGGATAAGACCTGTGACTGAAGCACCCTGTTGGATGGTTATAGGCTCTTCAGGAGAGATAGGCAGGGCAGAAGAGTTGGAGGAGTGGCAGTACCTGTAATGAAAGTGTTAGAATGTATGGAGCTCACAGTTGGCAACAGCACAGTTGAGACCCTCTGGGTAAGAATCAAGGGCAAAAAAATAATGTTGATGTCATTGTGGGAGTCTACTATAGAGCACCTGTAAGGATAGCACTGATGATTTACTCTATGAGAACCAAGGGACACTTCAAAGTCAACTGCTTTTTTCTTTATGGGGGACTTCAGCTTGCCAGCAATTAGTTGGGAGCATCACAGAGCAGGGACAACCTGGGCCAGAAAAATTTATAA
Source organism: Serilophus lunatus (assembly GCA_013399895.1). Lineage (NCBI taxonomy): Eukaryota > Metazoa > Chordata > Aves > Passeriformes > Eurylaimidae > Serilophus > Serilophus lunatus. The sequence continues at coordinate 65,517 of VXBA01004951.1, forward strand.
AAAACTTGGGCGACAACTTTATGGAACAGGTCCTAAGGGAGCTGACTTGGAAAGATGCCCTCCTTGGTCACTGCTTTTCAACAGAATGAATCTTGCGAGCGAAGAGGAGGTTGGTGGTTGTCTTGGCCACAATGACCACAAAGCAATCAACTTTTAAATCTCTGTTGACAGGAAGAAAAGTGCCAGCAAAACCTCAACTGTGGGCATGAGGAGAGCAGCCTTCAGGGAATTAGTAAGTAAGGTCCCCTGAGAAAATGTTTTTGAAGGGGCTGGGGTTCATTAGTGTTAGTCACTTTTCAAATATTGCCTTCTAAGGATACAGAAGTAGGCTATTCCTAAATGTCAGAAGTCAATCAGGTGAGGCAGAAGGCCAGCTTAGCCAAACAGGAATGTTCTCTTGGAGATAAAGCAAGAAAGGAAAGTGCATGCCCAGTGGAAGCAACGTCAAGTGACATGGGGAAGAATTCAGAGATGCTGCTTGCCTTTGTATGGAGTAATTTGTGTGGCCAAAGATCAGCTGGAGTTGAAACTGGTCAGAAATTTGGGGGACAATAAGTGAGTTGTTTCAAATATATTAATGGCAGTAGGCAGCACAGAAATATCATCGGTCTGTTACAGGATGAGAATGGTCACCTTACAAACAGGAACAGAGACAAGACAGAGGTGGTTAATGCTTTCTTAAACTTTAGCATGGATGACAGACTAAGGAAGCCACAGTGCCCTGAGCTGGAGGACCATGACTGCGAGAATGATCAACTCCGAAGTGACCCTGAAATTGTGCAGGATCTGCTGTTCCAGCTCGATCCCTACAAATTTATGGGACACAAAGTTGATGCCATTACAAATCTCTCTTTATGATTTTTGAGTGGTCTTGGGAATCCAGTGAGGTCTTAGTTGACTGGAAGCTAGGGAATGTTCCAATTTTCAAGCAGGGCAAGAAGTAGACCCCCAAAACTACAGCCTGTCAGTTTTCTTTCAGACCCTGGTAAAGTCATGAAGAAGATATTCTGGGAAGAATTAAAAACACCTGAAACACTATGCAGTCATTGGTCACAGTTGGAACAGCTTCAGGAAAGGAAAGTCATTCTCATCAAACCTGATTTCTTATTTTTACAAGGTAACTCACCTAGTTGATCAAGGGAAGCCAGTTGAGGTAACCATTTTGGATTCCAGTAAAGCTTTCAATAGTCTCTCACAGGATCTTGCTGAGCAAAGTGTCCAACACAAAGCTGGATAAACACATCATATGGTGGATAAACAATTGGCTCATGGGTTGAGAACAGAGGGTACTAGTGAATGGGGTATTTATTTATTTATTAGTGAATGGGAATTTTATAGGTATCACAGCAAAACAGAAAAGACCAGTTTATAAAAATTAAAGCTGAAATCACAATTCCTTTCAAATCATTTTATTAGAAAGAGTGATTCTTCTTCCTGTTTAGTTAGTTTTCCATATATATCTTTAGGTAGTAATGTGACATACAGTTTTGAAGAATACTTTTGAGACATTTGTTGATGTTATGGGTTTAACCTGAAAAGTTTCTTAGTTTAGGGGAAGGGGAATTTGTCTTTTAAAACCTTTTTTTTTGTTGTTGTTTTTCTTGGGAGAGTTGAAGCAGTGCGAAATGGCTGAAGCTTCCATCCTCCCAGTGTCTTGGCAGGACCAGGAGGTGCAGTGGGATGGCGTGGAGCCATTTCACCCCTGCTGCCCACTGCTGCAAGACCAGGAGCACAGCGAGCAGAGACGGCTGCCCCTGATCATTTCTCTGCGACAGGGCTGACCCATCTCGACCTGTGGCTCCGAGGAGCATGGTGGACTGGTTGTCTCACATAGCCTGGCGTATCCTGGTCCCTTGTGGGGTGCGGACCTAGGCACAGGGAGCACAAGGCCAGCCTTGCCCTTTGCTGGACCCCTTGTGGCAGGCAGCTGCTGCAGGTGGAGCCTGTTTGTGATGGTGGGGGGCTTGCTCCTTGCCATGCTCCAGTGACTGCTGGGACTGAGGGGGGGGGCACAGCAGGCTTCATGGAGCTTGGTGGCCGTGTTCACGCTGCTGGCACTGCACCATACTGCTGCTACTGCGGAGCTGGGACAGGACGGCGGCAGTGGTGGGAGCCACACCTGTCCTGGCTGCTGCTGCTGCAGAGAGGCTCCCAAGCAAGTGGCTGCGCGAGGACAGCCAGCAGGAGCTGCGCCCATACTGGCTGCTGCGGCCATGCATGGCGCCCGCTCAGGCCCCCAGAGCTGGGGCCAGGGGTGTCACACTGCTGCCAGTGCTGTGCCATGGTGTGGCTCCATGGCAGTGGGAGCTGCCACTGCTGCTGGACCCCCCATGCTGGCAGGGAGGCGTGCAGCAGCAGTTTCTCTCAGCAGCCACGGCAGCTGGCCCAGCCAGCTTGTGGATGGTGCCGATGGCACCTCTGGGCCCCCAGGTGCCTGTCACGAGGTTTTTTTGGCGGGAACGCAATATTGGCCTCATGGTAAAATCTTGTAGAGGGGGAGGTGCCCCACACTGCTGTCCAATGGCAAGGTGGTACACTCTGGAAGGCTGCCACGAGAAAATATGAGAGCGGGCAGCCCATGAAAGCCAGAGGAATGGAAGTCTTGTCTCTTTTTGCCTTACCTTGGGCTGAGAGAGGCATGGCTCCACTCCTTCCCAGTCCCTTGCCATGTGGTGTCATTGGAGCTCAGGCTGTGCCAGCAGAGGAACCACACGGAGGTGACAGGTGTTTGTGGTATCTCTCCCTCTTGGATCGCCTCCAGGGCTCCTTTTCACTATCTTACTGTACTGCTTTGAGGGGGCTGGGATCGTGGAGGGTCAAAGGGGGCATGAGGCTTGGGGGGGTTCTTGGATTTTGGGAGGGGGAAAATGTAAGTAACCCCACTCACCTGAGTTAAAATTCAATTTTCCTCAAAGCCGTTTTGGGAAGGGGAGTTGCCCTCGGCCGGGATGGAGCGGGGCCTGCGCCTGTCTCGGTGCCCCCCGAGGCCGGGGCCGGGCGGCAACGGCTCCTCGTTTCCCTGGGGCCGCTGCCCCGCCACCCCTGGCTGGGACAGGGGTGGAGGACTGCCGGGGGAGGGGCCCTTGCTTCAGCTGCTCTCCCTGGGTTTGGGGAAGGAAGATGGGACTGGGGCCGGGGCAACAGCGGCTCCTCACCCCCAACCCGGAATGCGGGTAGCGGTACGCAGCCCCAGGCCAGCCTGGCTGGGAATTTCAGCACCACTGCTGCTTCTGGACAGTGATGGGGGGCTGGCCCTGGCACTGTGTTGGCGCTGTGCCATCTCTAAGGTGCTGCCACCATGAAAACAAAGATGGCGGGCGGGACTGAAATTCGTGAGTTCTTTGACGAGAAAACACCGGAAACTGAGGCGGGGCCTGACTGGCTGGATGAATGGGAAGCCAGCTTGGCCAGGAAGAAGGCGACGATATTCACGCGAGACGGAGAAGGCTTAAAAGTCAAGGCACGGCCCCTCCCTGCTCTCTTTTTTCGGCTGCTGCTGTGAGGAGAAGGATCACAGCCCCGGTCTCTGGTGCCTGCAGGCCCCACGGCGGGATTCCACCCATTTCTCTCAACCCAGGAGCCGTTTCCAGCTTGCTAGCAATTATCCTTCAGAAAGGTGGTGGGAGGGAATTGTTTTCATTTCTTTTTGTGTTTTTCAGAGAGGCTGAAGGGCCAGAAGTGCTTCCAGAGAGAGAGAGAGAAGGGAGAGACATCTTTTCCTACCCTTCCTCCCTGTTTTTTCGGCTAGTCATCTGGCTGAAAAGAACAGTTCCCTTTCTTTTTTTGTTTTTTCCCTTTTTGTGTTTTTTTTCCTTGCATGTTGTGTGTCCCTCAGTGTAATTCTGGGGTCTCCTGTGGGTTATTCCCGCCTCCAGTTTAATTCCCCTGTAATAAGTTGTTCACCTGCTACAACTCTATTCAGTTTTCCGTCACCTTTATTGAACCTGCCTTCTGAATGCTAAAAGGTGGATTAAACCACCACACTTTTCCAGCAGCTGCTAGAGTGGGAACCAGCACCATCTGCAGGGCAGTCTCCCCTTCTTCTCTTGCTCCACAGCCCAGCAGCCAGCTTGGAGGAGCAGTTTGGTTTTTAGTCTTCTTCTAAAATATTGTCGGGTCATTGTTTGTGTAATTGGTTTATGCTTTTAGTGGGGTTCCATAGCTCATATAGCCCCTAGATAATAAATTGTTTTGTTGTTGTCTTCTCTATTGAGTCTCTCATCGTTGTCCAAACCAGGACAGCTAAATACTTTAAATTCAAAGCATCTAACATGCCATATTGAAGTTATGTTGACGGTGGTGGTTTTGCCTGATTGAAAATGTGAATTATGTTAGTGAACTCACTTTACATGACTACTCTCTTTTATTAGCTTAGTATTATCTATTTCCACAAAAAGTCCTCCCAGAAAGTGTCTTACTTGCAAATAGCGAAGACATATTACAAAGGGAAAACACAGACACTGCTGAAGCCAATCTGCTTTTTAAAGCTGGTATGAAGTGTTGTCTCAAAGTTTCAATTTTTCAGCTGAAGTTTCACCCACAGTTCACACAGTTTCAGTTACAGATTCAGGATTCAAAAAGCATCTGAAAATAAAAGAAGAAAAAAGGATAAGCAACAGCAGAAACATTTTTTCTAACATCTTGTATATCAACATTTCATTCCAGCATTGTGAAATTATGACTCAAATTTTGTGGTTAATTTGATATTTGCAAATGTTTCTTCAGAAAGTGGGTGCTCAGCAAATAGACTCTTCTGAATGAAGAGTGGTATTAATTCCATTCCTGCATTCTATGTGGGATCCAAAGATGGACTTCAGCCATTTCTAAATATGGAAGGAGATCACACTTTTTACTGTAATATAAAGTTGATGAAATTCATACTGTAATCCATTAAAGGCTGGTCTGAACCATCAAATTCATTTCAATTATTATACCAAATAATTCAAATCCAGTTCTCCATAAGGGAAATGTAAATACATTAAGTCAGTCATGACCTCCAGCTCTTTGTTGTGTTGTTAAGAGATCTCAAAAATTATTAAAAAGAATATATGACAATTTTACCAATGACAATTAATTTGAATAACTGGTTAAAGATCATTACAGCTATTTTGTAAGTTTTTGCAGTTCTTCATTTTACACAGCAGACAGTAAATATTTCATATGTTTTTTTGTTTGCTCCTATTGATTTCTTTTTTTGTTTCTGAAAAGACAGGGGCTCTTGGTTAACATTTTACACGAGTATCTTTAATTACAGTGTTCTGATCAAGATGCAATTATTCTGTGTATTAATGCAAATATGATTTTCTGACATTTAACTTTGTGCACTAGTTAAGTTAAAGCAGCTATTTATTTTCAATTGCATGATACACATAATGCCAGGAAATCTGAATCACATGCAAGTTCAAGACTCATTAAATGTTCAGGAATGGAGAGTAATTCAAGGTGGTACTGTACACTCTTTCAACAGAAAATTCAGGACATAAGGACTTTAAGAGAATAATTTAGATATAATTTCCAAACTTCAGATCATCCAGGACATAAATCCTGAACAGTTACTAGGCTGATAATTATTGAGAGCATGCTATTATGAATGCTGGAGATTCATTTAGAATACGTGAAGGTCAGAGAAATACAGAATTATATATACTCATTGAAATAAGTTTTTTTGGTCACTATGTAATATTTAAGAACACTTTTATCCTACTCCCAAAATACCTGCCGATACTAGATTTATGATCTGGAAATTCCAGGATCCTCAAGGCCAATAAAAAAAAACAAACAAAGAATTAATCACCTGTAAGTCAGCAGCATATCTGTGTTCATGTTTTCCTATTTCTTTAGAAACTCAACAGTGCTGAGTTCTTACAAATATTTTAAGACTTTGTGGAGTTTATTTTTTCCTATGCATTTTATGTCAGTCTAGTTTATTTAGATCAAACTGCCCTCTTTCCATTCACTATCTCATAGAGCTGCTGAAATCAAGGATGATAATCCTGAAAGATTCATTTCCCTCCACTCCTTTCTTAATGGGAAAACAAAACAAAATCAAACCAAACCAAACCAAACCATCACCACCCCCCACCCCCCACAAACAAATTAAAAATTAATAAACAAAAGCCAACTAAACAAACAAACAAAAAAAAGGACAAAATAGTATAAATAAAACCCTTCCTGAGGATTTCGTATGTATGCAAACGTAGCACTTTTCTGGACTGTGTGGAAGGGATGTTCAAAATGAAGGAAAGCAGTACAAAGGAGGTGAGTCCCTGCATTGTGTGGCATATTGTTAATTTTTTTGCCTTCACATACCAGGAATTTGACTCAGAAGTTAACTTCAGTGACACCATCTACTCCAAAAAGAAGAAAAGTACTTCTAATTCCTCTTTTCTGCTCTCATCTTTACAATGAGAAGAAGAACAGAGCATACATTAGAATTTAGTTCAAAAGTAGTAGCTACAGTCCTCATGTCCCTGAGTTCAACAAAGGCTGCTAGAACTCTTAGTTCAATAGAAATTTGCACAAATAATGTAGTTCACTCACATTTCAAACTGGACAACAGTCTTTAATGTATAACTCTCTAAGGAGGTTCCCCTTTTGCAGTCTCCCAGCCTCCATGGCACCATGAAAAATTTTGGTGCCTTAAGAAAGATCATTATTTCTTTTATGCAGTTCTTTAGAACTGTGTCTGTTGGTTTTTCAAAAAGTATTGAGCTGAGCAGTAGGAGAATCAGTAGCATTTCTGTCTATACTAATGAATCAAAAGAATCCAAAGAACTTATCCCTGGTCTGGAATTCAATCATTTCTTCTATTGAAATTGAGAAGGTAGTCACTTGAACAGCATGGCCTGAGACATTTATGTGATATCCATATTTGGAAGTTAGAAGAGATTTACGTCTTTCTAAATAAGCAGTGGCCATTTTCACACACTTTAGAGAATAAGAGTTTAGTAGTTCCGACTTGAGCATTTCCAAGGCAGTCATGCCTTTTTTCCAGAGAACACTCAAACACAGTTTTAAATCACTAGTGGACTCTGACAGTCTAGGCCAGATGAAATTATCTGAAAAGAGAGTATGCAGCTTCCCAACGAGCAGTGTGGCACAATTAATTTGAAAAATATTATGGAATACTTAGAGAACCCAAAATAGACAGTGACAGCCAAATGTGGTCCATCAAGTACAAGTATGTTTCCAAAGAGCAGACAAAAAGTATTTGACAAAGTCTTGGAAATGGGAGAGAGGGTTTTCTTGATATATTGTCTTTATGAAAAAGGTTCCACCCATTATGAATTAATAGCAATTATTGCTATAGATATAATTTATTTATTTGTTTATTTATAGTCTCTCAGAATGCAAGGCTGTCTAACTAGTGTTAATTGCAGCATTGAGTTGGGGTTAGAAAGGGAGGTCAGGGCCCTGCTGAGACACAGGGCTAGGATAGAGCAAGTTCTGTAAACACCTGACACGAACATCAGATAAGGGGGACAGAGATGGCGAAAACCAGACATCACAACAGCCTGGAACAACATCTCAAGGTCTCCTAGAAGAGGAGGATGTGCCTGTCTGTGATGGGATGATGGCAACGACAGCCCAGCCCTCGAAGGGACGGGGCGGAGCAGAGGGTGGGCTTGGAGCAAGAGGGGCCAATCCGAGCTGTGTGACGGCTGTCACTCAGGAGGGGGATATAAGCCCGGGACAGCCATGGGATCGGGGAGCGGGGATTTGGAATGGAGCTGTAACCCTGCTCCCTGTGCAGAATAAACACACCTTTCTCATAACGGGGCCTACGGTTTCTGCAAGTCAGCATTAGGCGACTCTCTCTCATTCTCATAGCTGTCATTCCAGTAAAATAACTTAAATGAAGAACTTTTTTACATTAATATTTCTTATTTTTCAGAGACTGCTCTACAAACATACAAGCTAGAGAAGGTAGAATTAAATCACACCAAAGAAAATGATGAAGGCCAGAGTAGGAAGAGTAGGAAAGGTAGGATCTCTCATCCTACTTCTTTCTGGAAAGGACTTTCAGGGACTGAGGCCTAGAAGACTCTTCAGAAGTTGTCACACAGTGATCAGAGACAAAAAATAACCTGGAGGGCTATTAAAATGCCTGTTTAGGGAATGATATTTGCTTTAACTTTTATATCCTGCCTCAGGAATTGTTTTTAGCTGCATTTATATTCACAGATAAACCCATGACTATAAGTAGGATTTAAGGTTTAAATTGCTGTTTGATTATTGTGATTTAATTTTTTTTTTTTACTTTGCCTGTCTAATGCAATGAATCTTTCTGTCTTGCTTTAAGACAATATATTCTGGAGGGTGGGACCTACTGGGGGAAACTCCTCCCTCTAACTTATTATTCAAATTTGAAATCAAGAGGCTTTCAGGCAAAAATATAGAAAAAGGGGCAACAGCTTTTTACTAAATAGATACAAAGAGCAACGCAGAACGCAGTAACAACAACTCAGTAATAACAGAAACTTGCGCTCAGGAAATGCCGCTTTTCCTTTTGATGCAGTTGTAACTCTGGCCAGCGGGGGCGTGGGCACGCCCTCTGGAAGCAGAGCTGACTCACGCACACAACCAGCAGATGTGTTACCTGGCTGCTGTGCGGGGTGGTCTCGTGGTGCAGCAACTGCACATTCCGCAGGACCTGTAACAATGGTGGCCGCGACTCCGGGTGGCTGGTGGGCATTCCAGGAAGTGAAGGCAGCGGTTGTGGCTTATCCCTGGCTGAAGAAACAGCGGCATAGGTATTTCTTATGGCAGTGGCAGAGGCAGTCTGTGGCAGCAGGGATGTGTGTGGAGCTGGCAAAATAAGGACAGCAGGCAGAGGTGACATCAACTACAGTTTGCTGGGCTGGTGTGTACTGCTGAGAAACAGAGGATGTGGGAGATCCTGTGTGCTTGATGAAGCAGCTGCGTCTGGATGGGTCTATGCTCGGAGAAGCAAGAGCACAGATATCACGACAAAGGTCTTTACTATTCTTCTGCTCCCCCAATGAGAGTCTTCGGGAGTTCCCTTCTCCCTTGTCCCTCTGTCCACGCCCCGTCCCTGCACCTTCCCAGCTACAGTACACCTGAGTTAGCAACAGGGGAATTATTTGGGGTCTGGGAAATGCCCACAGGAGGTTGCAGAAATAGAGCTGAGGCCCTTCTGTCAGACACAAAGGTAACATGAGAAGTGTCCCTGTAAACACTGGACACGAACATCAGATAAGGAGGCAGAGAGACCGAGGACTAGACATCACAAGGGCTAACTGGAACAACATTTCAAGGTCCTCCCGGAGGAAATGTGTTTCCCTGCAGCAAGGCAATGGTGATGACAGCTCAGTCTCTTGACTGTGGAAGGTTTCTGGATCTGGGATGGGGCGGAAATGAGGAAGAGCCTCAAGACAGGGCCAATCAGCAATGAGTGATGCCTACCGCTGAGAAACAGTATATAACTCCAGGGGTAACATGGCTTCAGGGAGTGTGTCTTTGAAAGGAGCCTGTAACCTCCTCCCTGTGTACACAGAATAAACACACCATTATCATGATGAGGCCTACATTGTGAGTTCGGTTCCCGCACATCACACCCCTGGTGGGAGCAGTGCTCCCCATCCCCCTGAGCTGCCACTTGAGATGTAAGAAGAAAACTACGAGTAGGAATTCAAAGGGATATCAGTGTACCAAGCCTGAGTAATCAAGTTTTGATGGCTATCTTTTTCTCTTGAGCAGGAGAGGTATTTTTTCTTTAGCAGAGGTTTGTGTCTTTTCTAATTTGTCCCTTCATCCAAAGTGGTGGTGTTGCTATGGAAAAATTCTTTCACATAATTTAACCCTATAACACTTTCAAAATGTCTTTGAATTTTGCAGTGTGACCTTATTTTAAAACTTTTACCTATTCTTTTTTCCAGCACTTTCTGTTGCATACTATTCTATGTCTTATACTGAGGAAACTTCCCAAGTGGCTGGAGAATACATTTTTATACATTTAAGCTGAAGAAAATCTTAATTGATTTGCAGAACAAAACTCCAGAACTCATGAAATTATGAAACAGGTAGGTTTAATAGCAGCGCTGGGAGGCAAGAGGGATAATTTGTGCCAAACTTGCCTCCTGACTGCTTCCAAGCACTCTCTAAAATGTTACAAAACTGTATGTTCTGAGAACATGCAGTGTTAATGCAGATTGGTTCTGGGAACTCACCAACACAAGGCCCTCCCAGTCCCTGCCCTGTCTCTGCCCAAACTCCACCTTAGGATTCCCTTCTGGGAGTGTGTCTTTGACTTTTTGTTTGGTAGATGAGGCCATAGTCAGCCCCATCTCCAACAACCTGTTAACAATCTTTGGTTTATGGATGTGGATTCTTTGTTGATTAGTGTTCAGAGTCAATCTTGTTCTCATTGTTCAGTCAGAATCCATTGTTCTCAACTCATAATCCATTACATGAGAGATGGGATAAACCACCACAATTATGTTTTCCTTGCTTTTAAAGAAATATCCTCTGATAAATTTCTGATGGATTTCTGATGGAAGTCCCTATCTGTTGGTGCATATACCTGGGAGTCCTTTCCAGGTTTGATCCCTCAGTCACATAAACACATGTGATGAAGTTAATTCAACTAAATACAGGCTCTTTTTCTACCTGAGACACATAGAGCTGGCATGTTGTATTGGGTCTGTCTGAGATGGAGCACATTTCCCCATAAAGCAGCCCTCACAGTGCTGTGCTGTGCTGTGCATTGGTGGCTGGAATGGTGCTGATAACACACCAGTGTTTTGACTACTGCTGAGCACAGTACTGGGACTGTAGTGTCCCTTCCTCAACTGAGGGCAAGATTCTGGGAGGGGACACAAGTGGGCCAGCTGACCCAAACTGACCAAAGGGATAGTCCATACCATATGACGTCAGCTCAGGTATAAAGCTAGGGAGAAACAGGAAGTTAGGAGGCATCCACAGTCTCCCATGGTGACGCACCAAGAAAACCACTACACATGTTGAAGCCCTACTTCTCTGGATGTGGCCGGTCATCACTATGGATGGGAAGTAGAGATTAGATTAGTGCTTCACTTTTGCGCTTTGCTTTTCTTTGCTTTCGCTTTTGCTTTTAGCAAACTGCCTTATCCCAACCCACTGTTTACCATCTCACTCTTTTCCCCTGCCTGGCTGAGGGGGATGAAGAGGGGGTTGAAGCAACTGTGGGCACCTGGTGGCCAGCCAAGGTTAACCCATTACACATGTATACCAAAGAACTCTAGTAAGCCACATCAATCTCTAGCACATAGGATTAATTTGGTTAAATGAAGACAACTACATCTTAACTGACCTTCAAAAGCTCCCTTATTTAGCCTTTTGGAAGAAGTGGGCACTTTTAAATCCTAATTCATTACATTCTCAGGTAGACACATAGATCAACTTAGTAATCCAGCTAAGAACATCCTGAGAGTGGTTTTGGTTTGTTGCATTTTTTCTCCCTCAATTTATTTTAAAGAAGCCGCATATCACAGGCTTCTTTGTCCTCTCTGCATGCCTGCATCTGTAAATAGGACAAACTCCAGCTCCAGCTTCTGGAGCTGGTTCTTTAACACAAGGACATCAAGTGCCACCAAGTGCAATTTATTATTTGCAGATCATGGAACTAATAGATGTTGACAATTTTGTCAGACACCTTACAGGAAATAAGACAAAATTTTAAACGTTCCAAGTGTTTAACCAAAAAGAATAAATATATAATTAGAATGCTATCACAATTCAGATGTTCCAATATTTTATTTCACAGCTACCATGACCTAACTGTTTCTGGTTTACTCCGAGAAACTTGAGTTCACAGATCATTGACAGCATGGCCTGCAACAGCCACTCAGAAAACATTATGCTTTTTATGATAAACTAGTTTACACATGAAGATATTAAAACACATTTGGGAGTGGAATAGGTACAGTTAGGACCAGCAAATGTGAAATAAAACCATGCAAATGGTTAAATTATTAAGTCAGGAAAAGAGAAATATTGGAAGGGGACTGAATCAGGTTATTGACACAATATAAAACATAAGGGGGGGAAAAAAGAAGAAACACCAGTTACTGTAATCTGTCTTGTCCCACAGTGTATTAAAATACCACAACATCATAATATAAAGTAAATAGAAGGTGAATATGCAGTGTTTTATAAAATATGCTTCTGCACCAAATAATCTCGGCAAAAAGAGTTAGTACTGCAGAAAGTCATTAGGGAATGCATTTCAATTGGGTCTTAAAAGGAAAGATAGATAATTTTATACCCATTAAAAACACTTGTATCTATTATAGCTAAGATAATGATAAGGCTAACGAGATCAGTTGTTGTAGGGTATATTCTGATACCATGCTGCAGTCAGGAAGGAATTATTTGTATCTTGTGTATACTATAATTAAATGCAGCAGGTTACGTGTCCTGTGGAGGAAGCGTCTGCTAAAACATTAGGTGAGGCTGTACTAAAATCACTCCTTTGCATAGTGACTGTGATCTAGAATAACCAGTCTTAGCAGTGACATCTAAATTTAGTTATGGGTGAGGCAGTTAAACACATTAGTGAGAATAAAAGTGTAGAGTATTTTTTCTTGAAAAAATGCACTACTTTACTTAAAAAACTGTTAAGAGAAAAATTCTTTTAATTTTTTTTTGGTTGACTTTTATGTCTTAAATTTAGACTTTTACATAAAACTTGTAGAAAAACAGTAAAGTGTAAAGTAGCTATGGAAAAGGCACATAAAGCAGGATGGATTTCAGGCCTATATACATTTTTGGCTTATGCTCATTATCAAACCATGATTTCCTGGGATTTCTTATAAATATGGCAAAAGAAAGATTAGCATAAAAATGCGATGTTGATAACATGCAAAAAATCTCAAAACTGAATTGATGCTGAATGGTAGGATTTCCACACACTTTTTTTTTAGATAAGTTGTGTTGTAAGTCAAATTCTAGAAATCCTGCTAATTTATCCTTTTAACTGAAGTAGATTTACAAATTGTCAAACTTGTAACTATTCCTGTTAATTAGTTTTTCTTTTTCTCTCACTGCTGAGAAATAAACTATTTTTACCACTTTCAGGATAAAAAAGAAAAACAGTAATCCCCAATTTCTTGCAATTTTGTAAAGTTCAATAGCTGTACAGACACAATCATCCAGAAAATGATTAGTACATTTCTCTAGTACATGTAAGATTGTTCTTGACTTGCTATTGGTCTGCAGAATAACAATAAGCTTTTTGCCAAAGTTAAAAATAAAAAAAAAAATAAAAAAAAAGAAAAAGAAAAAAGTGATCTGTCTTTTTACAACTGGAGAAACTGAAGCACAAGGTGATGAAATGACTTGCCGAGGTCATCAAACAGACCCATGTTGGGAACGTTCCTAGAGGTTAGGCCTCCTGCATCATATCCTCTGGGATATGCACTTAAAGAGTTTTCATTGATCATAAGATAAAGTTGTCCTATTGAACATGAAATTTCAACCCTGTGTTGAAAAGTAGACATCTGTAAAAACATATGTATTTCATTGCATATAATGTTCAATAACATTAGATATACAAGAATGGGTACAATTACCAGAGCAGAGAAGTTAAAATTATCTCCCTAGAGGCGGTTTCATGGTCTGTGAAGAGGGTGACGTAGAACAAGTATTTAGGCAACTATTTAAAATTCTTCGTCTTGCAAAGTAAGTCAGCAGTTACTTTGCTTATACAAGTTACTATGCTTGTATATATTCTGTGTCACTTAGGCAATATATGTGGAAAATATAGTGAGTCAAACTGGGAGTTCTCCTTTGCAAGAAGAAACATGAGAATCAGAATATATGTGCAACACATATTCCTTTTTCTGAACAGCTCCATAAATATGGATCTATTTAAAACCATAAGGAGAAAGCTTAGCCCAGATCAGCTTCAACTCAAACTTATGTTCCATGTACTGGGCATGTCAGGATGAAAATATTTCTGTGGGAGAAGCTTCTCTACCTCTGTAATAAGGCTCTTAAATACAAAGTATTTTCTATTTTCTTCTTGGGGATGGGGTGGGGGAGATCTGTTTCTTCTATTCATGTACTCAAATTATTTGGCAATACACAAATGTACATGAAAATATGCAGACTGGAGTTAATATTTGACTCCACTTACACATTGTGTAACCACTGATCACAGTAGGATCACAGTGTGACGTAACGTGACACTGTGATCACCCCTAAAGCAAATAGATGTTGCAAACATATGTAGCCAGAAAAGGAAAAACCAGAAGCAGTCAAATCTACACAGGGAAAAATGTCACCTAAAATTCTGAATGGAATAGAGTAGATAAAGGAGACTGACCAGAGGTGCTTGATGCTCTTCCAGCTTCCTTAAAAATTTCATTTATCCTCCTGATGCCCCTCAAAAAGATGGGAGTCACAGTTAGGTTTTGTGTCATACCTGCCACTCCTTTGTGAATATTTTATACACTGTATGACATCCAAAAAGACACCAGTCACCCGTGTTAGGCACGTGAATTGCTTCTCAGATATCTGTGCAGAGCCCTGGAGAACACGCAGTCAAAATATATGGAGCAAAAAAATCTATCTACATTTAATGTGGAGTTCAGTAAGTAAAGCTGCATCTAAATTGCTTGATAAGTGTCTCTGTGGCAGGTTGGCAAGTCCTGGTCCCCTTATCATTCAAGTCAGAGACCTGTTAGCAGTGTAGTAGCAGCTTTCCAGCCTGCACACCTGCGTTGAGTTTCCATAAAAGAAATTGTTCATTTCTTCAAAGGAATATATTTCTAAATTTAAGCCTTTTCCAGGGAAGGTTTGGGCAAAATGTCTTTTTACTTCATGCTAAGTATGTGGCAACTGAAGTAGACTTCATAATCTGGTTCGATTTTTAAGAAAACTGCAGGAAAAAGGTGAACATTAAGACTTGCCTGTGTGTAACATGCATGAAATTGGTATTCATTATCCTAGAATGTCTGCTGCACAAAAAGACACTGATCTAATATGTGTCAGGCCATAATACAGAGAATGGAAGATTGCTTGTGCTTTCCTCTTCATGGCTGCTTTCTCAGTACTTTCAATCAGATTTTCTGGCAGCAACTTAGGCAGCAATAAAAGTATAACACAAATTTCTCTTCATTTCAAACTGTTACAATGACAGATTAAAATTCCATACTTTGTCAGCAGTCAAATAAAGCAGATAAACCTAGGTAGTGTGAAAATACTGCAAGGCCTGTGAACATAAGACGGAGTAAAGGATAATATACATATTCTAAATAAAGGTAATTCATCAGTTAACTGCTACAAGTCTTATGCAATCATTAATTTCAGGTTGTTTAGACAAATCACAAACTTCAATATATTTTCGAGCATGCAATTTCAAGACAAATAAGAAATTATGAAATTTAAATGAAGTCTATTAGGCCTAGTTAAGGTTAATTTATAGATTTAGTACACAATGTCTAAAATGTACCAAGAAATAATTAATCAAATAATAATGAATCCAATTCATATTATAAGGTGCTATTTTTATTCTAAATTTCTAGTGCAGTTGATCTTGAATCCTAACAGGAAGTTGTGCTTCCTTTGTATGTCTTCATTAATCATTAAGTCCAGATTTATCCAAAATAATGAAAGACCATCAATCAGAAGTACAGCAGGGTTCGACCGTTGACAGGCATATAAACAACTATTTAATTACTTAAATGCCAATTATAAGATTTTTTACTATAGATTGACATTATACTGTGAAATTTTTTTCATTTTTTCCATATGCAGACATAAAATATCACAGGAAAAACAATTAAAAAAAGAAGGAAAAAAAAAAGACAAAAGAAAAAAGAATGAAAAAGAATGTGCTTAAAACTAAACTTCTTTTAATTTGCATTGAAATCCCTTGATGGTATAAACACAGATAATGTGTAATCCTTTTTTTGATTTACAATTTTTATGTTATCCTAACAAAATTATAAAACAATAATCATCATTGTATATAAGTCATACTGTTATTTTAAGCTTCATTCTCTGTGAAAGTCTTTATCATGTGGGCTGCAAAAAAATAATGCATTATCTGAAAAACTTTATTCTTGGCATACCTGCATTCTTTCTTAGAGCACAGTTCATATTAGGACAAGCTATGTTACAGAGTTGACTAAATTTTCTGATCTCAGTACTAGCACAAACTGAGAATGACAATTCTTTTTTTTTTTTTTTTTTTAAATATTTAACACTAGACTAAAAACTAGATAGCTTGTTTGTTTGTTTTTCAACAAAAATGCGTCCAACTACATGTTTATAAAGAACAAGAAATCGGTTTAACTGTATCTCCTTCTGGTTCTCTTCCTCTCTTCCATAAATTGGTTTCTGTCTTTTCCTCATCATTTGGTCATAAATGACTGGAAATTTTGGGAACTGAAGGTTTCGTTTTATATTATTTCCCCATGCTGTTTTTCCCCCATCTATGTTACATCTCAAATGAAAGAATGTATTATAAAGAAATAAACTGAGATGAAAATATTCAAGTTAGTGGTGAGTCTCTACCTTTTAATACCAAATAAACCATGCAAACAGTAGATAGGTTTTTAAAAAAGCTTTTCAGTAATTTATAGTGTTTCAAGTTCTAAAAAATGTTCTCTCAAAAAGTACTTAATGTAAAATAATCAACTGATCACATAGGTATAAGAAGAGAAAATCTTTGATACTTATTCACTCTAACAATTTATTTGGTGAATTTTTCCATTGAATTTTCCAATTCCTTTAAAAGTTCTGTTTTCCCCTAGAGATTAAAAACTTGAGACATACTGAGTAGTTTATCTGCTTAAGTTTTTAAATATTATAACAGGTAGGAGTGATACAGCATGGGAAATGAGCTCTTCCAGTTTATTCCAACACTTTATGGCAAGTTATATACAGTCTGTCTGTTGCTGTTTACCCAGAAGTTTTGGACTAACTTCAACAGCTCGCTTCTGACAACATAACATGCAGATCACTTCTGAACTAAAATCACCTATGGGTGATTCCTTCCTTAAGAATAAAATATCTTCATGATACCAGTTTCCCAAGGTTCACTTGGGAAGGCAAAATTTTCTCATTTCCTAATATTTATATGTAAAGTTTATTTGAATTTCCTTTCTCTTCATTAATCTCAAAATGTAACAGAAGGATTTCTTTTTATCAGGATGCAGCAGGCATTAATAAGCTATTTCCTTTTTTTTGCATATTGAAATTCTAAAGCACATCTAACCATGGCTCAGCATTTCCTTTGAAATGGCAGAAGCTTGTTTTTGTTTATGATCTGTCTCAAGTCTGTATAACAGGCTGTCCAGGCCATACAACAGTTTGTTTTCCAGTCTGTTTAGACGATGTAGTGTTATCTGCAGTTGTTTGTTTATTTGTATTTCATCTTCAGGAGAATCTGGTATGCACCAGACAGCTCTGTTCTGATAAAAATATTATATTGCAGCCTGGCATTTCTATCTTAGTTTCTTCTTAAGCTTTGATTTTCTTTGTTTCACAAAAACTAAAAGAAGACTGGCCCAGTCTTAACATTACTTTAGTGTTATGCATGCAATGCTTCTTACTATTTACAAGCTTGTTATTTTAGAATGTTGCTACAGAGAATACCTTTAGCAGGTTAGTTATTTCCTCCAATACCACAGTTGTATATAAGGACCCTTGTTTCATATTTAAAAACAAACATTGTTCAACTGTTCACAATATTAATACTGTTAATCAACATTATAAACATCTGCTAAAAACTAGCTAGGGATAGAACTATTTTAGTCAATCTTTGTTTGTTTTTTGTGCAATGACAGTATTTGCATTGGGAAAAACAAATAAAACAAAAAGACTTCAAAAGGCTCTTTATCTACAAAAACAACCAAAGGAAAAAAAACCCCAAACAACAAACACCAACACTTAAATGAGGTTCAAATATTTGAGAAATTAAAGTAATATCTTATTGGACCTGATTTCCTTTTATGACAAGCAAACTCACCTAGCTGATCAAGGGAAGCCAGTTGAGGTAACCATTTTGGATTCCAGTAAAGCTTTCAATATTGTCTCTCATAGGATCCTTCTGGACAAAATGTCCAGCATACAGCTGGATAAACACATCATGTGGTGGGTGAGCAATTGGCTCATGGATTAGCACAAAGGGTACTAGTGAATGGGGTAACATCAGACTGGTGACCTGTCACTAGTGGAGTTCCACAGGGCTCCATCTTAGACCGTGTGCTCTTCAACATCTTCATAAATGACTTGGATGCAGGAGTGCAAGGGATACTAAGCAAGTTTGCCAATGCCACAAATCTCGGAGGAGCTGTTGACTCCCTCAAAAGCAAAGAGGCCTTCCAGAGAGACCTGGACAAATTAGAGCACTGGGCAATCACCAACCATATGAAGTTCAACAAGGAAAGGTGCTGGATTCTGTACTTGGATGGGTGCACCCCTGGATTTAGGTACAGACTGGGGAATGAGATGCTGGAAAGCAGTGCCACAGAAAGGGACCTGGGGTTCCTGGTTGATGGCAAGTTGAGTGAGCAGTGCCCTGGCAGCCAGGAGAGCCAATCATGTCCTGGGGGGTGTCATGCAAAGCATCACCAGCCAGTCGAGGGAGGTGATTGTCCTGCTCTGCTCTGCACTGGTGCAGCCTCGCCTTGAATATTGTGTGCAGTTTTGGGCAACGCAATGTAAGAAAGATATTAAGCTGTTAGAGAGTATCCAAAGGACAGCAACGAAGATAGTGAAGAGCCTTGAGGGGAAGCCGTATGAGGACTGTCTGAGATCACTTTGTCTGTTCAGCCTGGAGAAGAAAAGACTGAGTGGGCATATCATCACAGTCTACAGCTTCCTTGTGAAGGAGAGAAAAGAGACAGGCACTGATCTCTTCTCTGTGGTGACAAGTGACCTTTGCAAATGGTCTGAAGTTGTATCAGAGGGGGTATGTTTTGATATTAGAAAAAGGTTCTTCACTCAGTGGGTGGTTGGGTACTGGAACAGGCTCCTCAGAGAATTGGTCACAGAACCAAGTCTGACAGTTCAAGAAGCATTTGAATGATATTCTCAGGCACATG
The DNA here is from genome assembly GCA_013399895.1 of Serilophus lunatus. Taxonomy (NCBI): domain Eukaryota; kingdom Metazoa; phylum Chordata; class Aves; order Passeriformes; family Eurylaimidae; genus Serilophus; species Serilophus lunatus. Next base: position 84,572 of record VXBA01004951.1, read on the forward strand.
GTGTGACTTTTGGAGATGGTCCTGTGCAGGGCTAAGCATTGAACTTGATGATCCTTGTGGATCCTTTCCAACTCAATATATTCTGTGATTTTGTGATTCTAGTTTATAAATTATTCATTTAGACCTGATGAAATTTACCCTGAGATACAACATGTGAAGCCGTAAAAAATATTAATGCAGGACAGTTAAGTTTCCAGATTCTTTACAGGATGAACACAAATGTTACTAGAATATTATAGGACTATCATTATACTTTCGAACTCAGAAAATTTCTGGGACAGACTATCTGATGGTAAGGATACAGAAGAGAGCAAAAGGCTAAGTAAAAATCAACAGAGATTTGTCAAGGGTGAATTATGTAATTGCAAAGAAACTTCAATCTGTAGTAAAGGAGAAAAATGATTTGTTGTCACATACCATAATGTAAGTAATGTATGTAACACTGCCACACAACATGTTCTCAATACAAAATTACTGAAAATTCATCTAGATCAAAATATTGTGAGTTACATGTAAAATTAGCTGGAGGTTTATACTGAAAAACTATTTATTCTGGTGGGATGTCAAAACAGAAAGTTGTGTCAAGTGATTTTCCTCAGAATTCTGTTATGAAATTGGTATTATTTAATATTTTAATTAATTGTATGGACAGTAAAATAGAGGCAATATTTATTAAATTTACAAATGATACAAGACTCAGAACAGATGGAAACACATTGAAGCACAGGGTTAGAATTCAAAATGATTTACAGAGAAGAATACAAAAAAAAAATTGCAATTCAAACTGAGACAAGAGAAAAATATTACTTTAAAGTAGATATGAATAACCACATGTGAAACACTGAAATCAATGAGTTAGATGGAAGTGCTGCTGAAAAATGCCGAAGTAGTGTCTGGCTTAGCTACTCATAGTGAGTGTCTAGCATGGTCTGATAAACTCCATGGTATTGTGCCTGCTTTCTAGTGGCCCCTCCAGAAAAATATGTTACTGTTGGCCTTGTGTCATACTCTGAGGTCACATCTGCATTTCTCAGGTGTGCTGAACCATCTCAAAAGGCCCTTGCATCTGTGTATGTGGGTAATAGAACTGAGTCTGAAATAAATGCAGTCAGTGGAGCCCAGAGGGCTATTCAGCTCACCTAAAAGTAAATGTATACACACTGTCAAATAAGTAGCTCTCTAGGCTACACTGGGCTTGATTCATTGACCTCCAGATTCCATTTTAGGAAAGTACGTTTTTCATTTGTGTTGTGTCTTTCAGACCCATTGGGTACTTGAGATGATGTTAGGCACCTATATATGGGCAGCTAAATCAAGCCTTACATTTCCAAGGGCTCTTATGGATTCACATGACTTTGTCTATAAATACAGCATTTCAGCTCTGTGTGTGTGACAGACACATTTAGACATTTAGGTTTGTGCAGCTTGAGAAGAATTCCATCCTGACAGGATGAAAAGATTCCATTTGGCCACCTCATCAGGACTGACAAAATGTATAAGAACAGAAGAATCTAGAGAAATTTGATATAATTAAAAAATCATTCCTGAAATATAAGAAATGTTGCAAATGAAGGCTGATTTCTGTGTCCAAGAAGAAAGGACAAGAAGTACTGCTCCTAAACTGTAGAAAGTTACATTTAGTTTAGGCAAAACTTTTGATCTGTACAAAGGGTGACATTTGTAACAGAATCACAAAATCACAGAATTCGAGGTTGGAAAAGACCATAGTGATCACTGAGTCCAATCTATTACCTAAACTATTGCCAACCTATTACCCAACACCATCTCAACATTTAGGTCATGGTACTAAGTACATCATCCAAGCTTTTCTTAAACACATCCAGGGACAGTGACTCTACTACCTCCCTGAGCAGCCCATTCTAGTGCGAAATCACTCTTTCTCCCCTGACACAGCTTAAGACTCTGTCCTCTTGTTCTGTCACTGGTAGCCTGAGAGAAGAAACTGACACCCATCTGGTTACAACCTCCACTCAGGTGATTGTAGAGAGCATTAAGGTCTGCTCTGAGCCTCCTGTTCTCCAGGCAAAACACCCCCAGCTCCCTCAGTCACTCCCTATAGGTCTTGGGCTCCAATCCCTTTGCCAACCTCATCGTATTTCTCTGGACACATCGAATCAACTCAACATCTTTCTTAAACTGTGGGGCCCAGAAATGGACACAGTGCTCAAGGTGCAGCCTAACTAGTGCTGAGTCCAGGGGAATGTCTTGGAATGCTATGGAATTTCTATCAGTGGATGTTTCCTACAACAAGTTAGAGCTATAACAAAGATTAAATATTTAAGTCTAATTTATCCTGTATAAAGGACAAACAGACCTCTCAAAACAAATTTCAATTTGATTCTGTGATTCTATAATCTTGAAAACATAATTAGGATCATTTCTCTTCTTTCATTCTTTGGTCTTGATATTTTTGACATTTAAGTTATCATAATTTAGGGGTTTTTTACCATTCAAACTTAAATATGTGTGGTAGTTTGAGCCACTATACAACTAGAGGGCACACAACAGTGATGAAAGACTAAATAGAGATGCTACAGCAAACATAGGTTTATTTTTCTAGGGCTCTAAAGACCTCATAGGATCCCTAGTCACTAGGCAAAAAACATACATAATATATATAAAACCTGGCAATGTTAACGTGATAAAACAAAAAAAATACAAACTGCTCCTCCAAGCCAGCTGATTGGCTGAGAAGCAGGGGGAAGGAAGGGAAAGCCACCTCGATGATGGTACACTCCTGGCCCTCAAAGCCCCTGCAAGATAAAGGTGGTGAAAAGCACCCTCTCCCATCCAGAGACACCCAAGAGGAAAGCTGTCGCTTGTGGTTTCACTGGGTTGTCTCCAGGTGCCACAGTTGGAGCTCCGATGGCGCTGCGCTGCTGCCTGTGCCAATGAAGGTGAGAGGAAGCAAGCCATGCGGTCCAGGAGCCAGAAGGAGGGGAGCCATGCCTCTCTCAGCTCAGGAGGAAGCCAAAGGAGATGGGGACTTCCACATTCAGGCTTTTTATGCCCTGGAAGTCCCGCAGGAATTTGGCGTCTTTTTCTTGGCCAGGCTGTCCCACAATTGGCCAGTGGAGTTGGGCTCTGTCTTTTTCCCATGATCTTCACACGATGCTGCCTCTTTGCCACCCACACCACCCGGAGCTCTCCCTATGCAGCCACTGGGAAGAGGGGTTCGCTTCTAGCACGAGCAGTCATGGTATATCCCTGCATCACTCCATGGTGGAACACACATCCCCCTTTGCCTGGTCCTGCAGGCACACTGTGGGAGCACCAGTTCCGTTTGCTGTGTTGCTCCACTGCCTCTCCCCAGCCCCTGCCCAGGACACGGAGAGCGAAGGCAGGGGAGAAGCTCTGAAGATGCTGACACTGGAATCTCGGCTTTTCCTTCATGTTTCCAAAAAAACAGGTTTTATGAATAACCAAACAAGTAAACAATCCAAACATTTCCCTTCCCCCCAAAACCCCCATTTTCAAACCCATAACAATGTGACAAATGATACCTCTTACAGCTGTAATTATGGGATGGTTATAGCCAAACAGTATTTTACAACTCTCTGCTTTAATGAGTTTGACAAAGGAAGAATCTAACCATCAGTGCTGGGAGCAGGGGATGCCACAGGGATCAGATCTTCCACATTTTATGGGAGTAATTGTGGCTGCACAGATATTTTCAAACCATGCAAAAGAGGAAATAACCAAAGTTAAGCCTACAAAAAAAGTAGATGTTGTAAGGACTGACCTAACTTAGGCTTTCTTAATGCCTAAGTGTGAATAACTGAAAAAATACATTTAGAATTACTCAATTGGATAAATTCAGAGAAAGACAACAGGAAATGCATGACAACAATGTTATTCTAAGAACATTAAAGATAAGAGACCTCCATAGGAGGTACAGATAGAAAAATAAAAGAAAGTACAGGACACAATTTTCCACTGTAATTATTTTTTTACAAGCATTTATATTAAATCATGCCCAAATTGGGAAAATTTTTAGCTTTTACTATCTCACTTCCCATCTAATGAATTTATTTTCCACTGTTATTTTTCCCTTTCTTCCTTGAATTCACCAGTGTGCTCACCAGTGGGTTCACTGCAACACCAGTGCATCAAGGGTACATTTCTGCCCATGGAAAACTGATAGGACATTACGGTTTTGCACTGAGATGCTAACATTGGTGTAGTGGTTTAACCCGGGCTGAGTGCCAAAGGCTCACTACAGCCACCTTCTCACTCCCCCCTTGCCCAGCTATAGAGGAGAGAGAATATAACGAGAGGTTTCGTTATTCATGATAAGGACTACAACAAATTCTTTCTTAATCACCGTCACAGGCAAAACAAGACTCCATGTGGGAATGATAGTCAAATTTATTACTAACAAGATCAGAGCTAAGAGTGAGAGATAATAAGAGACACCTTTTACCCCCCACCCCCTCCTTCTTACATCCAGCCTATTCTCCCGCAGCAGTCAAGGGAAAAAGGCGAGGTGGGGGGGAG
>VXBA01004951.1:89275-99960 GCA_013399895.1 Serilophus lunatus
TGCTCCGGCGTGGCTCCTTCCCGGGCTACAGGTGGATCTCTGCATTCCTGTGGTCCTCCATGGGCTGCAGGGGCACAGCTGCTTCACCATGGTCTTCCCCATGGGCTGCAGCTGGATCTCAGCTCCGGCGCCAGGAGCATCTCCTCCCCCTCCTTCTGCACTGACCTTGGTGTCTGCGTTGTTGTTCACAGGCTCTCACCCTGCTCCTCTCCGGCAGCCACCTTCATTCCCCTACTAACTTTTTTTTTTTCTTCCTTCTTAAATCTGTTATCACAGAGGCGTTCTGTCAACCACTGATTGGCCCGGCCTTGGCCAGCAGCGGGCCCAGCCTGGGCATGGGGGAAACTTCCAGTAGCTTCTCGAAGAAGCCTCTCCCTCAGCCCCCCCCCACTGCTACCAAAACCTGGCCACAGAAAAACCAATACAATTGGCTCATTACAGGGATGTAGTCCGGTGTATGTGAAAAGGTTGACTGTGTGGTAAAGACTACACTGTATGAGAAAGCAAATCAGCATGTCTGAAGATGCCTGATTTGGAGGCCACATAGTTTAGTCTTATATCCTGGAGAGTATATTTAGGACATTAGGTACTCTATTCCACCATTCCAAAATCAAAAAATTCACCCAACAAACAACAGCTGCACTTTGGGCCAAGTTTTGATGGTTCTTGCTGTTTTTTCTATTAACTCTTTGTTGTCAGACTTATCACTCTTTTCCTGTGATCACTTATTCTTCTCCAGTTTCTTCTCCATCAGGTGTCTTCATTTGTAGCCCTCTGTGTTGCCTCAGGCAGGGTCCTTAAGAGGACCACAGACAATTTCTGAGTGGCTCAAATTAATATTTCTTCATCCTCAAATAAAATTTTCAACTTCCTTTTCTAGACCAAGTATGAAAATTTGTCTGTTCTGGGAAAAAAAAAAAAAAAAAAAAAAAGGCTGAACAGTAGCTGACATTCAGCAGAACAGTCTAGTATCATTGCCAAGAATCAGCTGTCTGCTTAAAAAAAATCCTCAACTATGTGTAAAAATGTTGTGTTGCCTGCAGGGGCGAGATAAAAAATGAAACAAACACTTAGTGTGCAGAGGTGAAGGGATAGCACAGCTTTTCTGGCAACGTCCGATGATCCAAAGAGAGAAATCATAAAAATCTTCTCATTTTTATAAACTTCTAAATGCCCACCCATCATACTATCGAACTAAAGTCCATCTTCCTACTGATGCCATAAGGGCCTCAGATAAAAAATTGAGAAACACAGAGTGAAGGGGAGAAGCAGCTTTACTGGTCAAAGGCCGATGATCCAAAGAGGAAAATCATAAAAATCTTCCCATTTTTATAACATCTAGAATGCCCATCCCCCATACTATCCAATTAAAGTCTATCTTACTTCTATGTTCCCCTAACATCCAACAGAATTGTCCCTTACTACTTGAACCCACCTATGTCCAGCCCCTAGTAGGCCTGGAAGCCTAACTCTGTGTTTTGTCTTGTACCCCACTCATCTGTACACAAGAATGCAAACACACTGGAGCACAGGCTCTTCTAGCCCTTAATATTCCAAGTTATCCAGCTACCTAGCTAAACTGAATTCTCCAAAATATTAAGCATACCCCTTAAGGCATCGCTACTATGTCCCTTAAGCATCCAACAGGATGGTCCCTTATTACTTGCCCCCTCCCAGGCCTACCTCCTTGGTAGGCCTAAGAAGCCTGGCTCTATGTTTTATCTTCTACCCCACTTATTTATATAGAAGAATACAAACACACTGGAACACAGGCTCTTATGGCCCTTAATATTCCAAGTTACCCAGCTACCTAGCTAAAGTGAATTCTCAAAATCTTAAATATACCCCTTAAGGCATAAGTTGTGGTTTAGGAATGGTATTCTCCCATTTACTGTTCTTACTGAAACCACACCAAACCACTGTGCTGCTCATTCACTCCTGCTCCTTCTTCCCTTCCCCTGCAGCAGGTCTGGAGAGGAGAATTGGAGGTACAAAAGGAAAAGATCCTGGGTTGAGATAAGATCAATTTACTTTAAACAGCAATGAGATAAGAAAAAAATCTGTAACAGCAACAATATTAATAACAAAAGTGTAGGAGAGAGGTGAGCAATTCACATGCAAATGCTCACCAAATAGCCTAACAATACCTGACCTCCTTCACTCTACAAGATCCAAAGGGAGCCCTTCCCCCACCCTCAGAAAATGAAGTGAGGTGGTATAGAATAATCTCAAGATCCTAGTAATACCACCTACTGGCTACTGCAAAAATTAACACTGTCCTGGCCAGAACCAGAACAATTATTTTGTGCCAGATGCTAACAATTTATTATATCTTAGGTATTAACACAGACAACAACCAGAGCACCACCTTATAGGACTTTGTATCGTTTTTCAAAATCCTGTTTATAACATGCAATATTCCTATGGTTTAGTTAAGATTTACAGGAATATCTGGCATTATTACAGAACTTGCCCCACCTTCTAAAAGGGAACCTTTAGAATTCCCTTTGGTACAATAATTTTGAAAGCTGTATTATTGTTTCGGATTAATTAGTTGTCTATTATGCCAAAGATGAGCATGGTTTGCTCAAGACTGCCTTTTCTTGTTTGAACATGTCGCTGTCATTTGATTTCTTAATGGAATCATCATCTGCCTCTGAAGCAAGATCCCTTCTGAATCAATAGCTTCACAGTCTGACTCTGTCTCTTCCAAGTATTTGCTAAACTGTAGCTGCTAAGGAATGTAGGCTCACTGAGCTGAGCATCTGCCAGGAGCTATTTGGCATACGGTCAGGATGAGACTGCTACAGAGGCAACATCAACAGACAAACCAACTTCTGCAGTAAATGTGTGTCCCTTGCCTTATTTATATGCTATCTCTCTCTGTGTGAATTTTATATGCAATCTGGTCAGCAAAAGTAGAGAGAGGCATTTCCCTGTTGTATGGTTCTTTGCTGAGATTCTTTCTCTGGCAGATCTTGGTGGATCTTCCCACAGACTTTGTTGTAAGTACCATGGCCATGTCTCCTTCAGATCAAAGAGAAAATTTCCAACTTCTGGCCTCCAAAGGCCCTATAGAGCACTCCAGTTAAGTACAAAGGTAGTCCTTTTTTCTGGGTGAGCAAAATGTGAGATGCTGTAAAGCATTTCCAGCAAGTTTACAATGTTAGTGAACCAACCCTTTTGCTATGCTGTTTTCCGCGTGGAATAGACAGAAAAATTGAATTTTAAAAGTACATGCAAATTCTATAGATGAGTTCAGCCACTGAGTGTATCATTTTCCTTATGATTAATATCATATAGGCACTTATTCTAATATTGATCTTCCTCCACAATCAAGGTTTAACTCTCCACAAGCCAAAATAACTGGGAAATGCTTTCCTTTTGTAATCATGGTGACCATTCTCTCTATCTCTATTTAAATACTCCTCCCACCATATAGTATTCTCTGTAAATTTTCAGCTGATCCAAGAAAAAAGCATATGAACATAACATATAAAATATTGAATACAATTTCTGATATAAAATTAAAGCAGTAATTACCTAACTATTGTTTCTACTCCATCTCTAGTTAGTTAGCAGAGGAACAGCTTCATTGTACTATTTTCCTATACTATAATTTCCCTACTTGAAATATTTAAATTGTGCAAAGGAGGTGATACCAGCTCTTCCGAAGAAAGGCAGAGAGCAACAATGAGAAGAGGCTTGGCATCTCTTTCTTTTTCAGAAGGAAAACATGATGGAGAAAGGCGAGAAAACTAGGAAAGAGAAAAGAGGACTATTCCTCCCCCCCCTAGAACAAATGGTTTACCTCTCAGTATAATTCAGCTGGAGTGAATAGATTATTAGAATATCTGGAGTCCTTTAGGTCCTTTACAGAACTCTTCTGAAGATTTATGACATTTCTTATCAAAAGTTTAGACAACACATTAGATCTATACCTACACAATAAAATGTTATCAAAATATATGCCAAACACTGGAAGGTGTTGCTGTATCCATCCATCAGTCAAGACTATAATTTGACATTAAGAAACAATAAAACAGCATGATGCCCCACTATTCTCCAATCAACTCTTGGCCCATGACATACTTCTTAAACCCCTTCTGCACAACCCACTTAGGCACATATGTCCTCTTCTCCCATCTGTTCAGCATTTCACCATTACCTCCTATGTCTGTGTCTAACTGTGTGATTGGATTTTACATGCATAGCAGCATTTAAGTGTCTTAAACCTCCTACTCAGATTTTTTTTTTCTGAATAGTTATTTATTTGCAAAAACTCAAGATCTGAAAGTCTGTTATACTTTACTGAAAACTTAGATGCCTGAGCCTGTCAAAGATGGGAGCCTTCACAGATATTGGTTTACCGGATAACAGCCGCCCATTCAAATGCCAATCCTAAACATAACTAGTAGAGGGTAGAGTTCATTCCATTAATAGGATGTAATGGAATCTCTCCTGTTTATACAAGCCCTCAAATAATGACATAAATTGCAAGAAAATATGTTATTTTATTTCTTCACTGGTTCTTTTGATGACTTAATGGGGTGAAAAGGAGATTAAGTATGGGCTATGAAAACAGTTGTAATGATTCTTGAAGAAACATGAAACTAAAATCTCTACATACTCCTGAAATAATTTTTCTCCTCATAAAATACACAGACGCATTTCAATATAAAGGCTTGCTCCAAAAGCTAAGGTAGACAGAATAAAATTCCTTCTCAAAAATAGTATAGACCAATTGAGAGAAAATTATCAATAACAATATAAAGACAAAGTAATGCAAAATTTTAATTTGAACCTGAAGACAGACCCTTAGGGAAAAGAAATAGAAGCTTAAGTTAACAATCCCTTTCTATTAAATTCTGTATTGAACTAACAAAGAAATAAAAACTAAAAATACAACTAATTGTCCTGGGCTCCATTTTAATAGGTGGTGTAGTGGAGGAAGGTAGAATTAGAGCAGAGCAATAGAATGTGTTAGGAAATGGGGAAGTGGACTGGATTGACAGTGCAGCCAAATGGGTACAAAAATAAGTAATACTTGAATGCTGGAGCTGACTCATCGCTTCAGCAGGTGACAGTGCCTGTAGCACCGTCAGGACCACTCCTGGCACTCAAAGGATCACTGTGGAGGTGAAGGCAATAGCAGCAATGTAATAGTGGCAAAGATGAAAAGTACATGACACAGTAGTTTCCTGTGTTTCCTGTAATATCTACAAATTCCTAGTTGTAGTGGGTCTGAGCAAGAAAAAGCTGGTGCCACAATCCTGAAGGGGTAAACAGGGGGTCTTCTGGCCTGCAGTAAACTATGCCAGAAATAGGGAAAACTGGAAAGGAAAGATAAGAGGAGAGCAGATGTTTGACACTCAGTACCAGAGAGGAAGCCTATACTGTCACTGTTGAAATGGAGAGATCCCCTGTGAGAACCACGTCTTACAAAGCATCTGCCAAGTCAAATAGCCATTAAATCTCAGCAGAAACAAACATCATTGCACTTTGTTGTGTCTCTTTAGTAGACTCAACAGCAGTTCATACTGGGCTAGTATCAATTTGCCATACAAAGCCTGGATGAAAACACAGGTCAGAGTGACAAAAGCATGCACTTTTAACTAAGTGGTTTGAAATAAAGTGAAAAATGTACTGGGGAAAACATTAATGAAAAGCTGGAAAGCTATAGCTTCTGAATTGAACCTGTGTTCTTTTAATGGATAACACTTTATTACTCTGCCTTGTCTTCACATTTTTCTGAGGATAATTTAAATGACACTGTACCTTTACTAGTCCAAAGTATGTCTTCCAATCAGGGACAGTGGGGATTCTTCACATCTCTCATTTCTCAGTTACTTCTGAAATACCTAGGCAAGAGAGTAAGACATTACTTCATGGATCTGTTAATTCTTTGTGTGCAGAGGAACCTTGTCAGAAACTCGGGGATACGAGAAATGCATAACGCTTCGTTCAACACAAGGCGATTGCTATATATGGGAAAGAGAAAAATGCTAGCTATCCCAAGACATGTAGGAACCAGTACAGAATAGCAGGAGGGAGATTGACTACTAAATCAATTCAGCTGATACCTAGAATAATATGGGCAATTTCCTGTTCTATGTCAGAACAGAGAAGTTAAAATCAAGTAAAAACTGAAAGAAAAGGTTCAGATTTTAGATTGTGCTAGCATGCAGGGAGAAAAAGGAAGGCAGCTTTAATATTAAAAAGGGAACCATGTGCTGCTACTGTAATGTGTTTTCTCATTCAGACATCCAAAATACATTCCAATTACAAAAAACTCCATGCTTCAAACAAACAAACCAACCAACCATCCAACCATAAACCCCACAATTCTACCTCCTCTTCCCTAATAATCCAGGATCTTTTTACTGTCTGCCTGTATCAATCAGATTTGTATTCTGCCTCTTCTAACTAGTACTTCCTTCTTTTCATTTGTGGGGAAAAAGAAGGTAGGATCCTACTGACAGTTCCACACTGTGTTGCAGACAACCCATCTTTCTTGGCTAATTAGTGGAAGGATTAAGCTCCCTTTCCCTGTCAGGAAACAGGAAGGAGATAAAGTGTACATCTTTAAAGGCCATGACTTGCTGTAGGCCATTTATTCTTGCAGATGACTTGATGTAGGCCATCTATTCTTGCTGATTTCCGATAAACTGTCCTAGAGAAAGGTGTATGAGAAGATCCATGGTTGAGAAATCAACTAGATCTTGCTGTGACAGCTGGACAGGTAGAAAGTAGAAGGAATAATAACTCTGTGATTGACAGATTTGAGGAAAATAATCCTAGGAGTAAGAGACAATAGAATTTGAGAAGTGTTAATGATAAAAAAAGTATAAAAATGATAGTTCTTTTGAGACAGGAACAAGGAACTAATGAATTGCTGAAGAAGAACAGGAAGAAGTTGACAGACCTTCGAGAGAAGAGACATAATAAGGAATTTATAGATATCCTTTGGGTGCCTATTATGCCAAGGCCAAATCATGTATTGGTGATTAAGGCTACACATGTTTTAAGGAGACAATGCATTACTTGGTTTGAATAAAAAGGACAGATGGGAAAAAGATTGTATAAACAGTGTATAATATAGAATTAACTGTAATTGGGGTAGATGTATGACTAAGGGCAAAGTGAGAACAAGGAAGGAAAATGCCATAGCCCAGATCCAACAAAATATTTACACTTTCAACTTCTAACTGCTAATATTAGGTGGTAATAGCTTTCGCAGCAGGTAAGCTCATAAATCATTTGTTGAATCTAAGCCTAAGGCTGTTGCATGTTAACCCAATGATTTTAAAAGTAAGGTTTATGGAACATATTTACAAATTTTCAAAATTTACTTAATAGTATCAGAATTTTATAGGCTGAGAAAACCATGTTTGTTCCTCCTGGAGAAGTGATGGCTTTGAGAAGAGCTAAGAGCCACCCCCTCCTTTCCTATGAGGAAGTTAATGAAGAAGATGGAGCTGGTCTCTTCACAGCTGTCCGACTTGGGAGGACAAGAGAGAATAGGCATGATTTGAAACAAGAGGGATTCAGGTTGCATGTCTGGAAAAGCTTTTTCATGATAGAGACAGTCAAGTGGGGAAAGAGGTTGTCCAGTGAAACCATGCATCCATCCTTGGAGATCTTATGGCTCAACTAGGCAATGTTTTAAGTAATCTGATCTCATGTCAGAGCAGATCCTACTTTGAGCAGGAGGTTGGAATAAATGGCTTCCCGAGGCTCCTTCCAAATTAAATTACATTACCTTATGTTCCCATAAAAAAGATTTTCACCACTTCATTGTGCAATTGCTGCCTTCTTTTACCTAGGAAAAATGCTAGGGCTACTTTTTATATCTTGAAGGTATATAGCTATGTGGTTTTGCCCCAGCTAAGGTATGTTCTTTCATGACATATCCTATTTAATAATTTTTAGGGCATAAATGGACATAAAAGGAATTGGAAAGCAAAAAAAAATAATTTTTAGTGAGTTTGTATGTACCACAGTGCAATAACTGTAGAAACAAAGGTCAGTCAGAACAGAGGAAAAAGAAAAAGTTAATAAAGTAGAATGAAGGTCCAGATTTAAATATGTTCCACATTCATGTGAAGCGACACAAGACTGCAGAAAGAAATAGGCATGTATTTCAGTAGTAGTAGCAATGTTAATCTCTCACCAGGTAATCTAAGTAATCTCTCTCCAAAAATAGAGGCCTGTAAAACACTGAAAAGCAAAGACCCCTAACGAGTTCTAGGTTAGTGAGCAGGAATTTTCTGGACTATTTTTCTACACATGACCATCTAAAATCCACCTAACCTGCATGTTAAAAGAGTCAATTTGATTTCTGCAAGTTGACAACTTGGATTATGTAGAAAGTGTAACAATTTCAAACAATTATTTTGTCATGTCACTACAAGCAATGGCTGGTGCCATGAATAAAATATAGGTATGTCATGATCGTAATAATTGAAAAGTGGACATAAATATTCGGAATCAGCTATACACCTATCAAGATAATTTTCTGATATTGACATTTTTTTTCTGTATTGATCCATTTATAAGCTAAGTCAGTCAGTAAGTACACTCAGAATGTGCAACAACTCTGTAGGAGCCATTGAACTAATGACCCATGGATAATCAAAGTGTCTCATCCACTTAATGATGGATCCTTCATTATATTTCCTTTGAACATATTGTATTTGCTTTTCTTTTTGGTAATAAAAAGCGATCACTAATTATGTCTCAAGTATTATAAAAATCTTATTGAATACCTGCATTATAAAAGTATTCTTTTTATTTTCTTTTGATTGTTTTATAAGATTTTGTTAAAATAAGAATTATTATTTTTCCTATTTTTTGAAGAACTTATTTCTTTGTCTTTGTATATTTCAGTATTAAATACTTTAGTTGCAAATTTTATCATATTTCAGTTCACTGTCATCATCATTAATGAAATATCAACCTCAAGTCCCAGGTTCTAAGTGAAACAGATGTTTGTCAGGATAGATGAAAGAAAAATAGTGTTGCCTTCAAATACTGAATTTTAAAACTTTGTTTACTAGCAAAAACATTTGAGAGTGGTTGCTGAATAGGGTGTTGAGCAGTATTGCTGGAACACTTCTTGATAATCAAACAGACATCTATTCTTCTTCTGTGCACTTTCTAAAGCTAATCAACAGCAGATATTTCTGATCAGTCTGGCACAAAAAGAAGAAAAACAAAACACAAAAAACCCACACAAAACAAAACGAAACTAAACCAAAGCAAACAAAAAAATGACAACAAAAGAAAAAACAAACTAAATAAAAAACCCCTATCCCAAAAGGCAAAAACTTAAATACCAGGGATAAGGCTGGGATCACAGAATCTGCTGAGTTGGAAGGGACCACAAGGATCAAGTCCAGCTTTTTGCCCTACACAGAATCATCCCCAAAAGTCACACCATGTGCCTAAGAGTATCACACAAACACTTCTTGAACTGTGGCAGGCTTGTAATGGAATAAAGTTAACAGACAATTAAATACTTGTGACTATTTCTGGATTACATAAAATATTTGTTGCAAAATCAAGGAATCTGAATTTCAAACACATTGTGTTGTCCAACTAGCTCCCTGTGGCTAAAGAATTGAAACCTATATATGTATGACTCTATGAAAAATGCTAAGTCATATCATCACACTTTTTATGTTATTTTTTTACCCCACTGCTTCCCAGTGCAAGAACAAAAGGATAAAAGGAAAAATTAGTATGCAAGTAAAGCATTTTAGAAACATTACTTCTGACTGAATGTTTAAGTGGGCTATCCAAAACAGTAGTAGCATGACGAAGACCATATAGAACAGGTCTGGTTCTGAATTTTCTAACTTGTTACTTTACATCCTTCTACATCACTACAGTCAGTGTCTTACATTCAAAATCTTTATGCATAAAGAGTAGGCAAATCTTATGTAAATTTAAACCCAACAACTTTCTATAATTGAAATCTTAACAGTCTAATCATTATTAGCCCATATTTAATTGTAATAGAAATAGGAATAATAATAACGCAACTAAAATTGCTGTATTTGCACTTTGTTTCTATCCTTTTTTCTCTGGTGTTATGCTCGTTCTTTCCCTGATCCTTGGATTTTAGGGTGAGTCCTTAATTTCTTGTATGAGGTGAGGGGGGCATTTTTATTGTGAATTGTCAGCATTTGGAGTCCTTCAGTGGGAGAAACATGATATTTATGCTGATGGTTTCTTCTTCACTTTATGGTTCACTTAGTGTCATTTTTACACACACAGAATTACACACACAGAATTAACAAGGTTGGAAAAGACCATAGAGATCATCAAGTCAAACCTTTTACCTAACTTAACAACCTATCCAACACCAATCTATCATCTAAACCATCTAGACCATCTAAACCAGGGGTCCTCAAACTATGGCCCGCGGGCCGGATATGGCCCCACAGGGTCCTCAATCCAGCCTGACAGTATTTACAGAAACCCCCCGCCTCTGTCCTGCCTGGGGAGGGGGCCGGCAGCAGTCCCCTGGTCCCAACGCGGGCAGCAGCCCCAGGAGTGTGGCCGTGGGGGCATGCCGGTGGCCCCCCCCATCCCAGAGGGTCCCTCTTGCGGGGGATCCCTGGGGGCAGCAGCAGTGGTCACTCCAGGGCATCCCATGAGTGCCCACGGCCAGTGAGGTG
>VXBA01004952.1:0-59271 GCA_013399895.1 Serilophus lunatus
GATCACTGTGCCCCAGGCGGCCTGCAACCTCCATATCACTTTTAAGTTAGCATAACTGGTTCCTAGTCAAATTCAAAGAATTTGATCAAATAATAGAAAAAAAATACAGTCTAGAAATGCCAATGCATACTATAGGGAGAGAGGGAGTAGCACATATGCTTTTCTGCAACTTACTGTCATACCATATGAGATTTAACAAAAAACTATTAAAAATTTTTGAACATTTTGGATATTTCTTAGAGCTAGTTTAACTTCAGGTATGTATTTCAGCATTCTGAAATCTGCCATTAGCTTCACCAAGTGGAACATAATGTTTATTCTCTACAAATGGCAACACAGATATTACCCAGAAACCAGAAGACTGCTATATGTTACTTCTTCTAAAAAAGTCCTTCAGACCCCACATTGCATTTTTTTAGCTCATTTACATTTCATTTCATAACCTAAACCATAGATTTTACAGTAACTAAGAAATGATCTGCTATGCAATTGTCTTACTTCTCAATAACTGCATTGAGCTGGCTGATATCTTACACATACTGCATAAACACAAAGATCAGGCTGAAATAAAATCCCAAGACAGTAAACATCTATTAAAGCTACAAGAAACTGAAAATGGGGGCCTATGGCAAGATATATTAGGGTTTGTGAAAATATGTAGGTCTAGTATTCCCATTAATAAAACATATACATTCACATCATTTGATACATTGTTTATGGTTACTAAAACTAGTTCATGGCAGGAGAGATTCAAGTTTTGTAACTTTAAAAGTCCTTTACTGTATTGTTTCTTTAGCCTTCACAGAAACATTTTACTGTGCATGGGATGTGACATGTGAAATTTCACAGGGAATGGCTTGTTCTGGGGACAAGTGGTTGATGAGAGTTGTAGATCAGGCTTGTAATGGAAGCAAGCTTCAACCTTGACTGTGCAATAGCTATAACTGTTCTATAATAAGAAAAAAAGATTAAGTCTTGGTATATTGTTTTGTCACTCTGGCACCCTGAAGTTGGCAAGAACCCATTGCATTGCCCAGTCAGGATAAGGCATGCTAAGAAAATTGAATGAATATAGGTTTCTAACCTTTCCAAGGGAAAGATTAGATGATGATTCTTTCTTCTAGTTTTATTTTGGAAAAGGTATTTTAAACAATTGGGGTGTAAAAGCAATATACAGTGCTGCAAAGGTGGCTAGTACAAAGCAATCTAGACACAGGACAGCCATTTACAGGTTTACACAGAGGTCATAGTGCAGAGTTAAACAGAAGAAATAGTGAAGATTGAATTGCACTGCATATTCAGGAAATGGATTATGGTATATCCGTCTCTTAGTTGTACTTCAACAATGATCAAAAACTATCTTGTTAGTTATTTGACATTTTGAAAGAATTCTAACTTGAATTTGCTTCTTTGTAATGAAAATAAAGTCAACAGAAATAAGCTCAAGACATGCCCTGTATAATTATATACACTGTATAATTATGCATTCTACATAACCACATCTGAGCAAATATATTTCAACAGACCAAAACATAAATCTCACTTTACTACCAAGCACATCTTTTTTAGCGTTATATTGGGATGACAAGACACCAAGTTGCCAACTACATTTACTACATCTCCAAAAGAATGAAACAATGACCTGCTCTGAGAATAGAATTGCTCTCAAATGTGTAGAAAGGCATTATTAACATGCAAGAATTACTATTTTGCTGATAAAAAAACTCCTAACAGTCTCCAAAGTATTCTGGTCATATGCAGAGCATACGTTATGACGCTTTAGACCTCTTCCTGTTAAGTCATGCCTGATGCTGGAAAAAAGTGCTATATAGTCTTACAACAACTGTGAAAATATTTTTAGGAACAGCTTTTTCCATAGTTATTTCTAGGTGTCACGGAATGAACAAGTAAGTCAGGAATGTGAGAGACAAATTATATTTATTAGTAAAAGCTAAGATGCTACAATTCATAGAGTTTACAAAACATTTGATTTTGTATCATTTCAAACAAAGCTTGAGAAATGTAGCCATTTTCTTTTGGTTGCAGGAAGAAATATGAATAAAAATAATTGGATTTCTCATGTCTCCAACAGGTAAGTTGCATTCTTTTCTTCTCTGAAAAGTTTTCTTATACCATAAGATTAAGAGAACAGATATTTTCATTATCTCCTTTAACATATTTTGCATGTCAAGAACATACTTAAAAACTTCAGCTGGAAATAAAGCTGCTCTTTGATTTGGTGAAACTCTTTCTGACTATAAATAAATGGGTCTACATAAAACTTACTGTTTTCTTGATACTTACAAAATACTAATGTTCACAGAAATTCTTTCAAAACACTTTACTCAGGAGTTGTAATTTTAAAAAAATTAATCTTATTTACAGTACTTTATATACAATGACCCAAGAAAATTTCATAAGGATCTTATTTTTGTAATTGAAATGGGGTCAATAATGATGAACAATTAAAAGATGGAGTAGCAGATTTCAGTTATGAGTGAAGATAAAAACATTTTTCTTTGCTGTTAGAAATTACTATACTGGCCTCAGCAGATAGAGAGTCACCCTGGGTACTTTCAAAGGAAACTGGAAACCTTTTGTAGACACCATATACTTTATTTCCAGAAATGCAGACTGGCTGACCTTGAGACGTCATGTCCAGAAGCACAGTCTTTTTGTTGTAAGAGCAAGACAGAATATGATTAGAGGGTGGAGGTACAACTTTTATTGCATCAGTCAGAAGGTATTTGCAGAAAAATAGGAATTTGTAGCTAAATATTATTTTATAAAACATCTTTTGAATAAAACACACAATTTGATCAGAAGTTGTATCGCATCCTAAATTCCTTATGAGTTTAAAAAGGCATGTAAGATTTTAAGAAGATTAATTACCTAAAAATCCAAACAGGTTGTAGGAAAATGTTTGCTTGAATCTCCTAGAAAGGCTGGTGGTCATGTCAACGATAGGACTTAGACAGAATATAATCAACTTACACAAAATGAGCCACATACAAAATCCCTGCATCCAAATTCCTGCCACTCCTCAGAGAGTAAATAATCAGCAAGTACAAATTCTGGGTTCCAGTCTAAGCTCCCAGTGCATATTATTCAGCAATAGTTTTATGTGTAAACATTGTAACAAATGGACTGGATCCTACAGTACCCCATCTATATTCATCTGAGCTTCATTGCTGGACTACTGGCTGGATCCTGGCCCCTGGAAAAGAAGACTTAGATCACATAAAATACTCAAGAGACTAGAGAGAGAAAAGGGACAGCAGACATAATCAAGATACGACTAACAAATCCAGCCAGTGGAGAAAAATAGCCAGATGAGGGGGAAAAATACTTTAAAAATAGGCCAGATGATTAAATTGTTCTATGGAGTTGCCTGTTTATTCCCACTGACAAAAGGTAGCATGGGATTACTATCTTAGCTTTAAAACCAGAAGCTGAACTCTCCCAGGCCCAGGTCTGCAGAGCAGTGAGATGCTTGCTCAGTAAAGCAACAACCACCCCACTATGGAGGAGGATGGGGAAGAACTATTGCACATTCCTCCGTGGAGGATTCACTTTATCTTTTGGAGGTTCACACATACTGTCATATGCTGTTATATTTCCTTTTTCCCTCTAGCTAATAAAACATTTGCTGTACAAGCCTGTTTACACTGGTTAGTGAGGAAGTATGTCTCTCCAAACAGTGTTTCCCAGGTCTCAACTTAGATAGATACAGTGCCTTGCACTGTAGACTGCAAGACAGTGCAGAGCTTTAACAACCCCTTGAATCTGGTCTTTGCTATGGCAAATCAGTCATCATAAAAATAAATGTAATAATAGTGTTAAGCTCAGTGATTAAATTGTAAATTTCATTTTGTATGCTTTCTTACATCTTCTGGTTATCAAAGAACAGCAAGTCATACCGGAATGGTGGCATAAAGCCACCATACTTAGCCCATGTTTTCCTTCAGTAAGGCTGGATAGTATACTTCCAGCTATGACATGACTACCATTTCAGGAGCGAGGTTTGTTTCAAAGGGACCAAAATTTCCTGCCATAAACAGTAAAATGCTGAGCTGCCTCACAATGATCCCCAAGTAATCTCTAATATTATAGGTAGATGGAATTTAGCAAGGATTTACCGTTATTGAAAACTACTCTGTTTCATCAAACTCGCTAGAGATAAGGGAACTTAAGTGATATGATGCCAATAAGCAGTATAACAATTTGAAGTTCAGAAACATCATAAAGATCAACAAAATAAGAAAGGATATTGTAAAACCTCTGTAGCTTTGCTGGCAAATGTATTTACATGTTAAAGCTTTTAAAAAGTGGGAAAGGAAAATGCACTACAGCCGTCTACCTATTGCTCCTTTAAAAAAATCAAACAAATAAAATTATTTTCTGACATTCTTTATTTAATCTGTTGAATGGAATATTTAAAAATTCCAAATATTTCAGTAACAAAACAGCAGTACCCAAAGAATGCTCTAAATTCAGACAGAAGAATGAATTTCCATTACTAAAGGTAAGTTTTGATTTGAGTTTAGATTTAAAAGAAGTTACCTGCCTTTTAACACATTTTCCTTTTTTTTTATATATAATTTCCTATGAATTGGTGATCTTACTAAAGTACTTTATTCTTTGCTGTGATTTTCACATTTTATCATTTTACCTCTAATATATGAAAAAAGCCATCTTATTTCTAGAGACATACAGGATATCATTATTTTTGTATAACACCTTTCGAATTCATCATTGCTGTTTCCACTCCACTAAAACTACTCTCAAAAAATCCCTAATGACTTAGTCAAAGCCTATACTTAAATCCCAATGAATCCCCACCCTCCTTGATTTATCAAACAACTTCAAAGCAATATATAATCTTTTCTTCTTCTTGAAACACTTAATTACAAAAAATAGACTGGGGAAAATGTTGGCACTTGTATCAAAGAAGACCAGAAGTTGGCCCTTTTGTTTTAAATTTTCCCTATGTCTTGACAGAAGCCTGACACTGCATAGCTCAAGTGGGGATGCACTTACTTCTTCGTCAGAAAGGAAAATCAAAGATTGATTAAAACAGTGGAAGTTTTTAACTCTTCAGACTAAATAGCAAAAACAGACATTCCTTTGAAAAACATAGGAGGAAAGGGGAAACATCTAACAACCTACAGAGATCCTCTTCCAAAGGATTCGTTGCTCAAGTGGGACATGAACAAAGTCAAAACTACTGCAGTGACAGCATTTCAGCACTGTTTGTAAAGGACCTCTATTGGGTTTCTGTGGCCAGGTTTCAGTAGCAAGGGGGCTACCAGGGTTGTTTCTGTGACAAGCTGCTAGAAGCTTCTCCCATATCCAGCAAAGCCAATGCCAGCTGGCTCCAGGCGGGACTCACCAAGGCTGAGTCCATCAAGAGTGAGAGTAACACCTCTGTGGTAACATATTTAAGAAGGAAAAAAATAAGTTACTGTGAAGATGGGAGCCAGAGAAGAGCAGAGTGAGAACATGTGAACAACAATGCAGACACCAAGGCCAGTGGAGAAGGAGGGGGAGGAGGTGCTCCAGGCACTGGAGCTGAGATCCACCTGCAGCCTTTGGTGAAGACCATGGCGAAGCAGCTGTGCCCCTGCAGTCCAGGACACAGAAGAGCAAAGATCCACCTGCAGCCCATGGAGGAGCCAGCGCTGGAGCAGGTGGATGCCCGAAGGAGGCTGTGGCCCCATGGGAGGCCCATGTTTGAGCAGGGTCCTGGCAAGTGTGGGTCCCCCACACGGGAGCAGGTTTTTCTGCTAGGACTTGTGGCCCTGTGGGGGGCCCACACTGGAGCAGCCTGTGCCTGCAGGACTGCACCCTGTGGACAAGTAACCCACATGGGAGGAGTTTGGGATGAAGCCTGATGGCTAGCAGCATCAGCACTTTGTATTCACCTCATAAACTGCTTAACTCTTTTCATCTGCTGTATTGAGAACTTAACATACCCAAAGTCCAGCAATATAAATGCACTGGTATATTTTTTTAACCTTATTCATCCCAACCTACTTACAGTCAGGTACGTATAGCAAAGGGCTGCAGAGACCAGTTTCTCTATTTATAAAGCTGCTGTTCCAGTCATTATCAAAGTGTGAACAGTTTTGGTCACCTTCTCATAGAAATTCTTTTGTATTTCCTTGTGAGTCAATTGCTGGAATTGAAAAATAATGATACTATGTATTAATACTAATGAGACTCTGTTAGTCAACTTCTACTAAAGAATGTTACTTGTGTTTGTTCTCTAAATGTCAGGCCGACACAGAAACATTCTGTGGTACTTCCATGCATACTCTGCAAGGAATAATGTTTGACTATAGAATCACTTCTCTTAGCACAGCACACCATGAGTAGTTATACCCAATTTCTCGGTAAAGCTGGCTAGATGGGTAGTGAAATGTACTTATTCTATGGCTGCTGGCATCTCTTGGGCACATCTGCTTTACAGATATATGTTTACAAGAGGCAACTTGCTAACTCGAAAAATTAGCATTCTTTCCCTGAATGGCACTACCTCTTTCTTTCTCATTTTCAGACTCCTCCTAGAGTTCCAGAGAACTCCTTACATAAGGGTTGAAAACACCACTATTTACCTAATGTCCAGAACACAAATCAATGGATCTTTGATATAAATACTTGGATCTTCCACTATTAATTCCTTTAAGATGACCTTGCAAGGTCCTCTCCAGTTGTTTTCAGTCATAAGCACTTAGCTGGAAGGTACAATCACATGTTGTGATTCCTTCAAAAAGAAACTTCTCTGATCCTATCAGCATCAATGTTTCCTTAAAAGAGAAGACACATCTTCACTTTATTGTCTGACAGGAACTATAAACTCCATGAAAAAAAAATCCTCAACAGATTTGAAAATTAAAGAAAAGTTCTTTTGCAAGAGTGTTAAAAACTGATTTTCAAAATTATTTGTTGTTTTTTTCCTCAAAGATCAATTAGGGCACTGATGATACCAGCAGACTAAACCCAAAAAAAATTACATTACTTCATGCTGAAACAAACCAATCAACACTGTTTATAAAACTAGAGAAACAAAAGAATGATAAGCTAGAAGAGTAAATCTCAATGCACTTCTGGAAGAAATACTTTGGCTCATGGAAAGAGAGGAAGCAGAAATTTTCAGTTTTTTTCTTCACAAGTATTAGATCCAATAAAAACAACAAAAATCATTAACAACTTCCTACTTATTTCCTCTTGAAATAAATGACTCAACTCCTATAGCAGAGCTCCACAGAAACATTGTCATGAGACAGCTTTACCACATTATGATGCAGAATTATTTGTTTGGAGCTTTTAAAATTATTATATATCTTTTTTATTAAAATAGTATAGAAAATTAGTTATATTCAGCAAACAACCTTGAAAGTTTTGAGGACTGGGTTTTTTAATAAACTAGAATTTAAATATACAGAAACATACAACCTTGAGGAAAGAAACAGTCACATCTAAAAAACAATTGAATTTAAATGCTCAACCATACTGCCTTCACTTATGAGAGTCTCTAAAAGCAGGACATAATTCAGAGCACAGCAGTAAATTATACTCTTAATTAATCTGATTATATAATTTTATTCTTCTCTTTCTCTCTCTTTTTAAATCAGTGCTTGAAGGAATGAATTTATTGCTAAGGCTTCTCTTCCTCTTCTGAATGATGGATTCCACACTATTCTTGGAATTACATATATAAGCAATTTAGTACTTCAAAAAATTATTTTTTATAACTTTACTAGAAATATCTGCTTCATACTTGGTATATAAATATCAGAAAATCAGGAAACTGAAAGAATAATACAAAATATGTAAATGTTCTGCCAAAATGTGTTTTCATCAAATTTTATATTTTTTGGCTT
The DNA here is from genome assembly GCA_013399895.1 of Serilophus lunatus. Classification (NCBI taxonomy): domain Eukaryota; kingdom Metazoa; phylum Chordata; class Aves; order Passeriformes; family Eurylaimidae; genus Serilophus; species Serilophus lunatus. The sequence goes on from VXBA01004952.1 coordinate 7,887, forward strand.
ATGAGATCTTGTTTATTGAATAAAATTTTTCAAAAAAATCTCTGATGTGAAAATCAGAAAGTAAAGAATAACTCAGTCACTTTATTATGATGAAAGGCCTTACTGTTCAGCTAAAAATGAAGAGTAAGCAGATCTCCAGATAAAAAGAAATTAGTCAAGACATGAAGTCTAAAATGCATAGGCATTAGATTAATTCAAATCACTGCAGACAAAACTTAATTGTAGCATTTAGTGGGAAGCAGGTAAATCTAAAAGGCATGACAGGTGGACACATCTTAGGGAAAGAAGCACAACATGAATGAAAACTAGCTGGGAGTGCTCTTCCTTCTACTCTTTTCAGGAAAGAGTTACAAGTTTTTCTTTTTGCCCTGCCTTTCCCAAGGTGATGAACTTGGAAAGGAACATAAACAAGGAAATGCTGTTGAAGGACATTGAAAGAAACAAGTCCTGCCCAAAGGCAGGCACTCAACACAAGCAGGATCATCAGACTGGTGAGCTTAGCGGGTTGCCTTTCTCCTCTTACCAAACCGACTTTTTAATCCCTCTGTTGGGATTAATAAACCCTGGGGTTAAAATCTCCAGTTACTTGATATAGGTCTGTTTATATTCTTTAGCATTGCCTTGCTTATTAGATAGATTATTGCCTTTCTCCTTAAGTAACTCACAGTGAAACATTATTCAATGAAGAAAAACCCCTTGTATTGTAACAACATTTGAGAGGCACTTCTTATATAAGAGTGAGAAAGCATCCAATTCCTGTGAAACATTTGCTGTTTGTCCTCACAGTTTATACACCAGGAGAGGCTGAAATAATTTGTGTAATAACCAGCTGGATCTCAATATTTCTCTTTCAAGCTGTTGGTTCATTCAGTTTTCTTCCTTTCTTCAATGCAGCAGTTTTCCCACTGAACTTTCTGTTCCTTAAATTCCATCTGCACTTTCAAGCTATTACCCATCTGTGCAGCATGAACTGCAAGTAAGCCTTCAACCAAGTGCTGAGCGAGCTTACTCTGGTTTTGTTATACTGTGTAGCCTCTCTCAAGAGCTACAATCATTAAAGACCAACATTAGTTCAAATCATACAACATGACTCTCTGTTGTAACAACAGAACAAATTAAATCTTTTTTTATTCTAATTAAAAAATATGGTTATTTTTCAAGTTAAGATTTCTTCCTAAATGCACTAAAGCATTTAAACTGATGTTGTGTCTTCTGTGTAGCTAGGCTGTTATTATCAGCAGCAGATAGTTATTGCTTGTGTGCTGATTTTGGCTGGGGTAAGTTATTTTCTTCATAGTAGCTAGTGTGGGGCTATGAGCTTTATCAGTGCCTAGGAGTACCAGCCAAAGGGGCTCTCAGAGTTCTCCTCATTTTGCATCAAGAACGGGGCTCAGCTCTGCAGCACCACTTGCCCCACCACTGCATATCGTGAAGCCATGGTAAACGTCTGCACACAGGCTGTGTGACTGGGCATGTCACAAACTCTCCTTACCAAACAAAACCTGCACTTCAATGCAACACAATGCAAGGTGTTTTGACAAAGCTTTTACACAGTAAGAAATGCAGTGACGTCTCCACTCTCTAGTTGTTTTCTTTCTAGCAGAAACACAGTTTTCCCTTCTGGTAGAAATGAAATAAACAAGAGATTACATATTTGGCCTACACATGTCAAGAATATTTGCATTGAATATGTTTAGCTAAACTCACAACAAATGATAGCACCACCTTTAAAATGCAGTCTAGTGGTCAGGTCATCGATCAGCCTAGGTTTCACAGAACGATACACAAGAAAATTACAATAAAAAAACATGCACCTGAATCACTGAATATGACAAATGTGTTTTGCAGGATTATATAGGATTCGATTTCTAGTTGTTCCTTAACAGGCCTATTCTAGGAAGCTGCAGTGCTGATTCCTCAGCAAAAATGGGAAACGGTATTTGCAAATGCAAAGCTATTAACAAAGCAAATGGGTTATAATACTAATTAAGAAACCACTAAGCAACCATGCATGACCTGTTTCTGATTTGTGCCACGAGACTCTGAACACTGAAAGCAAATGAGAAAATTCAGCAAAGAGGATGACCATGCTAGTTAAATTGGGTCCATCGTTATTCTTAAATTAGCATTTATACTCTAAAGTGTTGTTAATAATGTTTGGTTCAATTAATATTGGATCTGAATTACAGCTAATTATGTCAATAAAGTAGAGCTCTGCAAATGTATAGTGTGAATTCTGTGAAATTCTACATTAAAAAATTGTAGGTTTATACTCCTTTAATCTCTACTGCTACAGTATTCAGAATTCTATTAAAAAACTATTTATCAGTGTTTTAATTCAAAATACATTTTGATACAAATACAGACCCATTCCTATTATTTTTTTATTTAAAAAAGCATGTTTATGTTCTAAAATCACCTCTGTGATAATTGTTCTCTTATATTTATCCCTTTTTAATTTGTAAAGAAAAAAAATCTTGTAGTATTTGTAAGATTTCAAAATAACAAAAAGTTGCTAAAGCTTAGAGGTGAATCCTGTGGAAGCAGACTGGAGATTTTTGATCAGTTATGTTGTATGACATGGAATACTTTGTTTAATACCAAGAAATACTATCATGTTCTGAATGCACAAATTTCACATCCACTGTGTACACCAGATCTTGAAGCAACTGTTTGAGTTCTGAAGTTGAACTCACTGTTCTCACACCTATTTTCTTTACTCCTACTCTTATCTCCAGATGCCTCACAAAAAACACAATCAAACCAAGTTTCCCTGACAAAATTGTAGTCATGTAAAGAAAACACTACCCAATGTGCTATTGTAAGGCTTTTTTTTCTCTTTCCTTTTTAGTCTGACTGCCCAAAATCCAATTGAAAATTGAACATAGTACCATCAATATAGCACAGCAGTCTTGCCCTGTGCTATGTTTCCTGTGAAATATAGCATATCCTCCTTTCCACACCTCTATATTGCAAGCCTGCTTAATTTAAACCAAAATGTGATGCATGTCCAATTTGTTTCGTACTCGGGCACACCACAGGACTATCGGATTTAGGCTAGGTGGATTATTTTGTAACACCTGCCTGCTTGGCATAGTTGTATAAAAATAGGAAAACTAAGGTAACAGCATCAAGTCTGCAACCACTTGAAGGTATTAAATGACCTGCACAAGTCTGCAAGTTTACGTATGCATCTGAAAAGACCAGGATGGACAAGTGGGGGAGGATAACACCTACCTGGACAAATTGGAACAGATTCATTCCCATGTGAAGAAAGATGAGTTAATCCTTTAGACCAGACTTGTACTAATCCATGGAAAATGTTTATCCAAATGTCAGATGTCCAGATGACACCAGATTAGACCAGTTTGGGGGCAGGAGGTGGGTTTGAAGAGAAAAAAAAAAAAAAAACAGACACTAATTTCAGCTCTAGTTTCTCTCACTGAAGAGCTGCTCTTGATTCAGGACATCTTGACATCATACAGCTGAGGAACACCAAACATTTTGGCCATCAAGGCCAAACACTCATTAGGCTTGCAATATTGTGTATCCAAAGCTCGGCTGATTTGTTTTACTAATGCTTGATTTCTAGTTGCTGAGAACAAGAAAAGGTTTGTTTGAAGTTTAGAGATTGGCCTGGTGCCTCAGTCAGTTTCTTTGGATAATCCCATCACAGCAGCCCCTAGCTCCCTAACAGTAACAGCTGCAACACCTGGAAATAGCAGATGGTATCTGGAAGGGCCCTTCACTTGATGAAAAGTATTTTTCATCCACCCTTTGTATATATATCAGAAAATTATTCTATCCAGAGTACTTCCTTTACAGAGGTCTAAAAGAGATGAAATATTCTTACATACATGGGGTACATGTATATGAGGAAGTGAATTAACAAGTTTCCAAGAGAAGTTTTCCCTTGAAAGTCTCAGAATTTTAGAATTAAGACTATAATTCAATCTTTAATTTCTACGATTTATATATATCAGTCCCTGATTATGCCAAAGGTTTTGAGATCAACTTTCATACGAAGAGCAAGCAGCTTTATACAGTTACGTAACATAAATTTATTGGTGACTCACAATCTAAATTAAATCCATCTAGGAAATATTTTACTATCCAATATTCTTGCAAGTTATGTTTAGCCAATGACTATTAGAATTCTTGTAACTCCATGTATAATTCTAATTCTGTTCATATCTATACATTGGGATTAGATCTACTTGTTTTCCACACAGAATTTGTTTTATGTCAAAAATAGTTATGGAAAGTGGAAAAACAACAGATGAGAGGTCTCAAATAGTTGGGAGCAGTTAAGAATAAGGGCAGCAGTGGTATACATATTGCTTACTAACAGTGCCTTCATTCCTGTCCACCAAATATAGCTGGCTACACTGTAAAATGTCTATTACTAACTAGTGCAATGCAAGTTCTCCATTACTTTTCTCTGTCAAGAGCTTAAAGAAGCATGCAGAGAAATTGCTCGAGGAGAAGTGTTTTGGGATTTGTGAACAATTATTTCTTTAAACAAAGACAAAAAATTTATTTAAAAAAGTAAATGCTTGAAAATAACTGTACATCTTCCATTGAAAGCAAAAAGGCTCTTTGGGAGCCTCCTGGCTGTGAGGAAGGCTGTTTGACAACAAAACAGCTTGAATGTCTCTGGAACTCTAGGAGACAGCTCTACAGAGAATTGTAAAAGCTCCTTTAAAATCTATAAATAAATATAGAAAAAAGTCTGCTGACATTATAACAGCATTACATTAACTTAAACCCTGCTATATCAATGCAAATATATGTAACCTTTCAACTGAAAAGAAATACTTCATAGGTGATATCTTCAGCATATATATTCTATGAGCTTGATGCAGTTACCTGACACCAACAGGAATTTTACTATGGGCCAGTGTAATTCAAATTTTATGTATATTTTGGCTTATACTGAAGCTGAAGGAATTTTTGGATTTCTATGCAGTACCTATATTCAACATATCTCTGTAAAAGACCTAAATGCATGAGGACAAAACTAAGTACTACAAACTTAGCTTTCACTCTATCACTACTCAGTGTGCAATGTGTTCTTGAGTTTGATATTTCAAGATCAAGATTCTAAGGATATGGTGACATTCTCTGTTATATTTGGAATTGAGCTCATTCTCAAGAACAACTACTAATGTCAAGCAAAAAAATACCTACTCAGAACAATATATATAGAGAATTTAAATACAGCTAGAACAGGTCCAGATTCCTATTTACAGTGTCTAGGCAGACAAGGAAGTGTCAAGACCCAGTTCACCATGGATGAGCTCATCAGCAGTATGCCCAGTTTCATCTCTCCCAAAGCAGCAGGTCAAGGTTCAGAGACCTGCAATGTGTCTACAATTTAAAAGGCCCGACATAGCTAAAAAACCTTGAAGTTCAGTCTTTGTTTCTAAGCATAGATCTATCCCAAGAGGTTACTTCAGAGCAAGCCAAAGTTAAACAATAAAAATGAACTTCAAGAATAATCATCTTGTGGTTCAATAGTGCACTGGAACAGCAACAGAGCTGTCTGGGAAATGCACACAAACAGCAAGTTTACTTCCTGCCCCACCTTATTTGACAAGTCTTGTGTCTGTCTTTTGTCTCTGATCCAAGCCCCATTTGAATCATTGTAGGTGCACATGGGATAAACTTTTCATCTTAGAAAACTTCTCCACTAGCTATGACAGCTACCAGCAATCAAGTCAAAAGCTTTTGTAACATTTTTAATACATTTGTACTGCAATACTTTTCAAATACTTTTAACTATTGATGTGAAATCAATAGCTTTTATATCTGGCTCCAGGTTTTCAACTATTGCATTTAAGCTCTCTGTTGTCACTGTTAAATATGCTAGATATTTTAACAGTCATAGTCACAGTACATGACTTTGACCAAAAATAAAACTGTCATGGTAAGTTTAAATAAGTAACACAAATGAGAGAGTGAGAGGGAAGTGATAGATAGTATTGACATGATCTGACCAGGATTTATTACTAATCCTAATCAAAATTAATATTCTAAAAACATTATTATAAATTATTTTGGAAAATAGTAGGAAAAAAGAGAAACATAGAAGTCAATCCCTTTCATTGAAGAAATGGCACTACAATTATTTTGTAGCAGTATAAAATCTAGTGAGTACAGATATGAAAAATATTATACAAATTATATTCAAACCACAATGATTGATAGCAGCATTCCATTAATATTCTACTTGTGGTACTAGAATTAATGTAAAGTATAGTCTAGCATTCTCTACGCATACTAACATACATAAATTTTTTTCTAAATCTTTATTTCAGCCACAGTGTAAAGAAACCTACTCACTAATTCAGTGTTTTCACTTTCATCAGGATGTGCAGAACATTTCCAGATAATAAGCACTAACACTTCTAGCATACGAGAGTTTCTAAATGCCACCATCACACATTATCCAAAGGATATACATTTTAATCTCCCTCTTAACATGACTCTGTTCCAGTGAGCCAGAATTTTACAGCAGACTGATTAAGCAGGAGTATAACTTTTTGTTTCATTTTCCCTTTCAAACTATATTACCTGTACTAAAATTAAGATATCATTACACATAGCAATGCAGTCAGCTGTGAAGAGTAATACAAAAGTCAGGTACTTAGCAAAGTGTGGCAAAAACCATGTTCTCCAATCAGAGCCACCACATTGCTCTTTAGCAACCACCTCACACCAGCTTGGCAGCACATTTATACATAACAAACCAGACAATATGACTGGAAAACTCATCATATGACAAACATCACATGACAAAAACTGCACTAGGAAAAATAAAAATTATGGGTTATAATACAAGGCTGAACACAACTTTGAGAAAAATCTCTAATATTTTCCCGAGATTACACAATGACTGTAGACTGACAGCAATGTAGCACCACAGTTCACTGAGCAGAGATCTTCAGTTCCTAATGTTATAAACGAGACACTTTTCAACAAGTCACTTTTCCCTTCTTATCCCATTCCACTTCTTGTAAGTATCAACCATTTTCGTTCCTCACATAGAAGGGTAAGAGGAGAAATCAACCCCCGCTTCTTTAGAGTCATGACCTCATCCTTCCTTCAGATGGTTCCCTTTAATATTATTATGAGTCTGCATAGGTTAAATATTACAGCATTTGGTGTTAGATTCAAATCAATTTTAGTATAGCCCAGTGGTCTGGAACAGCTATGTCATTTCACTTTCCTTCATCCTGAGCAACACGTATTTCAGACAGTAAGAAAAGAGATCAGTGATTGAGCCAATAGCTCCAAATTTAGAAGAATCTTCCTCAGATTTTTGGACTTTTATGTGTTTCCTACAGGACCTTAGGGGACCAAGTCAGTCTTCTTACACAGAGACTGCAACCACAAAACTGAAAGGCATAGTAAGATAAGCACTCATTTTACAGTATAAAGTAAACACTCAAATATCATGTTAAAAAGATGGATCACATAAATACCATCAATATATAATCTTCAATTATATTAAGATACAAATGTGATGCATTGCAAAGCAGGCATGCAAATATTGAGAATTCAAGAAAAGAAAATCATACTTATTTGTAGTGGAGAATTGAGTCTGCTGCAAAGCAAATCTCCAAGAGATAAAAATGTTTTATGTGCTTGTTTTTAGCACTAGAAATATCAGAAGCTGGGTTCCCTATAATATTTGTGTTTGTTCTGAGATATTTGCTGAAGGGATAGCATTGTTTAAAGAACTAAAGAAAACAAGAACATCATATTGAGCAGGATACAACTGGAGCAAACAAGGACATCACATCAAGCAAGATACCTTGCTTAGAGCTTGTCTGTGCATGATGCTGTAGAAAAATTTCTCACTGTTTCCATCAGCCATGTCTTAAAAATATTAAACAACATGTAGGGGCAAAATCAGACAGATGCTAACAAAATATTCATAGCATATTCAAGCACTAAATTCTGGAGATTTGCAGTGAATTTTGTGGGACTAAGCACTGCTGCTATTTCAAAGAGACTCACAAATATACTTACGCCTGCAGTACTATTGCTGCACACTCCTATCTGTAAGCTCGACAAAACTATGTTCTCAGTCAGTTATTTCCTATTTGGAGTTGGAGGTGGTGGGGCATGATTTTGTTGGCTGCTACACTGTGAAGTCTTGGGTGTGACCATATTTCAAGGGGGCTTCTCACAAGTTCATACATTTTATCATATTCTCTAAAGAGATCAGTCCATCTCCACATCTTACTTTTATTTCTACAGAGGTGTTCCCAGAGGATCAAAACTATAGTTCTCCATGTAGGCAACTCAGCCATAAATATAAACTCAAGTCAAAGACTGCAATCATCTTCCAGCTATTTTAATGACTTTATTTGTTTTTCATAAAAGAACTTTCAAGTATCAGGACAATTTATTTTAGTAAAGAAGTGCTCATTATTTACTCATTATTTGAGCACTTCACTGTCTGTGAAAGGAAGCACAAACATCTATCAACTTCTAAGTTGATATTATTATCAGGATGGAGTTTACTTAATTCATTCCTTAACATGAGCCCCAGTCAAGTGATCAGAGAACTTCTGAGATTATTTACAGAAAACAACTGTTCACTATGTTGTTGTTGTTGTATGTTGTTATTGTTGGCTTTCTGAGTGGCTAAGAATACAAGAAGCAATGTAACTGCCCCTTCAAAGCCTACTAGGAAGGTTCCACACAGGCCATGATCTCCACAGTGCAGAAGACCTCATCCAGGGCCTCAGTGAGCTGCAGGCAAATTTCAGTGCCTTTGTTCCTCTCTTGAACTGCAGACAACTTAGCATTAACTATTCCAAGGCAAAGTATTTTCTCATCTTCTTACAGCACATAGAACAACAAAACATGTTCAGAAGTGTGTCTATAAAATGGAATCAAATTGAACATTTTCCTTCTTTGTGCCTTGGGTGTAACAAATAAGTCCATTGTTTCCACTGGGGCTCTTACTCTACAGATAATCACTCTTTAGTAGAGCACAGAAAAATGTCATAGTACTCTCCTCTTCTTTGACAAACATTATACAACCATGTAAATAGCAATTTTGACAGTCCTGTTTCCTGAATCCTACTCCCTTCTTCTAAAAGTCCCCATTTCTATTAATGTATTTTAATTTCCTACAAAGAGTGAATAAAGAATTAGAAAAATGAAGTACCAATTACCAGCATCAACATAGCCTCTGTTATGGTCCTTTGCACTACAAGATCAAAAAATCAAAAAATCATCCATCACTCTTTCAGGTAAGAAGCAATGCTAAAACCATAAAGGTTATTTTATTTTCTCCTGAGGGCTTATAACTGAAGGTTTTAACAGCCACCTTTGCATCTCCAAAAAATCATTTTATTTTATAAAGGAATCCCCATCAGAGATTTTATGCACTGTCAACACATTCTCATCACTGTTTGCCTACACTCTTTGAACTATCTCCATTCAGCTACTGAAATACTAAATCTTCATTTTCCTCTATTCGGTCAAAAATCTCTTCAGCTTAACAGGACAGTATTCTATAGTGGCTGAACATTCTGTTCTCTCCAGTGAAACTGAAAGTGGGAATTAAATGCACAATTTTATAAAAAAATAACCATCAGAATATAAGAACAATGGGCTTGCAGTGGAATGGAAAAGTGAATAGGAAATTATCTTCCGTGGGTTTTCATAATAAATAATAAATGCTAATTAAGAAGTATTACATTAAATCAGAAAAAGTTAAAAACACATACAAATAGCAATGTTCGGGCAGAACACATAGTTATGGCAGTTGCTCTCTCAAGATATGTAGGTCTCTAAAGTTTATATGGGTTCAGCTAGACAAACTCATGCATGAAAACTATCACTGTCTATTAGACATGAAGATGCAACCCCTGATTTAAAACATCCCCAGCTGCAAGGGTATAGCTAGCAGGCAGGACCTCTGAAAGTCTATCCTCTTCTCTGCCATTCCACAGGTCTCCAGCCACCAAGGAAGCCCAGGCCAGACTGACCCAGTACGGTTGTTCTCATAGTCTCAATATAAAGACTCATGGATGAATTTAAAATTGCCACCCAAATCCATAGTTCAGTAAAAGGCACAGAGAGTAGAGCTGTGACAGTCAGACATGGCATTATATGTGTTTGAATTGTTTGAACTTAGCTTTAATTAATAGGTCTTAATAATTTGCTTATTAGTCTGATTTCATCATTCTTCTATTGAACATAATGTTGTCATTAATAACAGTATCCTCCCACAACCCCTCCTCTCATAAGGAAGGCTAATGTTAATCCTGTTTTACAGTTGAGAAGTCAAAGTACAGGGAAATTAAGCATTCCCCTTAGGATGACTGAAAGATATATTTGGCCAAAGATTTGAGTGTGCTGAGAGAAGTGTTAAGGAAGTGTAAATTACTAAAGAGCAGTCAGAATTGTATTTGGAACAATACTATTATTCTATACAAGGAAGCTTAGTATAAGTTAACCACTGGCTATTAGAAATTCCATCTCAAAAAGGATGTGACTCTTCTTATATCCTCTGCTCAGATGTCAACTCTATTAACAAGTCAGAAGTTCCTCCATGTGAGCCCCATATTCGCACAGAAAGGAGGCAAATGAAGGACGTCATGGGATGCAAGCAAAGTTAGGATTCCAGCCATAAGATTCAGATTTCCAAATGAGTGGTAAATGAGTTTCTTAGAGACTAAAATCACAAATAAATAAAACAATCCTGAAATTTTCTCATACTATGCCTATACCTTATTCATTTATATTTTCAGCGTATGCTTCGAGATCTTATTTTATCCATTGGATTATAGTTATTTGTTTCACAGAGTCAAACTGCAGTTACTATGAAGATAATTAAATATTCTCAACAGCTTTTATTTTTCATAGCAGAACTTTTCTAATCATTAGATGTATAGTCTTTTATGAGGCAGCAGATATTTAATGACGCAAGATTTAAGAATTAGACACCAGTTACAATTATGATCCCAAAAATATTTCAAACAAAATTAAGTCTATGGATGCTGCCGGTCCCAGGAGAGTCAATGAAAAGCTTCAGAGTGATTTCTGTAGGAACCACTTCAGAGGCCCCAGTGAGTCTGATCCAAAGTCTTACTAAGTCAGCGGGAAGGCTAATCTAATCTGTCTTCTTTGTCTTGGATTTGTCCTCCATTCAAAGATCAGTTGTGCTGCATTGTTCTGTTTTAAACCTGTTTCTTTTGATTGCCTTCATTCATTTTTAAGGTATTTATAGAAATACCATCATGAATTATTGCACACTTGCCAATACTGGATAAAATAGACAAGAAATTCTTTGACCTCCCAGTGTTTTACACACTGTTCTTAGCTGTCATATAACTAATCAATGGATTACTGAGTAGTTAGAAGTGTTGATATACAAGTCACCTAGTACTTATTTTACAAAAGAGAGTGCTAGTGAATCCAAGATAACTGATAGAAGAATTAACCCTCATATTTTCCAAACTGTTTTATTGTAGATAAACAGAGACACAAATATTCATGGAAGTCTTTCAGGAAAGAAAACCTAATAGGACATTCCAACATTATGTCTTATCTACATCCCAATATATTAGCTTGTCATTTTCTCCAAGAACACTCCCAGAGATACTCCTGCAATTATCTATAAAAATAAATTTTAAAAATAGATAAAGACCGATCTGACAGTACTGGAACCAAAAGGTATGTGAGAAATTTCTCAATCCACAGTCTTGAGAAAGAACTGTCATACTCAGGACTCACCATATAGCACTGGGACTTTAACAGTAGGAACACTTCATATTCATTTTCATTTAAAGCTGTATTTACTTGAGACAGGAAATTTTGGACAGCACTAGAGAAACACAGTAACTTTTAACTATATTTTCTATAGAACAAGGTGCCTTATATCAATTAAAACATAATATTGCAATAAACAGAATAGTAAAAGAACAGCACTCAGCCCAAATCCAAGCCTAAATAAATAACAAAACAATCCTGTCACAGAAACACAGACTGCTCATGTCCTGTTGTACCCTTATTATACCTATAAAAGCAGCTAGACTATCCTGCATACCCTGAAATTCAGCAACGTCAAGTGAACTGGAAAATATGAGATTACTCTGTTGAAGAATGTGCTTCCAACTCTACCACACTAGAACAAGGAAAGATCCAGCCTGTCTGCTTTTGCAAGTCCCTAAGAAGCGACTTACTTTTTCACAAGAGTTAAAAACCAATTTTTTTAGAATAAAATGTGGTCTCGCTCATTAGAACTAATAGCAGAATATTGTCAAACAGTCTCACATAACATACATTGAAAGGGACACTGTTTAAGAAGGCCACTGCTGCACACTGTACGTTTCTAAATGTCTGAATATATTCTAGATTAATCTCAACACAACAGACTCCTACCAGACCTACAAAGGCATGAATAACTACAAAAAAATTATTCTGCATTCAGAGGATGGAAGAACAACCCCTTAGTGAGACAGAGAGCTGTGGAAAATAGACTCCACTTGCTCTCTCAACTTAGGGATCCAGTCCTCCCAAGCTAGCATCTCCATAACAAGGGGCAGCCAACATTATCTCCTACACTAACTCTTTTTCCAACTGGGAAATATCTTTTCCAGTACAAAACTGATTTCCCAGCACCACTGATACTGTGTAAACTGAAGAAGAATTTTATTTCAGTTATATGGCTGTGTATTGGGTTTTCTGTGGCCAGGTTTTGGTAGCAGCAGGGGGGCTGTAAAGGAGGCTTCTTTGAGAAGCTGCTAGAAGCTTCCCCCATGTTAGGCAGACCAGCCACTGACCAAGGCCAGGCCAATCAGTAGTTAAAGTAACACTTCTGTGGTAACATATTTAAGAAGGAAGAGAAAGAAAAAGTTAGTTGAGATGAAGATGGCTGCCGGAGAGGAGCAGAGTGAGAACATGTGAACAACAATGCAGACACCAAAGCCAGTGCAGAAGGAGAGGCAGGAGGTGCTCCAGGCACTGGAGCTGAGATCCAGCTGCAGACCGTGGCGAAGACCATGGTGGAGCCGCTGTGCCCCTGCAGCCCATGGAGGACCACAGGAGTGCAGAGATCCACCTGCAGTTCGTGGAGGAGCCACGCCGGAGCAGGTGGATGTCCAAAAGAAGCTGCAACTCTGTGGGAGGCTCATGTTGGAGCAGGGTCCTGGCAGGGACTTGTAGCCCATGGAGAGAAGAGCCCACGCTGGAGCAGGTTTTTCTGCTAGGACTTCTGGCCTGTGGGGGACTCACACTGGAGCAGCCTGTGCCTGCAGGACTGTACCCTGTGGAAAGTGAACCATGTGGCAGCAGCATCTGAAGAACTGCTGCCCGTGGGATGGACTCTCACTGGAGAAGTTCATGGAGGACTGTCTCCCATGGGAGGGACCCCATGGGATGCAGCGAAAGGACTCCTCTCCCTGAGCAGCAGCAGAAAACAACTGACCATAACCCCCATGCCTTGTCTCCCTGCACTGCTGGGGGAGAGGAAGTTGAATGCGAAGAAGGGAGGGGTGAGCGGAAAGGTGTCTCTTAAGTTTCTCATTCATAAGCTCTGATCCTTTTGGTAATAAATTTAATTAATATCCCCATATGGAATCTGTTTTGCCTGTGACAGTGATCCGCAAGGAATCTTTTTATCTCAAGTCGTGAAGTCCTTTGTTATATTTTTTCTACACTGCTGTTTGCAGGGGGGAGTGAGAGATTGGGTGTAGTGGGTCCCTGGCATCCAGCCTGAGTCAAACCACTACAGGCTGCAAGCATACCCCTTGTTCATTGTAATTCCTTATATATTTTTTGCAATGTTTAGAGTCATGAGATTCAGCATATCAAAGCAAAGCTGTGTCTCTTTTCATTCAATGCTATAAACCGCAGTAAGGAGTTCTTCCAAGACTAAGCAGTAAAATGTTGGATATGCTACAGAATAGTTAATGGACACAATCCTCTGCTCTTGCCACATGTAAGAAGTAATCATGGCATGTACTGATACACTGCTCCTGTCAGCAGGAGTCAAGCCTACAGCTTTTGTCACTGAAAACACACATTGCTGTCTAATGAACTAAAGTAGAGTTTAAGAAGCTTAGCAAATTGGCCAGTAAGAAATGGTACCAGAAAGAAGAGCTTATTTGAACAGGCTTACAGATTGTCTGTTTAAGGAAATGAGTTTCAACTTGTTCTACTATGAAAGTCCTGTATGAGTTTCAACTTGTTCTACTGTGAAAGTCCTGTATATATCTATACAGCAATTTATTGCACTAAAGTATCTAAACTTTTCACATGGAAAAAAATCCTGAGAGTTTCTCACAAAGTGTTACCACAATACTTAAGCTAAAAAGTTATTTTTCTTGTATTGCATTTACAGAATAAAGGTAGAAAACTAAGATATATTTAATAATAAATGAAATTATGTCAGATGTTTGGTGTAAGATCATCTTTTTTCCAGAATTTTGATAGAACATTGAAAAATTGCAGCAATATAAAATGCTTTGAAATCTGATGGGTTTACTGAGGACTTGAGGATGTCACTTTCCAGGTTTATTATGTAAAGCAAAATAGCCTCATAATGCAGAAACTCTCCTCATTTCGATCCTGTCCTTCTAAGCAGTTGTTTAAATTAAAAAACCCTCATATTTTTTTTCAAGATGTTGGAGTATAGGAACTTGCTTATTTCAACTCTGATGTTTTCTAATGCTGTTATATTAGAAAACATTAAAACAAACACATTAAAAGCCACTGACTTCCCAAAACAAGTAATGACTAAGGTGGATCTGAAATTAATAGTTCATATTATAAATCCATGGTAACAAATCTTGACATTTGTCAAAACATGATGTCCCTAGTGAAGAGATGATTTCTTGCAAATATCATCATTAACCTCCAGGAAAAGCACACAGCACTCATCTAAGTGTAATATAATATGATCTCCACTCCAAAGAATTTACAACTCAGAAATTTAAATGCAGGCAACAACAAAGTACCAATGACCCAGGCAACAGCGCCCTCCAAGGAACCTTTTTACTTTCTGCAGTAAGTTTGAAATAAATCTCATAAAAAAAGAAGAAAATCCTTCTATTGTGTTAGAAAGGATTATCTGGTTTGAAGTAAGTTATTTTGACTTTCTCACTGTGTTGGTTCAGGGTTTGTCTCTGCTGTCAGCTTTTTTGCGGGACAAGCAACAAAAGAGTTGGCTCTGCCCTGCAGGCAGGCTCAGCTTACCCAGCCTCACATCCCCATGGTGCTCAGCAAGGGGATGCTACCCAGCTCCAAGCTCCCCACAGCCCACAAGATGCTTGTATACATACAGACGAAAATGCCTACATATTCTGCTTACTTATATTGATTACTCCTGGAGAGAGAATATATCCTATTTTATCAGCCTAACTGAGACTTACAGTGGTTTACAAAATAGTATGTTTATTTTTACAAAGAAATTCATTACAAGGCTAGAAACCACACTACAAAAAGGAAATATTCTAGAACCCTTCTGGCTACTTTAGCATCTCATGTAGAAAGTCTTTTAACTTGTCTCGGAGCTTTAACCTGGAGAGAAACCTGTACAGCACACTCATTTTTCAAGTATGTCTCTGAGTCAGTGCCCTTTCTCCCTGTTTCATTCTTCACTCAGCACCTATACTTCTCTTCCTTCTCCATTTCTCTGCAAATAATGTATCTCTCTTCATCAGGCAACAGACTTGATAAACAGATAACATCTTCTGTTGGTTTCTCATCTCACACATTCTGGGACAGGTGAAAAAAAGGCTAGATAATAGTGATTCAAGACAAACCAGGTCTCAGCTCCTATGGTCTGGAGCCCATCTGCCTGTACATTATCTTTGTTCAAAAATATTACATTTTCAAAGAGCAAGAGAATGCATTGGAAAGATGCTTTCTATAAGTATAGTAGATTCAAATGAAATGCTACAGTCAGACTAAAATCACTATTTTCATAAATATGTTTGATCTAGTGGATCCACTGAAATGGATTTTTTGTTTTTCTAAAGTCTGTGTGTTGCTGTATTTATTTTTAAGTGAACAAAAAATAGGCACACAAGAGTCTCTTAGAATGGAAAGCTTTCACTTACTATAATATAAAGCATTAGCTGCTTTTTCTTTAAAACCAACCTTTCAAAATTACTTTTTAGAGGTCCAAGCTTCCTCTTACAGGGAAAAAGTCTTTAATTACACAAGGTTGCTAATGAGACAGGGCTGACTGGCATATATAAACAGGGTAGCACTATTGAGCATATTGATAAAATCACTTTGACTATCATGTTTAGGAAGTCTAAAAAAAATTTATTTTCTCATCTATGTAATACTGAAAAAAAATATCTCCTCAGGAGAAAGGTAATTATTTCTTCTTTTTCTGTCAAAACTTAAAATAGCTGAAAAAAATTGTAAAAATAACACCTTTTACATCTTCTATGAAATGCTAATGTTCAAAACCATCATGGAATCCGGACTGTTATTTGGTCAATTTCAATATCTGTGATTAATTAACATTCAAGAAGATTCATCCAAATCCATAATTATACACTTGCCAAATGAAAACAGGAGTAGAAAAACCTGCCATTCAGATGCACTAGTAAATACAAAGCATTTCCACATTGATTGAAAAACAACACAAATTCAGCTTGGAAAATATCCATAGATAATTTACTCTCCTGATGATGTACAAATATTAATTGACTTCAGCATGACAGCTCAGTAAATTGGATGATATATAGGAAATATCAGAACAGCAAAACAATTACTCGCATGACAGGCTCTTAATAGTAATGCTGTAAGATCTCACAAATACATAGAATCATAAAATCATAGGCTCATTTAGGTTGAAAAAGACCTTTAAGATTATCAAGACCAACCATTAACCCAGCACCAGAAAGTTCACCTCTAAACCACATCCCTAAGTGCCATATCTACATCTTTTAAATGCCTCCAGGGATGGTGACTCAACCACATCCCTGAGCAGACTGTTCCAATGTAATATGATAATTAATATGATTTTTTCTACAAATAATTTTTTATAATTTTTTAAAATTTAATAATACATTCAAATACTATCATTTTGAAGAGAATCCTCATGGCAGCATAATGAGTCAGCTGCAATTTCCTACAGTAAGGGATGAAAGTCCCTAAAAGAGTGAATTACAATAATTAGCCCTTGAAATGACAAAAGCACTTTGTGACCATGTGTATCAAATGACGCTAAAAGCGTTACAGAATGTAATAGCAAAAAGGAGAGACTGGGAAGGGGGGTGAGGGGAATATTTTAAATATTCTGCAACATAATTCGTGGTCTGTGAAGCATATCATTAATACTGGTATTTTTCCAAATAGATTACACTTCTATAAATGAGAACATAATTAAGAATAAATGGAATAACTTCTAAACGGCTTAAATACAGTCACCAAAAATGGATTATTGCTGCTGGCAGACTTCTTCATTCTTCTAATTAAAGTCAACAGTTTTAAACACTTATGCCAAGTATTTCATTGTCCTCCCACCATGTACCGCCTTGAAGTCCCTGAGTCTGTCTCCTAGCACTTCAGTCCCCCTAGGTAGTAGGGGACTGCTGTGAAGTCCCCTTGAAGTCATCTCTTCTCCAGGCTGAACAGCATTCCCAGTTTCCCCATCTTCTCACACAACAAATGCTTCAGCCCTCAGCCAGCTTCATGGTGCTCCGCTGAAGTCACTGCAGGTTATCTGTGTCTTCTTGCACTGGGTGGCACAAAACTAGATGTAGTATGTAGATGCAGTATCTTACATGTAGTATAAGAAGTACTAAATAGAAGCAGATAATCCCTCCTTTTAATCTGCTGGCAATACCCCTGCTTATACAGCCCAGGAGACTCCTGGCTGTCCTTGCTGCCAAGGTACACGGCTGGTCCATGCTCACCTGCTTACCAGGGCACCAGGTTGTATCAGCTTATGTGACTTGTCATGAAGATAAGATGCCAGGAGCATTTCTCCCACATGTCAATAGATACAACAGTGGCGCCTGCAGCTCTCTTCCCTGCAGAAGCATTGCCAATGTGACTAGTAAGTTAGATGTAGAATCATGCTTTAAGAGGGAAAGACAGGGAAAATCTCAGCTCCTTCCTAAAAATCTGGAACAAAACATTATCTTAAATAGTTCTTTAGTATACTGGGCAACATCACTTTTTGGGGGACTGTAAAGTCACTGAGGTATATGACTTGTCCACATGGATCTGGACAATGGTAAGGCCTGTCTAAATATGGTATTAACTGTCCTTTTGTTTATAGCTTCAGTGCACTCTCATGCACCTTAGATCAAACTTTTAAATACATCAAAGTAATTCTTCATGGCCACTTTTAGTGTAGCATCAACTGAGTTGACAGTAAAAATGTGCCACAAAAAGACGCATTACTGGGAAATCCCAGAAACAGGTCTAGGTAAAATCCTCTATTAAAATTCTTTAATTCTTTATCCAAGCCTTTGCTTTTCCTATTATAAATGATGTATTAATTAGTGTTTGCTTACTACAATAGAGTGGCATTAATATGACAAGAAACAAAATCACAAACACTAAAAAGCACACACAGAACACCTGATTAGCTCCCATTATTGAAAAGGAACCAACATATAATTAATTAGTCTTACTAATTATGTCTATTCCTAGACCTTGTAAGAGACCTTTCATCAATGTAACTCCTGTTCCTATACCAGAATATCATCTGAGGATTTCAACAAACTCTTACCTTTCATTTTTAATCATGTCAGCTGTCATTTCCTAGTACAGTATAAGAAAAAGTTGCTACATCATATGATCTCAGCTCATAGTCACTGGTGATGTCACATCTCAAGTCCTATGTCCAGTTATGGGTCACTGTCACTCAGTTCAAGAAAGACATTGAGGTACTGGAGCATGTCCAGAGAAAGATAATGAAGCTGGTGAAGGCTCTGGAGCACAAGGCTTTTGTGTAGCAGCTGAAGGAGTTGGGCTTGTTTAACCTGGAAAAAAGGAAACTCGGAGGTTACTTTGTTACTCTCTACAACTACCTGAAACGAGGTTGTAGTCAGGTGGGAGTCAGCCTCTTCTCCCAGGCAAATACCAATGAGACAAGAGGAAATGGCCCTAAGCTGTGCCACGGGACATTCAGGTTAGACATCAGAGTAAATTTCTTCATGGAAAGGGTTAAGAATTGCAACCTACTGCTTATAGAGGTGATGGTTCTCACTACCCCTGGACGTGACACTTAGTGCTGTGGTTTAGTTGACAAAGTGGTGATTGGTCAAAGGCTGGACTTGATGATTTTGACAGTCTTTTCCAACCTTGATGGTTTTATTCTTTGATTCTATGATTTCCTGTGCCATCAACATGGGAACCTTTTTGCTAACTTGACAAACAGAAATAAATCCTAGATTCTGAATACATATTTAAGATTTATTAGTTTTTACTAAGAGAAGAGAATTTAACAGAGGCTTGCATCTGGCCATAGAAATGTTTATTTTAATTTTAGATATCTTCTCCAGTGTATACTTTACAAGAAATCCTACTCAATGTATTTAATTTTTCAGAAACTTAATTAATAAAGTAGGAGAGACTTTTTGTAACACACTATTTTGTTTCTCATGTGTTCTGGTTCTGGCCAGGAGAGGATTTATTTTTGCAGTAGACAGGAGGACAGAGAATCTCTTCTGTGGAGAAGAGCTCTCTTCTGAGTCCACATAGCTTGGTGGAGGGAGCAGTAGGGTATTCCCTATTATCAAGGGGTTCATGTGAATCATTTGTGTCTTTCTTGTACCCTCCGTCATTAGTATCATTGCTGATGCTGTTCATTTTCTTATCTCATTGCTGTTTCCAATAATCTGTTCTTTTCTCAACCCATAATCTTTATCTTTTGTTCCTCCAATCTTCCTCTCTAGCCTGCAGCAGGGGGAGGGGAAGGGAGAGCAAGCAAGCAGCACATGGTCTGGAGAGTCTCAGTGGGAGTATTAAATTGGGGAGTACCAAACTGGGAAACACCATTCCTAAACCATGCAAAAAAAAAATTGGATATTGAACCACAAATTCTGTTAAATGACATGTAGTATATGAAATTATATTTTTGCAGTGGTGTCCCAGCTCAACAAGCAAAGAAGTGGTGGTAGATGGGACTCTTTCCTTCAGCATATTCTTTCAGGTCATTTTCAGAAACTACATTTCTATAAGCAGAATTTAGTGCATATAGCTTCAAAAATTTCAGGGGAAAATGCAAGAAAGTAATAAACAAACTAAAGTGCTGACCTTACCAACGAGTTTTTCTCATTTCATTAACAAGGATGTAAACCTGGAACAACATTATGAAAGAGCTGATATTAGTAATTTCTCAAAGGAAATTGTGCTGCTTGGTAATTCTGACAGCTTTCAATGACAGATAGCTCATACTAATGAAGATGGATGCTGTATTAGCAGAGAGATGGTGATAAGTCAAAGCACTGCACTGGGTCCTACTCTTGTGTGACTGAGGCTTTGGACTCATTTTGAGGGACAGCTTAATTTAGGTTGTTTTTTTCTCTGAAGCCTTGGAGCTTACCTCCAGGTAAAAACAGGACAGAGAGGATCCAGAACCATGAATGCTACTGCCTCACTGGAATTTCAAATGACTCTCTGATTTCACACCAGAAGGAATTTCAACTTTGCCTCCCAAAGAATCAGCCAGGGTCACTGGACTTTTGACAGTGTTGTTGCCTCTTGGGATCACCCAGAAATTGTAGCTGGATAAATCCTTGATATCTCAAAGACACAGGAGAAGAACAAATCCCCCAATCTCTCTTATTTTCTTTACTCTGACATTGTAATTGTCTCCTTTTGGCCTTTCATTACTTTTGTCTTGTCTAAACATTTGTCAGAGCAATAGGAATCATTTCATGATGGATGATATGTGACTATCTGTACAGCAGATGCTCTCTAAACATCAGATCCTATGAGACAGCTGATCTGTGAGCCTCTGAACAAGACATCTGTTGTAATAATTTTAATAATCCACAGTAATTGCAGAGGATTAGACTTAATGAGAGAGTTAGTCTATATCAGTCCTATCTCACCTCTTCTTTGCAATTGATAAATACTTTTTTCCCTGCTATTAAAAACTCTTTCTAGGCAACCTATTAGTTGGCAAGTATTCTGAAATCCTCAGGTCCCAGAAAGCAACAATCAAAAGAGCGAGCCAGTCTAAACTCTAGAAAACGCATACAAAATCTTTGAATAACAAGTCGTTTCTCTAGTCATTGCTTCATATGCAGAACACAGCCCCATCAGCTGGTCATGGAGGACCAGATGACTTCTTCAAAGCTAAGAGCAACATCCAGAGGCTCTAAGTCTCCTCTTATTTCCCTCAAGACATATTGCATCTGTTCAGAATAATGAATCTGCAGCTCGCCTTACCACACACAGCAGCAGCAGATACCAGAAAGACCTTAGAAAAGGCCAACATAGGAATTCCAAAGCCTCAGAATTGCTTTCCCAAGCTGGTCAGCACTAGCTATAGCTAAGTACATAAGAAGCACATTATTGTTTTCTGCCAGGATGCAGTTTTGTTGAGTTGGTGGCTTGAAATTCTTTTTGTGTTTCATTTTGTTCTTCTCTTTACAAAACATTCTTGCCTGTTACAGAGAACTGGATGAGAAACTCTTTGGAAACAACCATCACATTCAAAGCAAACAAGATTTGTGGAGGTTTGGTTCCATTCTCCGTGATGGGAAAGAACCTCCTTTCCACAAAAGAAAATGGAGCAGCAGTTCCTGTCACAGCAGTATAGTCCAAGCTTCTCTTGACTACTCTTCTCGCACTGATGGCCAAAAAATCCAGACAGAATGTAAGAGGGAGGGATAGGGCAACTGCTCAATATAAGTTGTTGAGCGAGAAAAATGTTCTTACCATTACCAAAAAAAGTATCTACTCTAAAAATATCTGTCCACCCACAGCATTACTTATTACATCTACTATGAAAGAGCTACCGTTAGTAGTAGCCAGTTCAGTCATCTGAAAAGGTTTGGACCTCTTTCAAAGAACAACATCAATTCCCACGATGTTAACCCGAATCTCTTTGCCACTATATTTTGTTCAAACTTCTTTGCAAGGGTATCAGTACCAGGAAACAGGCCTAGACAAGCAAACTAGGATTGTCTTTCCTAGGTTTTGAAGGGATGGATGAAGGGGTTAAGTTACCTTTAGCAATACTAGGGAAAAAAAGAAATAATGTCACTTAATTATCAGAAAAGTAACAGTATCTACAAATTCTGCAATGACCTAATTCTAGATGTTACTACAGAACAGCTTCAACTTAGAGGACTCGGCTAATGTTACCAATCAGAAAGTACATCAAAGAGAAAGCAGAGAACTCAGAATATCTATGTTGATGTTTTAGTACTTAAGAGGCTAAGTGATTGATGGATGGGTCAAGATTGTCAAAATCTAAATTCTGTAAAGACAAGTAGACAAAAAGGGGATTATTTTTATCAAAAAATTAATTAGCTTGGGAGTACCAGCATCACTAAGAAATAAATGAGAATGCATTCTTGTCCTGGCCACTACTAAGCTAGCTATCTTCACTTCTTTGTTACCAAAACCAATTTTAGACTGAATCATCAAAGTGCTTCCTTCCCTATTTCCAGCGTGCAGCCAGGACAGGGACAAGATACACCATGACAATGGAAAGGCTGCACGCAGTGGGATTCTAGTTACCGACAATACTTATGGGAGAAAAATTAATTCTACAAAAGAATAATTGTTTTCATTTTTGCACAATAAACTTTTTTTCAAAAATTATTTTGCTGTATTTAGAAATCTGAAAAATATATAGATAATCCTTAAATTCTTTGGGATTGATCAGTTTCAAAACCTTTTGAAACTGATCAGTTCTCTAACAAGAACATCACCATACTGGACTACTATAATTATTATCTGACTACAAGTCAATAACATTACTTCTGCTTAGATATTTACAGGCAATATATTCTCTTCCTCTGATCTTGGAATTTTTATTTAATGTTATTCCTGAATACATATACTGGCACTTTACATCTCAAATATTGATCGATTGATTGATTGATGATGTGGTATTTCACTTCACATGCTTCTATCATGAAAAAACCCCCCATGCAGTAAGATGATCTCCCCTTCAACAGCTTGCAGATGGACATAGAGCTGCTTCCCAGGTACCACTGACCACATTTTGCAAGTGATATCAAAAAGCCATAAGCCATGATACTGAGTTGCTATTCCCAGTAGTTCTGTTTCTCTGTAGAACATCTTACTCAAAGAAATTTAACACTATTACTATTGTCCTCTTCATGAGTCAACATAGTACTCTCATGCAGTAAAGGAGGACGTTTGAAGGTCAGAGCATACAGAAATCAATAAGACCAGATTTTATTTATCAAGGTATTACACAAACCTGGAGCAAATAACAGATATTGTCCCATGTAAGAAATAAGACATATGATCATGAAAGGCATAGATAAACTTACTGGTTTTATTAATCAGCAACTTCAGAACTCTACACCAGCCATGAGAATATTCACAAGCAATGAAGTTCACTCAGGTTTATTTCATTTATAGAGGTTATGTGCTCATGAATTCTTTAGACACTGAACGTTTTTATATGAATGCAGTTAGCAAAATTGTCTAAACAATATCCACAATGTTAAAAAGAAGCAATCCAATAAACACTGCAAAGCCACAGTACTTTGGTACACAATACTGTCATCAACAAATTGATCGACGGCAGATGACCACAGATTCAGTTTGTCTTACTTTGATGCGTAACCTCTATCAATCATTTTTGTTACTGTGTGATCCCTAGGGCAAAAAATCTTACAAGTTACTTATCACAGGAGTACAAGGTGAGTCACAGACAGTTATGGTTTTGTTTTTCTTTTCTTTATTCTTAAACACACTAACACATTGTGCTTGAGATATAAGAATTTATTCTGCAATGCTCCATTCCTTCAATGGACAGCATTCAGAAATCTCTGTTTCCTATGAAGCCCATCAAAATTAATAGGCATATTGCCTTTAGAGAATGATTAGTAAAAAGAATGCTTAACATTTACCATAATTCTTCACACTTTTCTAAGGTATCATCTTTTTTCCCGTGTGCTGTCAAGCAATGAGAAAAAGAATGCTTTGGGGGAAAAACACCCACAAGCTTAGTGGAATTAGAAGGAGCAAATCGTGTGCTCACTGGGAAGTAATTAAAAGCCATAAAACATGAAGAAGGCTGAAGGTTCCTGAAAGGCATTATAATTAAAACCTAACGCATGTTAACTGTGAGTGAAGCATTTGAGTCATTGACATGAATGACAAAACTCCCACTGAACTCAACTGGGGCAGGATTTTATTCAATAGGTACTCACCAAGAAGGCCAGTTCAGCTTCAGAGAGACTGATTGGAGGTTTGTGGGTAAAAAGAAACCTTGCTGAAAATGGGAAATGGTGATTTATACAGACAACGATATGCACAGTAGTGAAATAGCCACAAGAGAAATTAAAAAAAAAAAAAAAAAAAAAAAAAAAAAAAAAGAACAATGCAGATGTAAAACCAAGTGAGATAATCTTTGAGAAAGGGGAAGAAGAAATTTTTTTAAAATATGATCAGGGGGATAAAAACAAAGACCATTACAAAAGAGACAGAATCAATAAAAATCCTGAACATGGAACAACTTTATCCCAGGTAATAACTAGGAAGAAAGTGATGAAGCAGTTAAAAGGCAGTGATAAATTTATAGAGCATATCTATCAATAAAAAGCACATTGGGAATACTCAGCAAGTCTGAATTCATTCAGATAGCACATACTGTATTTAACCACAAAACAGAAATTAATTAAGAAAGAAAAAGAAAAAGAATTTTCTGTTCAGTACATCTAATCTCCAGAGCCCACTCAAGTAATGGAACCATTCTTCAGAAACAGTGAATCTAGTTTCAGTGGTTTTAACCCATGTCATCAAAAGTGACAATACAATGCAAGTTTGCCTAGATGAAGTTAATGGATTTACAAAAAATCCCTCATAAAATGTAAAAACTTATTAGATATCATCACTACCATATAACTAATATTCCACAAAGTCTACTATTTGTACAGGGAGTGTAGCAGGGCTAACAAACTGGTGTTTAATTTGACAAAATAAAAGAAATTTTGTACTAGATACAATGCATGCAAAAAAAAAAAAAAAAGATGCAGAAAAGTAGGTGCAGAAGATTACATAAGAACATGTAGTTCAAGTGTTACAATAAGGGAATTGTGTTAATTTGGCTGGTATATCCAAAAATCTGGTATCAGCAGTCAGCATAAAACGGACAGAAAGGAAATACTAGCAGCATCTCAGTCCATTGTGTAATGATACTCTCCATGTCCAGAGAACACTTACAAATCGCGTCCTATCGGACCAGCAAATCTTCCCAGCAAGATAATCTTAACATTGAGTACTAATTCATGAAAAATTATGAGGTGGAATTGTGAGAATGTAACTTGTACAAGGGATGTGAAAAGCTCTGATAATATTTTCAACAATACCATCAAGCAAAAGGTGTCCTAAAACAACATGTAAACTTTCATGACCTGATACTGCAAGCCAGAAACTAAGAACATGTTCTCACTTCCTTATTTAAATAAATAAAGGACACAGTCACAACTGAGGGAGCTTGAGAGTTATGCATTCTTAAACCATGTCTCTAGAAGGTCCTAGAGGGAACTTTCAGCTCTGAGGAGATTTCAATGTCACCAAAGAAAGGGCAGAGGATGACGCTTCTGAAACATGAGTTCTGTCTCCACATCTTTTACTCAGGCTCAGGCTGTCTGAGGAGTAGTGAGTCTTCTCACTACTTTATGAGACACTGCACACTTTATGAGACATCATTATACTTCATATGCAACTATACCTTCTCTTAAAGGGCTGGCAGCTAATGCTCTGAGCAAAGGTGCTTCCAACTGCTCTTATTTGTAGAGTATACTCATGAGACGCTCCTGGTATTTCTGCGCTGCAATGTAAAAAGTTAGTAAGAAAACATTCCCATCAGATATGAGTTCTAGTCCCTCCCTAAACTACACAGTTTGTTCTTACAGCCATGCAAACATTCCCTGGAGACCTGATGCATGTGCATTCTCACGCACATTCTTCAGGGAGCTCACTTTTTCTCACTTCCCAACATCCACACACAGTATACAAAGTGCAAATAAGGTAGTCTGAAACTCCCAAAAAGCACACATTACTTATTTATTCTTACTGCAATTCCATCCAAGGATGTAAGAAAAAGACAACCTGATCAGCAATTGTCCTATTTACTTTGTCCTACATCTTGCACCCGCTGATTCTTATCTACATTTCCAGTCATTTTTAGCATAGTACATTTATTTTTATTTACCAGGTCAGGTCATTCTAGGCATACAATTTTGGAAGAGAAAGGTCTCTTCAAACACTGTGGCAAGCTGAGAAAATGTGGATGAGACTTGAAATTATCAACAAAATCACCTTAACAGTTTTGCACATCCATTACTTGTGAGGATATAATGAACTTATTTTAAGTAATATGTTACACGTTTCTGTTCCTCTACAAAAATTATATTCGAAGACTAGAATATAAAAATAATTTTTCTCATGAATTGCATCATATAGACCATGTAGCATTATGCAATATTCTTAGACTGTGAAAATCAGACATAAATCATTCCTGCTTCACAAGTCACCTTTAAGAAAGCATTTAACGTTTTTTTTACTCTACTGTGACTACATAATTGAAAAGTAAGTACTAAAAATGTTTAAACATGAGATTCAATGTCTTAAAATGAATACTGACACAGTAAAAATAGATTCCTTCAGAGAATTAACTAATCATTAATAACTTGAACTGACAAAGGCAGTACTAATCAAATTCTGGCTTCATAATAATTCTTATAAAAATGGGTGGAGAGAGAGAGCAAGCTAATCAAGTGAGAATAATTTCTGCAAAAATAGTAATAAATCTACAGCACATTAATGCATTAAGAAGCTATGCTTTTGTTACAGGTCAAGAAAAATGTAGGTCTCCTAGGGCATGCTGAGAAGGAAAAAGGCAATGCTTTTTATTACTGACAGCACCTAAGTCATGTGAAAAACTACCAAAAAAGAAAGATCAGTTTTATGTTAGAAAAGGGGGTCAAGCATCTGAAAGGTGCTGACCAGAAAGAATGATTCAGATACAGAAATAAATGTACAAGGTATGTTGAATGCAATTTATCTGAAAAAATGCATTTTTAACTAGAGTGCCCAACTAGTAGAACTGTCATGCCACACTAAATTAAAGCTTAACCTGAAAAATCACATTTCTATCCAGGAAAAGTACAATACTTCAATCTGGCCCTCAAACTTGACAACAAAGTCTGAGGACTCCATGGGAACAAAATCAACCTCCATATACAGGATTTACCAGGCTGAAATATGTGTGTACTGTAAGGCATACACTTTTGGCTTTACAGAGTGATCATAACCATCGTACGTGCATAAACCACACAGACAGTAGAGGCCCAGAAGACCTTTCAGAAGTGTCAAACTTTTAATGCATGGCTCTACAACACAGCACACATGTTCAGAGGCTTCAGGTAAGATCATTTTATGTCCAGAGTCCCAAAAGAGACTAATATGAAATGCTGATGTGCCGCAGCTGGAGCAGGGGCATCTGGGCTACAGTTATCAAGCGTCCCTAAATTCCAGGCACATTTATAGATAATTCAAAATGTGCCAAGATTTCTAGAGCGTTCAGCTAAGAAAATCCAAACACATGTGTGCTGGATTTGGCCAGGATAGAGGTACTTTTTTCTGTAGTAGCTAGTATGGGGTTGTATTTTGGATTTGTGCCGAAAATGGTCTTGATATCACAGAGATGTTTTAATTACTGCTAGCAGTGCTTACACAGCCTCAAGGCTTTGAGGTCTCTCATGCTGCCTTGCCAGCAAGTTAGCTGGGGTACACAAGGAGTTGGGAGGGGACACAGCTGAAACATCTGACTGCTTTGCATGACTGAGTCTTGCCTTTTTGGAGATGACTGAATATCGGCATGCCCACGGGAAGTGGTGGATGAATTCCTTGTTTTGCTTTGCTTGCATATGTGGCTTTTGCTTTACCAATTAAACTGTCTTTATCTCACTTTTACCCTTCCAGTTCTCTCCTCCATCCCATGGGGGGCGTGAACGAGCGGCTGGGTGGCTGAGGTGGCTGAGCTGCCAGCTGGAGTTAAACCACAATAGTCCTTTTTGGCACTCAACAAGGGGCTTGAAACATTCAAGATAATGACAGGTTTGATTGGAATGTGCTAGATTGGATTTATAGCTGTTATTGCTATTTATCTATTAATTGGCAGGCTCTTGTGAGTGTAAATTAGATTCTAGTGCTTGTTAGTGGCTACTTTTTGCTTTCACTACCAGCTGTAGTGCTGTACTGCTTATCACCTTACTCTACAATGCCTGAGAACATTTCCATAGCAGCAGCGGCCATGCACCTGGACTGGCAGGTGACCAAGGTATCAATTCCATTTCTGTGCTGTTGTAATGAACGGGCTGAAACTCCAGAGTGAATTCAAGTCAAAGAGACTGTGATAAGTACACGTGGGAGTAGGACACCTTGAAGCATCTGGCTGCAAATGAGACCTTGCCAGATAAGGTACCTCTCAAAGCACCCGTGCCTATGGTTATGTCTGTGCCACAGCAGGTGTGTACCTCTGAAGGGACTGTGGTCCAAGGGTAAGGCAGAACGCACACCTCGAAGCATGTGTGGCTGTGCATAAGGATGTGCTAGAGCACATCAAAGTGTGCGGCTATGGATAAACCTAGGACAGACCAGATACACCCCTGGAGGGACTGTAGTCATTGGAAAGGTCATGTTGGAGCAGGTTTACTTCTGAAGGGATTGTGGCATAGATAAGGCCATGCTGGAACAGATACACCTCAAAGTGGCTGTGACTATGGATAAGTCTATACCACAGCAGGTATAGCCTTGAATTGACTCTGGCTCATAGATAGACTCAGGATGATAATGGATAAGATAATATTACCTATGTTCTACACGTGCACATGCTGAGAGTTCAAATTACTTCATGAACCTCCTAGCCAGCTTCAATTTAAACTGCTCACCTAAACACTTCATTTAGCCTCTGCAGCTGCTTCAGTCACTGGGAGTTTTTGGCTAGCTTGGAGCTCTCATCAGGTGGGAAAGCAAGCAAAAGGACTTTACAAAATCTTCTTTTCTCTTTTTTTTTAAATCTTTATTTTTGTGTGAACAAAGGCAGCCACATTTATATTCCTTAAAATAAATCTTATTTGACACAGTTATTCTGTCTGACTCTGCAACATAAGCTGGTTTTTTTGTGTTTTTTTTTTCCAGGAATAAAAGCTGTGATCATTATAAAACTGTGAGAAAAATCAATGTCACATAAAAGAAATGGTTATTTTATATGTGCACACAAACATAGTACAAGACGTTATCCTCTGATCATGCAAAAGAGAAAACAAATTAGTCACATTGGCTTAAGATGCCTTCTAATGCTACTGCTAGATATTTTCAGGAGGTGAGACTGAGAGAAAGCACCAAGACAATTTAAACAGCTTGATATTTCTTAACATTGTGTCTTATAATTCAGTTTATGGAAGCCTATGACTAATTTAAAAGATAATTGCAATGTGAGTTTTGCTAATGATTTTCCTTTTAGAATTCAACAGATCAGGATTCTTCCTCCTAGTTTTCTAGTTGTAATTCTGCCCTGCACAATGCTGATTTTAATTATAAGATGTTTTCTCTTTTGCATTAAAAAAAATCCTCTTCTAAGCAAATCATACCTTCCTCTGATAGTATTATATATAGATATTTTTTAATAAAATACCAAGCCCTCCTACTTTCAGTAGTTTTTATTTTTCTTACTGAACTCTGCTTTAATTTAACTATGTATTACCCTCTGTTACAGCAATCTTCTGCAGAAAATCTGTGAGAAACTTAAAATAATGCCATAACTTCCAAGTCTCTTGGGAAATGAAGTATGTCTATACTGTGCAGTACCACTTTAGAATGAAAATATTTCAAAATTTCAGATTTCTAATCAGTACGTTACAATACACATCAAAATCTCTGGTTGCATTTGACATTGCAGATTTGACTTAATTATGTACAAACATCCCTCCTTGTTTAAGAATCTCCAGCAAGACAGTTCTGGCTGCTTTGTGCATTTCCTTTATATTATTTCAAGCACTAAGGAAAGCTGTCTGCTGAATTATGGCTTGTCTTAATTTTTAAGCATTTTTTTTTAACTCAACCTGTGTTTGTACACCAGCAGAAGAGCTGCACAATGTAAGAAATCACTTCTACAGTTGCAAGCTCACAGCAACTCCCAGCATTGCCTTATGTTTTCAGTGAGAAGGAACTGCACACTGATGCTTGGTGGCCAGGGGATGTCACACTACACATTTTTCTCTGCCTCCCTCCCCAGCAAACCCTGAAGTTGCCTCAGGACCAGACTGTCAAGTAGGTTGGAAGGGTGCCACAGAGTGTGCCAAGCAACACGCCAAGCACCCTAGTGGCTGGGTGGGCTTTTCTATAGCTGTCTTCTGGAAAAAAAAAAAAATCAATCTACTAGAAAAGACTATATCTTAAAAAAAAAAACAAAGAAAAAAAAAAAAAGACCACACACAACCAAGCAAGGAACTGGTAGTTAGAATGAGTTGGAATGTTTTTCTCTCTTAACTGACACATCAGTTCTGTACACTGCCAAACAAAGGGAGTTCTGACTAAATATTTGTCTCTCACTCTCTCCCTCTATGAAAAATTAACATGCACAGGATCACTCAAATGAAGAACAGCATGAAAAGGGCTAACAATGAAAGAGTAGTATGAAGTGACAAAACATTCATTAAGGATTAAAAAAAAGAAGGGTGGCTTTACACACTGCCAAAAGCTTTTATTTAAACAGATTATTGCATTCTACCCCTGCTATATAGAACCTCACAAGGCTGACACTAGAATAAATCTCAACTCTATAAAAATTTACTGACAACATAAATTGCAAGAGAAAAGCTTGTTTACCGTCTCTCCAGCTCCTGCCTTCCTGCAAAATTTGGCACATTAATGCTGCATAAATCTGTGTACTATTTCCTGGGACTTCTCCTTTCAGTTTGCATTTTCAGAGACACAGAGACCACTTGCACTTCTTGGAAAGGTGGATAATCCCTTACTTGCTGGGTAGCGGACTCCTCCACATGACACTAAAAAAGCAGGAGGAATGTGGTATAATGTAGATATTCCAATTTCTGAAAGTGGGGTGTGTGGGAAAGGGGGGAAGGTCCACTGAGAAAGAGCACACTGCACCACACCACCTGAAGGAGTTCGAGTGGTAGCAGTGCCATGCTGCACAGCAGGGACTGCAGTGGCGGAAAAACGCTTCACCCTCACTCAACCTCCAGCATTCCCTGAGGGAGTATGGAATGCAGGCACCAGGAGAGTCTCGTCAATTTTTCAACTCTCCAGCTCAGATATTCTCATGCTGATTCAAACATAGCCACAACCAGTGCTCTTCTGGACTTCTGTTCATACTAAGGGGATAATTTTACAGTCAAGCAAGTAACTCAGTAACCCACGCCCAAAATTTTCAGATTCCAGTCTAAACTACCCAATGCCATCTTGCTGTTTGTTTTCCTCTTTTCATTTGGATGAGAAATATTTTCTATGATAAAGCCTAGTGAAACCCTAGGAGAGATGGTCAACCCAAATTCTGCAAGTTTTTATGAAAAACAGGCTGTACAAACATGGTCCAGGGCACTTTACGTTCAGTTAATCCCATCTTGGGCCAGGATGGATAACATGACTGAGAACCCTTGAGACCTTCCTCTCTGATTCTGTTGTTTGTTAAAAGGCTATCAACCACCTTCCCCTTTGCTCTTCACCATATAACATACTATTTTCAAATCTAGTCTAAAAATAAAGTTTAAGCCCTGCAAGAAAGGTTTGGAGCAAGTGTCTTTTTATGACAAAGAAAAGCCACCCAGTGGAAGACACACCTCATGCTCAATTAATGTTAACTTGAGCCCAAACAATGAATTCATCACATAATTGTTGCCATGTCCACCTCCACAGTCCCTGGAGTCCTGTCCATGTGGTCTTACGACATCAGAGAGTACGAGACAGGAGATTAAACTGGGCACTGGAACAATAAACAGAATGGACAATGACTATCCAATGCCTGGTACAAACTGGCAACATTGAAATGCAGTGATGGGGCCTTAGGCCCATGCTCTGCCCAACACTGAGAGCTGATGAAAATCCAGCTCTCCCCAAGAGGTAATCTGGTAAATGATCTAAAGTGAGCAATGAAGTACATGGTGGAGGAAGGTAAAGACAGGGAAGGGATCCAAACAATGACAGGTTTGCATGTCACAGTCATGCTGGAAATATAAGATCCCACTTTCAGGCAGATCCCTTCAACATCATTGCCACCTCCCTGGGAAGGGACAGGAATGATTCATGCCCCTTTCCACGTGTCTCTCTACAAAGGATGTTCTAGGTCGGGCCAAAAATACAAGCACTGTGTGTTTCCACACCACTAGCTCAGCGGTTTGATCACTGCTCTGCCTGTTTTGATAGGGTGAAAAAAGAGGCTGAAAAAAAATTGTCAGTTACATTTTATCTGGAGAATCATATGACAAAAGTTTGATGGAACAATGTGAAGCTTTCCCTGGTGCCAGACAAGGACACCCACTGAACTTGAAGGAGGCCGAAGGGCAGAAACCAGAAGAGCTGTAAGAGATTCACGTGGAAATATCTTTTAGCAAGAGATGTTTCACAGTCTATACCCGTTCTTGAATGTTTAAAATTCCTTCCAAGAAACTAAGAACAACTATTATCTCACCCTTGATGTAGGACATGTCATTCCATAAACTTTTTTAATACCTTGCGTTAAGAAACATTCCTGAACAGTGAGAAATTTGCCTGGTTTTCTTTGTACTTTTTTTAGCGTGGCTCTGGCAGTAAAAGCTGCATCCACAGAGCAAGCTTTACAGAACACTAGCAAGCATTGATATCGCCTCAAAAAATCAGACGCCTAGATCCCTATTCTATTGGCTCCTGCCTCCCACCCTATTATATCACCCCCAAAAACTCACTGTTTGGCAGAAGAGACTTTTTCTGATGAGGAGAGGGACAAGACTGGTGGAGCCAAACACCTCTGCCTCAGTGTGGGCTAGGTGTGTGCATAGCTGGGAGGGATACAGGGAACGGCACAAGGGCAACACCACTGTCCTCTTGAGGAGGATTTTGCAAGGACAAGAGAGTCCATTCTCCCCCACCTGGAGTGCTCACAGCATGTCTCTCCCAGGAAACTAGACAGGCTTCAAATGAGGCACCAGAAGAACCTCCAGGCTTTTTAACCAACTCTCATTCACTCCTCAGAATTCAGGAAATATTAAACATTTTTCAGCACTTTAGTCAGTAAAGAAAGGATTTCCATGCTATGTTGATTTAGGGCCAAACACTTATACCTCAGATGTGCTTCTCACAAGATAGGACATGGATAAGCTACTGGACAAAGTGCATGTTTTCATCCAGAAGGTTCTACCATTTTTAAGTTTTTGGTCAAATTTTGTACATAAACAGGTTAAAAAGAACATAGCAAAAAGATGCTACAAGAGTCAAAGATGTGTCCTTGAATGACTTATTCTCTCCTCTCCTTAATTTTTGCATCTTTTTCTCCTCTTAAAATACCCAAACAATAGTGTTAAAGGGGAAGATTTCAAAGTCTGTAAGTGTTACTAGATGAGGAGCCACAACATCTCACATGGAAACTAGAATTGAAGAAGAAAAGATTTCTATCGTTTAAGACCCTGGTCTTGCCAAAAGCAAATGTAGATGAATGCAGACTGACAAGCCCTGAAATGAAAAACCAAACTGACAGACTATCAGCTAAGAGAAAGATTCTTCAGCATAAAAAGAGATGGGAAGTTATAGCAGAAAAACCCTTTAACGCCTTTAGCCAAGTCTACAGCTGTAGTAAAGAAAGTGAAGAAGTCAGGCAGTATTGCTAAAGGAATATAAATCAAGGCTGTTGATATCACTATAATGACACAGTAGCTAAACTTGCAGGGGGAATACATGGTACACTTTCAATGCACATGCACTAGAGGAAAATACAACTTCCTTTTTGGCAGGTTGAGCAAGCAAGCTATGAAATACTAATAGCAAATGCAAGGTTTGAGTCTAACTAGTAGTCATAGGAAATATATGAGGTCCTTCCATCATTGTTTAGATGAAGGATTATTTTGACCATTACTAGTAGTTTTAATTCAAATTTTGGAGATGCACAGCTTACCACTGTCATCAGAGCAGTAATGCAGAAATCCGATACTGAGCGTCTCCAAGAACTCTGTGTGAGGCCCCCATAACTGCTTCTGTGGGAGAGGCTGCCTACAAGTGAGATTTATCTTGCACAGCATTGTATCTTTTGTAACAGCTGCTGTCCTTTTTGATGATTTTCTCCAGCATTTGCCAGCAAATACTGAAAAATAAGGAAGAGATTCCTTTTCTTCAGTTACATTGTGCTCTCCAGCCTTATTTAATAAGGGCAGCCAGTAAGTCACTGAAATTGCTGAATTTTCTCTTCATGCCTTTGTTAAATTCTCTGCAGGTCACTGAAGGTCTAATTCAGTATTACCAGGACTGCATATGCCTATGATATATCTTAAAAATAATACTGATGACCTATGAATTTACACTGTCGTCTAATTGAGTATTATTGAACATTAAAGCACTTCTCTTTCCTGCAGAAGAAATCCTGTGTTGAATGTTCTTAGATGATGGCTTTTACAGGTTTCATGTTAACCATGTACAACTATGTTTGTCTAACTTAATTTAGAAGGGAGAAAGAATGAAAAATCTTTTTGAATGGGTTTTTCTTTGTTTGAGGATTATTTTGCAATACACTTTAAATAACTGTGTTCCTGAAAGTCTTTTGGTAGAACTGAATTGTACTGTTATGTTTATCAAAAGTGAAATCACTCACTATATTAGGTATAATTTTGGTTAAAATTTGCTTCTCTACCTATTTCTAGTCAGATAGACAAAGTTAAAAGATAAAAGAAATACTAACCCAAAAATCACTCATTGAAAAAAGGAATACATATTCATAAAGGCTTTGATCAGGCATTTGTCCCCAAATACAATCTACCTCTGATATTAACAGTAAAGGAAACACTGAAATAGTGGATTCCCTCACTGAAAAGGAAACTACTTCACCCATTTCCAAGGCTTCATACCAGAAAACTGTTACAGAAAACACACACTAGCTAATTCCAGAAATTGGCAAAACACAGGAAAAAAGATTTCAGTTTTGCTCTGAAATGTTTATAAACAGCATCATGAAGCTAACTGAAACAAGAAATGGAATTAAATCCAGGGTTAAAGAAGCAGCACTATCCATTCAATGGAAAACTACACAAGGGAGAAAATGGAAGAAGAAACTGATACAGGAAATTAGTATGATGACAGTTTACAAGCCCAATATCTTTCAAATGCTTTTAAAATATTGTTGATGACTTTTTATATAAAATACATTTCGCTGGTAGAGTTTGGTTGGCAACATCGCACGATGTAACATTTCTGTTTCAGACTTTGCTACTGGCAGGCCATCTTAGCCTAGTAATCGCTCTGAGTTTGATATCAAATTTCCTCTGCCAAGTCTTCCATTGGGATGAGAACTGTAGTAGTGTATACCTGCTGGAAACCCAGTCCTTTAAATCATGCTTTACTTTGGTTGTAACACACAAGATGATTATGTCTCTCAAAGCATCCTGGGGGCCCTCCTCAAGACCAGACCTGGTTGCTGCGCAGCAGAAGCCTGTAGTGTCCCATCAGCATAGCCAGCGTGACATGAACAAGAGCCAGGGGCTTGCCTGCCTGACCCGACAGCAGATGCTTGCTGCAGACAGAGAACACCTCCAGGGCAGTACCACATGCCAAAAGGGAAAAAAGACCAACTGTATGCTGTGGATGGCTCCTCCTGAGCCTGCTGCCATCCACCCAGGGAGGCAGTTGAAAAGGCTAGGCTTTAGTTTTGCATAAACTGTAAACATGCTACACCTTCAAGTCTAATAAGAACAAAGAGCATCACTGAAAAACAAGCACCAGAAGCTCCACCTTCTCCTTACAACACTGCGAATTTTCTGCTTGTGTCTCCTGTAAGATTAGTGTGGACTGATTAGTGTGGAGGGGGGGACTTCATGAAGGCTCAGCATGACTGAAAAATATTCTGCTCACTGCCACTTTTCTATACTGAAAGCTATTTCTAAATACATGATCTAATACGAACTCTGGGGCAGGTACCTTATTTTGTTATGAATTCATACAATTCCCAGGAAAATGGGTTGATCTATGACTGCACGAGCATAGTACTGCTACAGCAACAACATGAGAACAACACAAACATCAGTCACACCACTGAGATCCTGCAATACACCTGTCTGTGACTCAAGCAGGAAACAGCAGATTCTCAAAGTCTATCATTAAAAAACAATTTAAACTCCAAATCAGTTGAGGTATAAAATGCTTTTTCTCGACAACTTTAAGAAAACAAAGCTGTAAGGAAGTGTGACAACCATTTTTAAAAAATACAAAATATTTCTCCATTTTTTTTTATGTACAGTTTTTCAAATGAAGGCACCAGTCTATTTTGCTGTGCTCAGAACTGCTTCCTTGTCCCTAGCTAAAAGAATAATGCCCTTCACACAACAGTGAGATAGAACAGTTCACAGAACAAAGCATCCTAAGAAACAAAAAAAAATAACAGATGCTAATTCTTATTATCTTTTTTCTTTAAGAAATGAAGTGCATAATAACTTTGCTAAATTGTCGAATAAATCACACATTCCTTCCCCCCTGGATTTTTAAGTAGATGAATAGTGCATGAGTATCAGTACCTCACTCAGGTCAAAAGTCATACCTTCTCATGTTCCTGGTCATGCAGGTATCTTCCTTTTCCTTTTCAGTATTTCCTGAAAAAATATTCTTTTTCAAGTAGATATTTGTCTAATGAAAATCAAAGCCTTAGTGGAGACAAGATGCGAAATATCATGGAAAACAATAACAGCAACTGAGGAAATTCACAATTTCCAGTGTTTTGGCAGCATACACATTCAACTTACAAAGACTTCCACTACTCCAACAAACCTACTAGCTACAGGGTGGAAAAATCCTAAATTATGGTTTAATTAACTGCTAAGCCTTATTCCTGGGGTCATCTGCCCTTCACTTAGAAGGTACCATTGGCACCCTCCCACATGACTAACAGCCATCACAGGTCCTCTTGCCTTCAGCATCCCCTCGCACAAAGCAAATACTTAATCTCATATAACAATACCATCTAGTGGTAAAATATATTCATTACACTGGGAATCTCCCTCGTGTATTTTTGTATGGCACCACCGGATATACTCAGATAAAGCAGAAAACGTCTCCTCATACATATACCTCTGTCCAGCAGCTGAAAAACTTCATAACTATTCATTTCATCTAACCATATTCTTAGCTTTAAGCACATGAATCTCTTCATGTAGAGCAGATGCCATAAATCATCATCTAAGGAGCAAAGACACAGAACTAGGGTGGGAGTCATCACAAACCACAGATACAAGTTACAAAGCTACAATTTTGCTGACCACAAGTCTGAAACAACAGTGTGTTCATAGCTCCTGTATTCTATGTAACAATACAAGAAACGCAAATTTCTCCCGTTCTACATAAAGACAGAGTTGTATTCAGGTGGTATCCTGAATCAACCTCCCTCGTATGATCCCATTTACTCATGATATTTAAAAAGAGTGAAAACCGATCATAAACGCAAATTGTTTGCATTTAGCTGAAAATCTTCAGGAGAGTGAAAATGGTTTGATACAGTAGAATAAAGGCTGGAGTGAGTCAGTAAGGCAGAAAGATGACAAATGGGAAACAGCAACAGCTTGTTTTGCAAAACAATAAATACTAATTACATAGATGATGCAGAGCTAAAAAGCTGTTTGACATGAAATAAAACTACTCAAAGACAGAATCCTGTACTAACGCAATGGGACAATTTGCTCTACTTCAGTGGGCTTTGTGGGAACATCAGCGCATTGTAAACAACACATTAAGAAAGAGTGCATATTTTTGAAGGGCAAATTAAGTCAATACTCAAGCTGTAAGAAGAATTTAATAAATAAAGCAGTGCCATGTACAAATCTGACTTGTTATCAGCTCCGCCTTTTGATTTTTTCTCTCTCAAAAAAGAACTAGCTTTGCCTAAAAGCTGAAACATCCTGATAGTCAGGGGAAGGGGGGGGGGGGACACAAAAAACTAGCAACAACAAAAAAATCCAAACAAAATAAACAAAAACAAACCAGCAATACCCACAAAAATAAACAACACAACCACACAACATGGAGATCTACTCCTAGCAATCTGCAAAGTTCTGCTTATACTGAAACAAGATTGTAAGAAAAACACTTTATTGTATGAAATATGTTCTTATAAAATCAAGTCAATTGTTTTCATAATATGGTCTAGAAAACTTCTAGTTTTCTTCTAGAAAACTTTAATCGCAGCTGTTGTTTTTCTGCCATATACCTATTCATCCAAGAATCCTGAAAACTACTTAAATGATTCTCCTTTACACACTCAAATCTCCTTAATTATCTAATTCATCAAGACTAATAATGTAACTATAACCCCATGAAAAACTGAAGTTCTCAGAACGTCCTTTAAGCAGCCACTTCTCTTAATGAAAAGATCATTAAAACAAGCAGATTCCCAAACATGAAACATTTATTAACCAGCAATAACAATTTCCTATTAAAAATGGCAAATTAGCAACAGCAGTGAATCCAACAGTTGTTTAGAATGCTATGAAGAGTTATATGCTAACCAGGGAATATGGTGACAACCTCTTATGAATAAAAAATTATGGATAATATTACGTTTTAAGATATTCTGATCAGAAATGCCATGACAATCATACAATTTCTCTCCAATGTATGTTACTACCACCCTTAAATATACAATTACATCGTCATAAGCCTCAATTTATTATTTCAGATGTTAGTTGTCAGCTCTAATACACTTTGGTTTTTAAATCTATTCATAAAGCTCTTTGCATGAACTACTAAAATTAATTTGAAACTCAGCCTTAACGAAAACAAAGTTTAGCTGGTATCTGTAATTTATTCAAGCCTGTTTACACAGGGAAAACATTCATTTCACTAATGAATTTCAGGCAGGAATTGGCACATTCTATTCCCCAAGGTCTCAAAAATGGAGTGAATTAGGATCTCAAGCCAGAACACTTGCTGAAACAAGATTCCTGAAGCAGCATACCTGCTCTATTCAGTCCACCTGCACTCTAATCCTTATACCAACAATCCATATCCAAGTCTCTACAGAATTTCAGCCTGTCAGTAATGACTATTGACCAACATAATTTCATTCAATGAAATCAAAATATAAAGGCAGTGCTTCAGAAGTAAACTATACTACTTGAAATAAATTTCTTTTCATTTTTCATTTTTAGAGAAAAGTTACACTTACAGACAAATGATTTTCATTGAGTCTTTGCTGTTACTTGAAGTTAATACCTTTGACATAATCTTGTCTATACATCAGACTGTCATAATTGTTATAATCATATCATAAAAAAATTCTTGCATATTGTAGCAGTAATAGAAGTAGCATTCAATCACAGAAACCAGCTTTCCATCATTCCTACCTTCGTAATTCTTAAGTCAAAAATTGCAAGGGGTCAATCACCACACAGCATACAAAAGCAAACAATGTACAGGAAAACAGTCATATCTCATTATCTGTGAAGATTCATTACAGAATTATGAAGAAAATTTCATTTAAGTTCTTAATATTTTCATGTGTTAGAAACTGACAAATGAACTTCCTAAACTGTCTTGGTAGAATAAGAGAAGCAATTGAAAATATTCATTATACAGCTTTCGAGATTCCCTGATGTCTGCTGAAAGGACATGACGGAAGGACGCAAGCAGGCAAGATTACTGAAGATGTCAGG
The DNA here is from genome assembly GCA_013399895.1 of Serilophus lunatus. Classification (NCBI taxonomy): domain Eukaryota; kingdom Metazoa; phylum Chordata; class Aves; order Passeriformes; family Eurylaimidae; genus Serilophus; species Serilophus lunatus. The sequence continues at coordinate 47,945 of VXBA01004952.1, forward strand.
GAGAACTTTGCGGTACAAATACTGGGTAGGCCAAGCAGTGTGATGCTTGTCAGCATCTGCTGTTCACTGACAGGTTAGAGCTGCCTGGGATGGGATAGTGGATGGCAGCCACAGCTGTATTGACCATGTAGTAGTGGGGTCAAAGATCGTGGTGGGTAAGAAATGGAGTACTGCAAAAGTCTAGCCTATGACCCTTTCTACTCAAAGCTTTTATCAGTGCCTTAGAGGAGACAGTGGAGTGCATGCCCATCTAGTTTGCAGATTAACACCTTAAAGTGAGAGGCCAGTTGATATGCTGGAAGGTAGAGCTGTCTTTCAGAGACAAAGGCGGGCTAGAGAAATGGACTGAAAAGAATTGTGAGAAATCAAGCAAGGAGAAAAGTAAAATTCTGCCCCAGGGAAGGAAGCCCCCCCTGCAGCAGTCCAGGATGGGGAGGGAGAGGTTGGGAAGGAGTTCTGCAGAAACTGCCCTGGTGGGTAGCTGAGCATGGGCCAGCCCTGTGCCCCAGAAGGAAGGAAAGCCAGCAGCATCTTGGGACACAGCCAGCAGCAGATCAAGAGAAGAGATCACCCTCCCTAAATCCCTCATTCAAAACTCACCAGACCTCAGCTAACTGTGTCAAATACTAGAAAGGCATGGCCAAACTGGAGGGAGTTCAGTAGAGATCCATCTCAATGGTAGGGGCTGAAGCATTTGGTCTGCAAGGAGAGACTGAAGGAACCAGGGCTTGCTTAGCCTAGAAAAACTTTGGAGATATTTAACAAAAGCCTGCCAGTGCCTACAGGGAGCTTAACGAGAAGATGGAGCCAAGTTCTTCATGACATGAGGACAAGAGGCAACAGATAGAACCTGAAACAAGAGGTTCAGAATGGATTTAAGGAAAAAAAAATCACCCTTAAGGGCAGTCAGGCAGAGGAGTAGGTTGCCTAGAGAGACTGTGAAGCCTTCCCTCTGAAATGTTTTCAGGACAAAACTAGATAAGGCTCTATACAATTCATTTTACTTCAGACCTGACCCTGCTCTGAGTAGGAGTGGACTTTGAGGACCCGTCTCCTGAATTATCCTGTGATCCTATGGCCCTAAGACTAAATGTCAACCTATCTCTTTCTTATCTTCCTATAGGATGAAGCATATATGCTGGTTAAATAACTAGAAGCAAATAACTTCAATTTGTTTGAAAGGCGAGTGAAGTCTATCCATGTTAAAATTAGCATTAATAAATAAAAATAAGGATTTACTGTACGTCCAAATCCTTCCATTTTGGCATTTTATGCATTCTCAAATATTCCTAATGAAGTCTTGTTGCTGTTTTGAAAACAGTTATGAACATGACAGATTACTCTCCTTTCAGCTGCACAGTAATGATAACTCTCAAAACCACCTGGATATTCCGGAGTTTGAGGATTCAGTGACCACGAAGAAACTGATGCCCCTTTCAGCTGATGTTAGTTATTTTCTCAACTGAAAGAAGAGGAAGAATGCACATGAACATTCATATTACCAAGGTGTACATCTGTTCTGTTCCAAGACCAGACCAAAACTACTCTTTAATTATTTTGCTGTTGTTGTTGTATTCATAAAGATTAGTCACTTCAGGTTCTACTTCATTAATCGTCTTGGGGTTTTCTTTATTATGATATTTATTCGCAAAAAAAAATTCAAGAATTCTTGGAATGCATGTTACCATTATATGCCCCACTACACATATTATATACGAGCAATTAAGAAACTACTTTTACATAAGCTGCAGTAAGCTTTATGGCAATCTTCACTAATTCTTTGGGAAAAACTTCACTCGTTCTGGAAACTGCAAATGTTATTCTAACTCTCTGGAACATTCTGACTTTTTAACACATATTAAGCCACAATCATGATCATAATGACAACCTGGAAGTAAATTTAACCAGTAAAAGTCATAACATTCAACTCATGATTACGGCATACTTTCTTGCTACCTTTGCATTCCTGTGTCTAAGCCAATACACTGAAGACATTTTTCTCTTTGTAATATGCATCCCCATGACATGGGGATAATGCAAGGAATAAAACGATGCTTGGACACAAAATATTTATGTACATACATAATCCAATTTGCAGTGCCTTTATGCAGACCATATGTGTCCTGGAAACACAGTCCAAGCCTCATCTTTTTCCATTTCCCTTGTTGTGGTACATGTTTAAATCCTCTCATGTTCCTGGACAGCTGATATGTAGATGTGAGCTGTTGATGCTTCAGATCAAATACACGGGACTGTTCTGATGCTCTTGCATGATAAAGAGATTATTCATAATATTTCTCTAAGTCCTTCTTAATTTGCTAATGAGGTCTGATAACCCAATTATAAGATGAGAGAGATCCTCTACCTCAATTCTCTCTCCACTGAAACTCTAACCTAATCCTTGTCCTTAGTGAAAGAAGATCCTCATTTCTATCGTGTGCCCTTGAAGCATCCCTGTAACAGTCATTTCAGCATTTTAGAGTGCAACAAACACACTGCCATGAAGACGATGAGGGAATGAGGTCAGTTTCTTTTTATGGGCTGCAAAAATCAAATGGAAATACCAGGGGCTCTGTTAAAGCCATAAATGCGAATTTCCATGTCCTGTCAGAAGAAGATACTGATACTGAATTCCATCCTGCACAAAACATTCACAGAACACTTGAGATAAAACTTACAAATGACTACATGTGGAAAACCTTTGCTTTTTACAGAATTAAACCAAAATAGTATTCTGGATACTTGCATTTTCTAATTGAGGTAGCAAAAAAAACCAAAAAAAACAAACAGCAAACCACAAAACAACAACAACAGCAAAGAAGAGGCCTGGTGTAATAACAAGTACTAACAAGAAAGATCTGAACTATGAAGCTGTCGCCATAACTTCTACTTTCTGCATGCAACTTAGTATATTTTACAAGGACACAAAGAGAAATATTTCAATGGGATGTATTTTTAAAACCTTAACCATAAAACAAAAAATGTCAAAGTTTATTTAGGTTGATTCTAAAATAGAATTACAGAAAAAACTCATTTTGCACTTATATTGTTTAGTGTTGCTCTGCAGAAGTTTGGCTATTTGGTTCAGATTTCCTCTTACATGTGCAAAAGACAAAAGAAATAAGGAGCATACCCTTAAGAGAGAGAGAGATGTTCATTATTGTTGAGTGGCACAAGGCTGACATAGAAAATCCTCTTCAAAACTTCATGCATTCTCAGCAGAATGCTTGAAAGGGAAGATTTATTTCTGAAAACTGATGAGGATAAAGAACAGATTATCTGCAGGATATCTCAAAGCTTCTAACGTGGATGCTCTGGACTGACCTGTGAATGTGTCCAATGGTCCTAATTGACCATAGAAAGAGCCATAGGAAGACTACAATAGCCATCCAGAGCAAAGGAACACTATTAAATTTTTAAAATGAATGACTTGGATTTCTGAAGTAGTCACTGACAACTTGTCCTCTACTACACTGACATACTGTCCGACAGTGGTTCTGAGTAACTTTGATACTCCACTAAATTTCTGTTCCTCTCAAAGAGCATTTTAGGAACAGGGCATACATAAAGGTGTTCCAGTAAACATAAGCTTAGACCTGCCATACACTCCTCTGTGGAAAGCGTTGCTGTATGCTGGTTCACTCAGATTTAGCTGTATCATTACACAGTGCCTAAGAACAATTAACATGTTTGCTGGGAAACAGGTAGGGAACCAAATCACAAAATAACAAAAAAAAACCCTCAATGTTTTTAAGATTTTATTTATGAATATTCTGTTTCCTTATCTTCTTAGCTAGCTTCTACCTCTCCTCCTAGTTTAGTTGAAAATTCTCTAACTTAAAATGGAGTTTCTTTTCCAAGGTGAGTGCTGCTCATGAAGGAGTAAAGGAATTAAGGAAGAACCAAGACTCTTCAACATCTTTTCAGCCTTGCAAGCCTCATAATTGCTTAATTCTTTTGCATATTTGGATATAATACTATGTGTGAGGATTATTTAATGAGAATTGAGCATTAGTAGAAAATACTAATTGCCTCAATTGCTTATTTCAATCATAGCTATTCTTTTTTTTGGATACCACTCAAAGAATTATCACAGTATTTTCTGAAGCCATAAAATTCAGAATGAGATAGTTCAACACAGCAGTACATCCCTTCATCACCCAGGTTCCTGTTCCTCTGAACATAGAATAAACAAACACCAGCAGAACCATGTATGCCATGTCAGTTTGGGCTTCCTTAGTCCGCACACAACCTGAAACCACGGCTCAGTGACAGGGACTATCTTACTGCTTACTGCTCCCTCTGAAGTGTGACACAGTCAGAGCCTATAATACTTTCACACAAGCTTATCCAGAAAAAGAGTGCAGAAACAACACCAAAGGTGGGTAAACTGGGAGTCTTAGAACAGAAGAAAGCAAGCAAAAGGCAAGGTGTAGAGTCCAAGAGACAACATGCAGAAGTAAATTTAGGGAGAAATGCTTTATTCTCCCCATGATCTCCACACGAGTCCCTATGACATTACACAGAACAGTGGAAGTTGGCCTCAGTATGTACTCCATATGACAGACTAACAAATAAATGCAATATCTTGCCTTTTCCTCCTCAAGAATTTGCCATGCCAGATCAAAGAAGTGGGAATCTGGGACTCATGCAGTACTGATGCAGCTGGCAGAGCTGTTTATTTGAGAGGCTAAATTCAACCTTCAGTTGGTCGAATAACTTAATTGTGCATACTGGGAGCCTGCTTTTTAAAAGGTTCAATTCTTCCTGCTGCCAAGAATCAGAGTTTGCTTTCAGCATGTTGAAATTATCTCAGGGGAAGGCTTTTGTGAGCCAACCAGTCCAAAAGTCTTCTTAATTGCTTTCCACACACTTGTGAAACATGAGATTATGCAGCAAATCCACATTCTAAAAGAGAAAAATTAAGGAGAGAGAAAGGTGAAAAAATAACCTGACAGAGAAAAATAATAATCTTAACCACATACCCTAAATAACAAAATGTGACTTCGGATGTAAAGAGGTTTTTTTTCCCCATGGAAAACTACAATGAGGTTATGCTAGCAAGGGAACATAGACTATGCAGAACTATTTAAACAAGACCACTATTTGAAAACTATTTGATTGGTCTATACAGATGTATATTATCTTTTATTTGTAAATTATCCCATACATTTAACTGAACTTATAAGATACAGGGAGTCTTCTGAAGAGTAAATAAATTTTCCTTTCTCTTGGTTCATCTTTATTAATGCATAAGAAGTTTCAGGAAAGATGAGATTATTTTTCATGCTAGAATAGCAGTGCTGACACAACAATATCGAAACTATCACTGAAAAACATTAGTCTGCATATCACTTTCATCTATTGTATTGAACTACACACATATTTCTTCAGGGTTTGTCAGCAATGCCTTAGTATGAAGGTAAACAAAAGGAGCAGTGGAACACAGCCTCTGTAATCAACAGATTTATCCTCTTCAAAATGCCTAGGATTATGTCAGGAAAACTCAGATAATTTCTCAAGTTCAGATAACAAGGAACTAAAAAGCTTTGAAAACAGATTAGTTAGAAACAGAATGTCTGTAAGTATTAAGAATCATTTAATACAGATATGGGTGCAGATGGGTCGGATAAATATCAGTCTAAATTCATATAAGATGTGACAAGTTTTGTCTCTTCAGTGATTCTTCTGTCAGCTTGAATAATTTGCAGAGGAATACATCTGATTTTCCCCCTCCTCTACAGAGGCATCTCATTCTATCATTCAGTAAATACAAGTATCAAGTGGAACCATTTTCTAAATCTGTTCACAAATACACTCATGAGCATGTTTGAAAGTAATTATATGGGAAGTTCTAACCACTGAGGTGACTTAAGTACTTATTTTAAAAAAGTATAATTTATAAGTGTTCCCTGATCATTTTCTCTGTAAACAAAATACAAGAAGTGCAATCCATAATTAGTGGCAGCTCATCTTAAAGCCAGGGAATGTCAATATACTAGGAAAATTAGGAGTCTGACATAAAATCTTCCAGGTTTGAAGCAATCTTAGGTGAGACACTTGCTAAAAGAGGCAGATGACAGGAACATGTATTACAGGTTGGCCAATCCACAGTGTATGAAATACTCCCGCCTACAGCCATGTTTAAAATTAGCATGCCACTCACCAAAAATAATTACAGTTTTTCAGTACATGATGCTATTTCATATTAAGTTGGAGTGAGTTGGGCTGAAGCAATGCACATAGAAAAGTAAGAGGACTACAGTCTCTCTTCTATTCTGTATGAAAGATATCTAAAGGAGGCTATCATAAGATGCTGTGGTAAGGTGTGTCTGCTGGGAAGTGATTTAAAGATATTTGACCAAGTCCTCAATTAGAAAGTAGATTTTATTAGATTCAATCTCATTCAATAACTCCGTATTAAATTTCTTCTATATTAAACATATATCCTCAGAACCCGGGTATTTTCAAATTCAGATGATATAGCAGTTAGACATCTAAGAGACCTTTGATGCAGCATTGTCTGACATACTGATGAAAATACATTACATAAAATCAGTTTAGCACTTCTTAAATGGATTAAGAAATAATTCTTCTCCAGTGGTGCTGTTTCTAGTGGAATCCCACAGGACCTATTATTGATCACAGAAAAAAGTACTACTATGTAAAGTTATTGTTCATAAGATTTGCAGAACGTGTCTTAAAAAAATATTAAGAAAAATCTAGATTCTACAAAGTGACTCGATATTTTAGTAAATCAGATGTATTTGAATTAGTGGTACTTTTAACAGAACTCTATGTATGAGAGTTGAATTATTTACATTATACTTACTGTATGAGAAACTTTAAAGAATTCAGAAGATGATTAACTAACCATAGGTATGCAACATGGTACAGTGCCATGACTTATATATTTACTTTTAATAACTGTTGAGTGGGACACTGATGGAAACACTATACTGTGCACTGTAAGGTATTACATACCACAAAATCATCTGCAGAGTGAATGAAAAGGAACAGGAAGAGAAGTTCTCCAAAACCGCTCTTTTTCACTCTGCATCATAGTTCTTTGGGAAGAGAACTCATTTAGAAAGTAACATCAGGGCATATAAACTAGTTCCCAAGAAACTGCATCACTGCCTACAACTACAAAAAAAGAATGGCTTGTGATTTTCACATATGTGGAAAAAGAATCCCATTGTATTTGCTTAAGCTAATATAAAATTGCCAAGCCCCACATAATCTACCTTCAGGAGATCTGTACAAACATTGGAGTTTGTAGTTGAGGTAATAAAGGGGGGGGGGAAATTAGAATAAAGCAAGAAAGAGGTTTTTCTTCAGCAAACAAGAATTACAGAAATTCTGTATAAACCTCTAAGTTCCATCTGACTCAAAATGGCATTTTTATAGTTTTGGTGTCACATTTTTCAATCCATCTTAGAATCCAGGTCATTTCAAAAGAAAATATTGTTTCCATGTAAAATTCAAGTAATTTCATTCCTATAACCTCAGAAAATTCTGTGTAGTTCTGAACATGTGGATGTTTCCCTTAAAAACTAAGATTTTTATGTTTTCAAGAATCCCTTTTATCCCCAACTAAATCTGTTTCCCAGACTGCATCCCATTTCACATTTCAGCTTCTCCTTACAACGTCACTGAACCTGTAATCAAGTGAATATACATATAAGAATATGTAAAATAAAAAGGTTACGCAATGTAAATGCCAATACCCAAATATCAGAGCTATATTATTTCATACTGTTGTTCATTGCTCTTTTCCATCATTAGCTTTTTGAAGGACTGTGCGTAAAGGCTGTAGAAGAGTGAAATAAGATTATACTTGATGGTATTTTTCTCTTCTGCAATAATTATACAGAAAGTCAAAACAAGTATAATGACTCATAAAAGATTAGTAAACTGTCACATGTAAGTAAAACTCTTGTGATGACATCTATAGAGGAACCTCACTGGTAATCTTATGTTTGACACATCAAAATCAAGATTGAAGACAGTAAAAGACTGGAGAAAACTAATATAGCTCTGAAGGGAAGTCACAGTTGGCAGGCTGAGATGAGAAGTCATTCCACTTCAGTATGATTGTCATGGTAGGCATAAATAAGAAATACATATAGGTACATCTTCATACTCTGGTCACTCTTGAGGTATTGATTTCCAAAGTCTATTGGAAGATTTCCGTGAGAGCTACATGGCTAAATTCCAGAGACAAGCAATACAAACCTCAAGCATCCATTCAAAGAATTTAAAGACTACCTTCTCTTGAGTCTCATTAGGTATAATGAAAGCTTAAATCTATATTTAGATAAACTATATGCAACACAAAAGAGCTTTTCACATCCAGAAAGAAAAAAAAAAAAAAAAAGCAAAACTTAATCCAAAATGTAAATCCCCTCCATTCACTATAAGAAAGCATTTTGAAAAGTGCCATCCATGCTTGAATGAGCATGACAGAAACTTAAGTGTAAGATTATGAGGCCTTTTTATTAGACCAATAACCTTTTATTAACCTAAAGTTTCTGTTAAAAAATTGTGTTTTGCCTTGTATTTTTGAAGTGGGACCTCTGTCTAGGGTGGGAGGGTTTTCCACCGTTGTCACTGATACTTTCTGATTTGAGGTTGTTTTCACCTCAGTTACAGAACCCTGAAAAACAGATCAATGCAGTCTGGAAAAAATTGTAAATAACATTTACAGTGAAGAAACAGCAAGGGTTTGTCAGTCTAATTTATCATCTTAAACTGTGTTTTTTCTATTTAATGCTGAATTTTAAACACTAGAAGTTAATTTTGAATTATTTTAAAATAATCATACCAAACTTTTCTATTTAATGCTGAATTTTAGTTTGGTATGATTATTTTTAAATAATTCAAAATTAACTTCTAGTGTTTAAAATTCAGCATTAAATAGAAAAGTTTGGTATGATTATTTTAAAATAATTCAAAATTAACTTCTAGTAGTAGAGAAAATCAATACCTGAAACATCAATACAGAGGTATAGGACTTTTTGTCTGAGTTAGTGGTGAGGTCATGTGCTGCTTTCATATCATGCCTCACATACATACTTATTGCATACTTAATCTGAGAAACAAAAGAAATTCTTCTTAAAATTCTTCCAAAGAGCAAGCTCACAAGTCCTTCCATGAGACAAATCCTAGAGTCAAATCTTGAAATGAGACGTTACGGGAAGAGAATTTGGCCTAAGCAACCCGAAACTGTACCAGGAGTCATCCTTACCAGGCAAAAAGCTAAAGTTGTTTGGCCATTCTCTTGTGTCAAATAAATACATCATTCAGAATTCACATCCTTTCTGAGGACTTTTACTTCATGATCCACAGAAGGCAGAGATGAGAGAGTCCTCCAGACCCTTTACCAGAGGGCAATCTGCTCTTCAGAGGAGTCTCACTCTGGAAACCCAGTCTGCCTGCTCATGAGAACAACTGTACAGTGTCAGACTGAAAGTACGTCCTCTCACAAATGATTGTTTCTAACAGTCATCAAGAGCAGAAGCCTTCTAAGTTTATACAGAGCTTGTAACAGGGTAAATAAATATGCAGTGATAATTTCCCCATGCTCTCAACTTTTAGCAATTTGCATCTCAGTTAATTCCTCAGGCAGACAGGGCATTTTTTATTCTTAACAACAAGTTGGTGGGAGTTTCTTCATGGTAGTGACCATTTCTAAAGTAATGAAAATTTTTAGAGTCCACAATATCCTGCAGCAAGCATTTCTGCAGCTCAACCACAAACCATGCAAAGAACATCCTCTGCCTCTCTGCAAGACCTAGCCTGGTTCTCATCTTCTTTCTCCTCCTTCCATACATACTTTAAGATTTCTTTCATTCTCTTTCATCACTTGGCCCAACTTAGGGCACTTCAAAATCTCCTGATCCCTAGCTGATAATTCTGGCATGGAAGACAGCTGTTCTACTACAAAGCTTGATTCCTTCAAACATTAAGAATTACATATGCCACTTGCCTACCGTATTCATCTGGAGATTAAAAACATTTTAGAGCTCTTTGCAATAGACCGTTAGAGCTTCCATCTTTGTAATTAATATTCTGGTTCACTAGTCTTTTTTATTGTGAGGAAATAGTGATTCACAGTATCACCTTATTTGGGCTGAATGTTCACAATTGAGTGCATGAGTCATCTTACTGGTGTCTCAGGTAGTTAAGCTGTAAGCTCAGATAAACAAAGGTCAATAGCACCACCTTGAATCATAAGACAAAACCTGTTATCATTTACACTCGAAAAGGCCTAAGCAATCCTGGAGGCATGTTGTAATATATTTTCTACAATCCATATTACTGAGCATATGAGACCTAAGAGTCATGACATAATTTTCAATTATTGGAGTTTGAGTGAGATCCCCAACTAAGAGAACATGCTCTACACCAAGTGCCTGAAGAAAATTGTAACCTCGACGGGGCATCAGCTTGGAAGGTAGAGAATCTGTTTTGAGCATGAAGGGAAAAGTTTAACAAGAGATGGTCACAAAACTTCAGACAGACAACAAGGAACTATCCAGGGAATGTAGAAGTCCTCCTACAATGCCTTTTTGACTATTTTGTGCAGTCTCCCATTCCAGAACAAACACATAAATTGAACCTGAAACTAAGTGCGGTCACCTTATTCACCATACCTCTTCTCTCAAAAAAATCATGCTGAAGTCCAAAACATATTTCTGACTTTGGAGAAAAACTTAAAGGAAAAGTTTTTATTCAGTTCCTTACCAGAAATATGACATTCATAAAAGCATAAAAATAGAGTAGAGTTGATACTCTCTGGTAGTGGTTTGTGGTGGTTTAAGACCACTGTTTTTTTCACCAGGGGCGTGCTTAACAGTGACGAGAAAACTGAACAGAATTTGAACAAAATTCAAAACGGAAACAGTTTATTCGTCTTGGGCTCAACCAAAGAAAGTAAACAGTTTAAGAGAACCCCAGACTTAACACAGAAATTAGACCCGACAAAGCCACGCAAAAGGGAAAAGGGAAAAAGGGAATAAACAAACTGCTTTTCAGAGGCCAGGCAGGCTGGCCAAGGAAAAGCAGGGGAAAAGGAGGCCGCTTCTCTCTCTCTTTCTGATGGCAATCACTCCCAGCCCTTGAAGTCTCTGCAAAAACACAACACGATGAAAAGCACCCCCCTCCCCCAACCCAGGGACGCTATTTGGGGAAGCTCTCCACTTGCGGATGTGCTGGCTTGGCTCTGGGGCTGATAGAGGTGGGTGGAGTCAAGCCGCAGGGCCTGGAAGTCAGGAGAAGAGGGGCCGTGCTGCTGCTCCCCAGCTCGCAGGAAGCCGAAGAGA